>CAIIXF020000006.1:17197435-17797435 GCA_903813345.2 Owenia fusiformis | reverse complement strand
AGCTATACTGGTAACACCTTTGAATGGAAAATCATTCTGCTCTATTTCAACATCCTTTTTTATGCTTTTGTTATTCGCTTCTGTTGGACATGCAACTTGATGTTCATCAGCTTGATCATCCTTCTCATCTACAGTTATCTTCCCAAGCTCCATTGGATCCTTTCCCTCTTTGAAAGCAACAGCCACATCATCCTTGAACTGGAAATCAAGTGTAATTGACCACTGCTGTATCTTCTGATTCAGGACATCTTGCATCTCCACCACTGCAGCAGGGGCAAGGTAGAGTTGTTGGGAACACACTTGCTGTTCATTCGAAGCTATATCCTTCTCAATTTCAAGACTGTTAACATGGGCATCTACCTTCTTCTCATTACTTTCATACATTTTGTCCAGTTTGGCCACTTCATCATCATAGTGAGCATCTATGATAGTATGTTTAGCCAGTCGGGATGCTTCTAATTCAGCTCTAACATCAACAATCACATTCTTCATGTCCTCCCTTTTAATTCTGGTTTCATCAACCACAGCTTCAATAAGTTCAGCTCTCTTTCTAGAAAGCTCAATCATGCTGTTGATACTTTTCAGGCCTGCTTTAACTTTCGAGGAAAGGTCTTCAAACTTGTGTCCACTGTGTGTGGTAACACAGCAATCTCTACAGACAACCTTCTCACAGCTCTTACAGTAGAACTTCAATGGTTCCTCTCCATGCTCTGCACAGAATTTAACACGTTTTGGCAAAAGCGACATATCTTTGTCACTGTCACCTGAAAGTTGTAGGGTTGTGTGATGTTTGGTACTATTCAGCTTTTGATGAAGATTACCACAACCATCACACATCATCTGGTCACAATCAACACATTTTAGTTTAGCCACGACTGGTTCATCCTCAGTGCTGCATATTTCACAGTTCTTGGTTTCAATCTTCTTGTCCAGTTTCTTGCGCACTGCAGTTAGCATATCATTAATGATATAATTACCTTTAATTAAATATAAAAAGGCATTAACTTTAGAATACTTGTATATAGGTTTATCTTGGACATAGCTATAAAAATATGGAACATTCAGGGTGGCAGCTTACAATGAAATTTAAGGTGTGAGAATAATACATATAGTGAAACCTGTAAAATGGAACACCTCCAGAAACGGAACACCTTTGTTAGTGGAACACTTTTCAGAGTCCCAAGACTTCATATTTAATTGAACCTCTACAGGTGGAACAACTCCAAAGTGGAACACTTTTAAGAGGTACTAAAGGTGTTCCACTTCGATTTTATTGTATTTTGCAAAGAGCAAAATATGTTTTCAAAGACAGAATATTAGTCTTACAAAATATCTTATACCATGTTCCACCTGGTAATAAACTAGAAAATGGAGAATTACTGAAGCAGCAAATCCCATTGAACAACATATAGAGGTTCTTATATGAGTACCTGTGCAAGATCGTCCATTCTTGATGAGCTTTGATAATTCTTCTTTATCGAGTCGCAGACGAGATAAAGAAACATTATCAAAGCGAGTCAAGAATGGACGATTTTGCACAGGTACGAGTATAAGAAAGTTTTTCTCATATGAGAAAATTGTTTCTCATATGGTATGGTATTTAGTTCTAATTTGTTCAAAACAAGATATTAAATATCTGTAAAGAGGGTTGCATAGTTTTGCTCTCCAAATGGTGCTGTTTGTGCTTTTCAATGTAGAATATTTAGATATTGATTCTATATTTGTGACGTACTACTCAATACTATTTGAATAAATGAACCCATATGTGCCCATTTTAAATTGAAATTGTAACAAGGCATTAACATGCAAAATATCACCTGCCATTGCTTACAGACACCATGTTACAGACACCGAAACACCTGGACCCCAGTCCACAAAAAAGTTGGTAACTTTAACAATATGTCATCACTTGTACTTGTACATAAAAACCTACCTTTAAATGCAGTAGCTCCCTTAGCAGGAACATCAAATGGTTCAGTGCAGACAGGGCATGGACAACTGGTGCCACCTGGCTTCTCATGTCTTTGCCTCACAATCCAACTATCGAGGCATTTCAAGCAGATTGTGTGCATACAAGGTGTAACTCTGGGATCTGATAACAACTCTAGACATACTGGACATGTCAAAACTTCCTTGTAGTTATCATCATCGCTTGCCTTGCTCGCGGTGGCCATTTTATTTGATAACTGAAAATATATAGAATAATAGCAAAATGGTTGTTTAACATCAATAAATGACACCTGGGTTTGCTGAAGTGAGGATTTCCCATGTTAAAAAGAAGAGAATTTTCAAGTGACCATACATTAGTTATATTTTAGTTGAGAGTAAGGGCCTCGAATGATTAGAAGTCTATCATGAGAGTATTCAAAATGTAAAATATATACTATACTAGTATAAGCGTTATATACTGGGAGCGGGAGGTTTTGGATGCAGGCATGGGCTTTCAACTAGAATATTTCATACATAAGCATTGCCTCTGGAGAATGTACACAGTCCAAGAAAATCTTATTTTGTACTTTTTATGGATGATATAAAGAAATAACTCAAAATTAAAAACATGATTATCTGCATATGTATTGATAATTCAATAAAAAATGGAATTCGTCATAATTATGGCAATAATGAAAGTGAACATTCTCCCACAAATTATGTTTTTATTGGAATGTGTTCTTGAATAATTACCAACAATGCAATACTCCAAGAGAACATCTTGATGTCTCTTATTCTTATTGGTCTTTTTTGTTTACTTTTACATGAGATTGATCATATTTTATGCTTTAATCATATTGAAAATAGATTTTTATTCAAAATAATATATATACATGTACATTTATCTCATACATTTTGAAATATTATCATAAAGAGGGAAACATGTCATCGCTCATTTTGAAGGTCTCATGTTTATTACACCATGGGCTTTCAACTAGAAGGGTAGGCAACTTCCCATATTTTTTATACATAAGCATTGCCTTTGGCTTTTCAAAATTGGAGAATGTACACATTCCAAGAAAATCTTATTTTGTCCTTTTTTATGGATGATTTAAAGAAATAACTCAAAAATAAAAACATGATCATCTACATGTTGATAATTTAATAAAAAATGGAATTCATTATAATTATGACTATAAAGAAAGTGAACATTCACCCACAAATTATATTTTTTTTAAATGTGTTCTTGAATAATTACCCATAATGCAATACTTGAAGAGAACATCTTGATACCTCTTGTTCTTATTGGTCTTTTTGTTTACTTTTACATGAGATTGAATATATTTTATGAGTTTAATCATATTGAATGATTTTTATTCAAAATAATACTAAAACATATACATTTATCCATGGGCTTTCAACTAGAAGGTCTCATGTTTATAACACAGAGTTGCATACCCTTCTAATTGAAAGCCTAGTATGTATCCAACAGACTGACTAGAAGTCAGTCTGTTATGATGTACTAGAGTCAATACGTCCAAATCCAAACAGGGGGGTAAACACGAACGGGTTCCAAATAATGGCAAGCAGATCATTGAATTGAATAATAGTACCTCTACTACCTCTACATAATATTTATAGCCTGAAAGATACAATATAATGATGTATACCAACAATCTTACAATAAAATAATCAATTATGATGATTTAGGTGTTTGGAATTACCCCCATGCTAGTGTTTGGAATTACCCCCACAAACTCTGTGCGTTTAAATAAATAGATGTCAGTAATAAATGATTTAAATTTGGGTTTCTTGATATGCAGGGGTGACAGGATCCAGTATCATAAGTTAAGGGTATCATATAATGATATACCATCAATCTAATAATTAAAACAATTGAGTTTAAGTTAAGTGTTTGGAATTACCCCCATGCAAGTGTTCGGATTTACCCCCCAAAAAAACTCCTGTTCGGAATTACCCCCCTAAAATACCTTGTAGTAAAAATGGAATAACCCAGATATTTTTTACAATTTTTCGTAATTTTTTCTACAAATGCACTCTACAGTGGATAATACACATAATATATATAGAATCATAGCATAGATGTGCAGTACAGCCAAGCTAACTACATTTTTTGATGGGGGTGTTTGGAAATAGACGTACTGACTCTACTTTCCTGTGGAAATTGCAGTGAAATTTTTTGCACAAAATTATCAATTAGAGGAACCATTTCTTCAATAAAATAAACATTACAAAATTTCAGTTAAGTAATAAGGTACAATTAAATGCAATAAAAAGTAACACAGCATATTGTCAAGTGGAAATAAAGCTAGTTGAAGTTACAAATGTGTAAACTAATTTTACCCAATCGGCCATTTTGAATAGGACTTACTATGCAAGGAGGATTGGCTCCCAGGATCGAAACTCGATATTTTCCAACAATGAAAACGTCGAAATGTCGTTATTTTCTGAAATTAAAACCGACTATAAATTCAAAATAAACAGTTCAAAAGATTCGAACCAATATCTCGATCATTTCTTGTGAGTTTTGGAATTTTTCGTTTGGAAATAAGACCAAAATCACGATTTAAATGTTGAAGTGAACAAAATGGCGGCTGTTTGAATTCGAATTTTGTATTACGACATACCCATATATGGGACAGAATATCGGTGGTGCACTCTGGGAGCCAATCCTCCTTGTTACTATGTAAACAAATATTTAAAATTACCAAACTTTAACATAGGTCTGAATATAATCCAGTTTTCTAATCCATACCTTATCCCTAGCCTTATCCTGTCTATAGAAGCACGCAGATGAACTGAGTCAATGTGTCGGTCTTTCAGTAACTTCAACATGAACTTCGCGGAAGTGCTGACTTCACCAACTTTCGGCCAATCATGATTCAAGAATTTATCTGCTGTTCAATTATTCGTACATTCTGAGAAACCTAGCCAAAATACTTGCATATTTGTGATAATTGTTTAACAATTGATGAATCCCTATACTTCATTAACTATTTATCATGATATTAAGATACAATATATTTAGATATTAATCTAAAGCTAATAGGAATATAGTCTTATGCATTTTAATTCATACATTAGTCAGGTTTTGGGGAGGATGTCAAAAAGATCGATCCTACAGCTATCCCAGCATGCACAATTTGAAAAATGGCGGACGAAGCTGTGGAAAGTAAGTGGAATAATTTTGCCATAAAATCCCATTTTACACTTTTAAATTACTTATTTTCATTTGAAACTCGTACACCAAGTGCTCATTATGACAAAAATAAACTCTTGTCAAATTTTGAAGAAGTTACACCTCCTAGAAATACAAAGTATGTCAAAATAAGGACCTCAATTTTGTTTATTTTTTGTGAATATCTCAATCTGAGTGACTGAAACCACGGACCTCTGCTAGAAAAGCTACTCTGTGTCTATGCTCAATAAATATACTCAAGGACAAGACAAAAATTTATTTTTCCTTGATTTTGGAGTCAGTTTATCAATGAATATCACATGCCATACCTCAAACGATGCATACTGTTGTTAGCTTCAACTCCAATCACTAAAGCCAAACATCCAAGAAAGCGTCTGTTGATAAAAGCATAAAATAAGCGAGCGTATATTTAAAGGAGCACTTCGGCTATCTCTGTTGACTTGTTCAAATGATTATTCCCAAAGTCAAATGCCTTTTCTGAGAATGTGACGCCACTCCGGATGACGTCACATCAGATATTACCGAGAAGTCTCATGACGTTTCTTTAAACTCCTGTAGAAACAATAACGACGGTTTATAAGGCTACGCGATTCTTTACTTTCATTGGCTGTTTGTTGCGATGTGACGTAATTTGAGAGACGAACAACATCGGCCACTGCCGGAAATTACCGAAGTGCTCCATTATCTTTACGCTCTGAAAGTTTGAAATAAATGTCCCAGGAAAAGTCTAATTACAGCGTCAAGATGGATATCATGCAACCATTCAAACTAATACATAAAGAAGAGATTACACGGTAAATATTGATCAATCAATGTCTGACAGATGGAAAAAATAAGATCAGTACGAGGGTCATATTTTTGGGTGGTCATTTTTTTGATGTGCCATTTTTGGCTCGTGTCTCATCTTCCCATTTATCCTTTGAGCCTACTACCAACAGGGGCTGGATCTGGCTCCGGATCTGTGACTGAAACCTCAACCTCGAAGCCGACATAGCCATATATATCTTTAGGCTGCAGCTAATTCGTGAAAATGAGTCTGGGCTAAGCAGTTATGTTATGTTATGGGATTTTTCAAAATGGCAGCCATGACTGTTCAGCGGGATTTGCTACACTTTGGCATTGCTGTTATCTTGTTTCACTAAAATGTATATTCTATTGGAGATTTGGTTAGTAGAGATATTACAGTGTGTTTCGTGACTGTTTAGCACCAGTGAAATATTTTGTACAGTATGGATGAATTGATACATTCACATTCACTATACTACCACATGTGGTAGAATAGTAGATGTACTTCAACTATCTGCATTGTGACACGAGCTAAGAATTGGTCAAACTGAAACATTTTTATTTCAATTTTGTGAATCATAGATTGATGATTTTATTTATTGTTATAGATGCTGCACAGGTGCTGGGTACATTGAAAGAGGCATTCACTCCACCAAGAAGAGGCAATGTAAGTGCAGTGTTGAATCCCTATTTTGCATGTAATTTTCTATTTCTTGAATTGTTTTACAATACACTCACAGGCTGGTATCGAAAGATTTGTCCGCTGTGACGGAGCATGCTATTTTACATAAAAACACTAAGAATGCTTCACGATTTATTTTTTAACTCATATGTTTCGTTATATCAAAGATAATTACTTATTCCATGCAATGGATATATCATTTGCGTGTAACCTTCACTTCTGTTTGAAGTCCAATAACGCTAGGAGTAAAATCTATTGAAAACGGCGCCAGAGTATCAAACTCTAAAATGTACCATTTCTTTTTTAACTTTTTAATGGCATGATATAGTGACACGTTAATATTAACATATGTTTTCAGCAATAACTCTGAATGTATTAATGAGATATTAATGCATTGGGTCTTTTTAATTTTTTTATAAAAAAATAATATTAATATTTGGTGTCCGCTGTGACGGAGCATTTTCATAGTTCACATTTGCAACTGCTCCGTCACAGCGGACAAAAAAATTAAACATTATTTTTTATAAAAGAATTAAAAAGCCCAAATACATCAACATCTCATGTATACCTTCATAGTTATGCTGAAACCATGTGTAAATATTATCGTGTCACTATATCGTGCAATTAGAAAGTTAAACAAGAAGTGGTACATTTTGAAGTATGATACTCCGGCGCCATTTTCAATAGCTTTTCTTCCCAGCGTAATTGGACTTCAAACAGAAGTGAAAGCTACCCGCAAATGATATATCCATTGCATGGAGTAAGTAATTTTGTATGTTATAACGAAACATATGAGTTAAAAAATAAATCGTGAAGTATTCTTAGTGTTTTTATGAAAAATAGCATGCTCCGTCACAGCGGACAAATATTTCGATACCAGCCTGTGACACTTGCAAATTGCAGTGATCTGACTGTAGGTGGCACTTGCAACACTTAAAAATTAGCGCCACCTACTTTTTGAAAATGAAATTCTTTCGATTTAATAAACATTTTATGTGCTACTTAAGTTCAAGCAACTTTTTGAGATACAAATTCTTCATTCATATTTCCCTTGAAATATTGTCCAGATGCAGATATTTGATTTGTGACTATATGCTATCAAGCCAGTATTATTGAGTATAGTAACAGAATTTCAGTCTTATATACACCCTTGGTATACGCAGCTAACGAAAATTGACCGGTACGGGTCAAAAGCTGGACCGGTACGGGTTAACCGTTTTATTTGAATTTAAAACAGCCATAACTTGCTCAATATTGACTTCCTCATGTCTAATTTGAAATATATGATGCCTCCCGATGCTTTTAAGTACCCCAATTTTTTACAGATTTTTAAACGGACCAAAACTCTCTAAATGCGCATTTATGCTCTTTTCTCTCGAGAACGACTGTCTCATTTTCACGATTACTTTTATTTAGTACTTCTAACACATAAGATCTATTTTTCCCCATCAAGGTATGATGTAAATGACATGCTATTTACATCTTGTGAGTTTCAATGACGCGCGTTTGATTTATAAAAAATGCCAAACTTTGTGACAAAGAATTTCATCAGCTATTGCCCCAAACTGGTCCGTCTTCTCGCTGCAAGCAGATTGCCCCGAACCGGTCCGTCTTCTCGCTGCAAGCAGGATGAAATTCTTTGTCACAAAGTTTGGCATTTTTTATAAAATCAAACGCGCGTCATTGAAACTCACAAGATGTAAATAGCATGTCATTTACATCATACCTTGATGGGGAAAAATAGATCTTATGTGTTAGAAGTACTAAATAAAAGTAATCGTGAAAATGAGACAGTCGTTCTCGAGAGAAAAGAGCATAAATGCGCATTTAGAGAGTTTTGGTCCGTTTAAAAATCTGTAAAAAATTGGGGTACTTAAAAGCATCGGGAGGCATCATATATTTCAAATTAGACATGAGGAAGTCAATATTGAGCAAGTTATGGCTGTTTTAAATTCAAATAAAACGGTTAACCCGTACCGGTCCAGCTTTTGACCCGTACCGGTCAATTTTCGTTAGCTGCGTATACCAAGGGTGATATATAAACAAAACTGAAACACATCTTCTATATCTTTTAGCCTCCTCGAATTCGCAAGAAAAATAAGCTGATATTTGGTGACGAAGATGACGTTGTCGCTGCTAAAAGTCCAAAGAAACAATCAAGGCACAGTGCAAGCAAGGTAGAATTTATCAATGGAATGATAGAGTTCAAAAGTGGAATAAGCAAGGATTTAAATTGATAGGCATGAAATGAAGTCAGTGTTGAAATGCAAATGAAATCATACATTTTATTTAAACAAGAGAAACAGCATGGCCACTAGTGCTGTGGTATAGTCAGAATGAGGCAGATTGTATTATTTTTATTGATTTTTAATAGTCATCAATTTTTGATAGTCATCAATTTCAATTGTGCATAATCTCATCATGTAAGGGTTTTATCATGTTCTTCTATAGCCATCATTGAATTAAGTTTATGTTTATATTTCCTTGGATATTGTTAGCCTCGTCGTTTTTTTTCTTCCAAATATATTTCACCTTGTCGCAAATATACACATTGCCTCGATGATGTTTAAATTTCTTGTTTGATGTTGTAGAGCCAGGGCAAACAATCCAATAGAAAGACTGCTGCAACAGCTAGTAGCATTGGACTAATTCAGGTAATTTCAATACTATTTTTCAGCATAATATAATGCCAAATAAAATATTGACATGGAAAACTGTGAAAGCATATCTGTGTGGAAGTTGCTATACAATTTTAATCGTTAAATAACAGATATAATATAAGAGGGACAAAACACCGTGTCTAACTGTGTTAGAAATACCATTTTTATATTGTAGTAACTACACGGAAGAAATGTAAATATAATCATAAATCAGGTTATAGATCTATGATTTATCATATAATATACATTTACAGCAAAAGGCAGCAGTTCTAAGTACACCTGACAAGAAGGTTGCCCAAACAATAGGTGTCCGCCTCAGGAACCTCCTGAAACTACCTAAGGCACACAAATGGGTCTGCTATGAATGGTTCTACTCAAACCTTGACAAGTATGTGCATTTTTATTTTCAATTTATTCTGGTACATATCAAACCATTTTATCACTTATTGTTTGCTACATAACAATTTATAGGATTTAACTAGGTTGAATTTCTTTTATAAATATTTCAAAGTAGAGAATATTTAAACTAGGTGCCAATTTTTGTTCAGTGGCAATGTAATAGAGTTGGTGAATTCATTCTTGATACATGTACTTAAAGGTTTCATTCTCAGCGTAGAGTGTGAATGTATTTTTCATTTGTCCATTTTTTGCAGGCCTTTGTTTGAGGGAGAGAATGATTTCTCTATATGTCTACGTGAGTCATTCCCACAGCTGAAGACAACCAAACTGTCCAGAGTAGAGTGGTGTAAAATCAGGAGACTGATGGGCAAACCAAGGAGGTACCTCACTTTACTTACAGTCTGTTGCAGTTTAAATCCAAACTCATATGTTTGCACTCAGTTTTTTTGTATATACAGCATTGGTTTCACTAGAATTTCTCATAACAGGCTTAATCAATGAAAACATCAGGCAAAATTAATGGAAATCATAAATTTAACACTGAAAAAGTTGAAAAGTCTCTAAAAACAACAGTCGATTTTGTGAAAACAGCCGGTGAAAATCGACTGTTGCCTGCTACTAATGAAACCCCTGTACAATATTCTCTCTGATGAGCGCACATTGGGCTTCCAAAATTAGAATTTCAAAGGGTAAAATAAGGGCACATATAAAATAATTAGAAAAAAATATCACTGATAATATTTTTAGTTTTTAGAACTAAGGTTTATAACTCCACAGCTCCTGTATTTCCTTCTCTGCATATAATCATTAGTCGATATCTTGTTGCGTAAATATTAAAACTAATGCATTAAAGTTAATGTTTTCTTGAAACCATATTCATCATACAACTCAGATGTGCTGGATCTGAACGCTCATTAGAGAGAGAATACAGTAATCAGTCTAAATCAGTGAATGGGTGGTAAAAGAATGTTTCGTAACATCAAAAGTGTGTGACAATTATCCCATCTTGTAGCTTAAGATTGCAATCACAAAAATACTTCAAGATTGAGCAAACAACTTGTTTGACAATGATATTGTTAATTACTAGGTGTTCCCCAGCATTCTTCGAAGAGGAGAGGAGAGCTCTGAATGCCAAGAGGTGCAAGATCAGACTGCTTCAACAGAGAAAAGTTACAGAACTAACCAACTTTAAGGACCTGCCCCCTGAGATTCCTATGCCACTTGTTATTGGAACTAAAGTAACAGGTGTGTATGAATGGTTAATGGTTGGAAAAGGGAAAAGGGATTGTGTTTTTGAGGTAAATTTGAAAGCAAAACTTTCTGGTGAATGGTTACAATGATGAAATTGCAGGGGTACAAAATACAGCTATTTATGTGGGCTGTTGTCCTCTGGGGATGTATCATATTGTCTGCATGTGGTGGATATATGATCACTTCCCAGGGTAGGATTACGCAAACTACTGAGTAGCCATAATTCTGCTCATTTCCAAATGGGTGTTCTCGGAAAACAATAAGTGTAAGACATTAACACAAGAAATACAAGGCAATTTGATTTTAATCCATGCAGTTTGATTTTGATCAATTTATTTATTTGTTTAGTGATGGGTGTTCGGCAGTCATTATTTGATGTCTGTAGCAATTGGCAGGTAGTGACACTACATTGTTTTTTATTTGTGTTTAGCACGTTTGAGACAACCCCAAGATGGACTGTTCACTGGGACAATAGAGGCCTTAGATACAGTACACAATACATACAGAGTCACCTTTGAACGTGGAGGCCTTGGCACACATTCTATACCTGATTATGAAATACTGGTAGGTCTATGTGTTTGAAGTTAGTATCTCCACATTTCAGGTGAATTTTCGAAATACATTGTATGCTTTTTAATCACCATTTGTAAATATCCTCTAAATCAGCAAATCTGAATCAGTTTATGAGAGAAGACCCTTGTCTTCCATTATAGTCTATCATACCGTTTGCACAGGACTATCCTCTTTTGACATACAAAATTCTGTTTCCAGAGCAACGAACCTCAAGACACATTACCCATTTCCGCCTTCCAACAGAAAAATCGCCAGAGGAATCCATTCCTGTCGCCACCGCGATTTATTCCTGGACTAAGCTCTCCCCAACTTGGAGATAATGACCCCCTCCTTGGGGCATCGCCTCTTAAGGGTCGCATCTTACAGATGGATGGAGGAACATACGGTGGATTTCCAATAAAGTTTTTAGTCCTGGTTGTAAGTACATGTATATGAAAAATATTTATGATGTGTGTTTCGCATTTGTATCTATGTTAGCTTAAACTGATTTCATTTTTTGGTAGATGGTGCCATTGAAGTGCTCATGAATTTAAAACACCTTGAAAATTTTATGGTTTAAGTGTATAAAATAATTTCAAATATTTTATTTTATTTCCCAAATATTATACACACTAATGTAAGTACATAATGTCATTGTTTAGTTAATATAAGCTGCAAAATAAATGGTTGTATGTAACATCATTTCAAATGTTTTGAATTTCGTGGCTCTTTAACAAGCAATCTTCTCTTATCCGCAGTTTTTTACATACAGAAAATGCCTGTGCTGATATTTTCAGAACATGTTTCTCTAAATGATTTGTATTCAACTTTTAGACCCGGTTATCAAAAATATTAACAATAAAAAAGGAGAAGGTGAAAGAGCTACGGGAGATGAATACTCAAGCTGAAAAAATGGTGAGGAGCTTTTAATATTTAAAGAAATATTTGAATTTTCTAATGACTGTACTGTAATAATCTTATACCCAGCTGTTATTAGTACTAAACGTTTTGGATTTCTGTTTCATGCAGTATTTGACTCCCCTTGTTTTATGCTTCATTGCAAAACTTTAATTTTACAAAAATGCATAAGATAACTCAGAAAGATTGATGGATATTAAATGCTTAAATTAAGCAAATTAATTGTAATCTGTTATCATAATTGTTGCTGTTTTAGTTGCACTTAATCCTTTGATATGATTTGATTTTTCAGTATGTATGTACTCTTTCTTATCAGATAAAAAACAAGAAATGCGACCTTGCATAAAATGTAAACTGTTTTAATTTTCTTTAACATATTATCGTAGCTAATTATTTGATAGTTATGTTACTTTTTAAGTTTCTTATACTTCAATTTTACTCAATAAATATTTGAGGTTGATACTGAGTTGAATAACAAAATTGCATTTATGATAACAATAAACACAAAATTGCATTTATGATAACAATAAATGCAATTTTGTCATTCTCTCGGTTTTGAACTTATTTGATTGATTTATGTGTTTGTTGTATTAGTTGTTATATTGGGCAGTTTAACGCAACTTACACAACATAGCTTGCTTATCTATTCCAGAAATCATACGTGGAGCCAATCACAATAGACTTCCAGAAGAAATATGCAGGGCTCGTGCTGGAGTTGGAAAGATTGAACAAAGACCTGAATGACTACCTCAACCAAATTCAAGAGGTACGTAAACAGAATTTGTATCATTGTATTCTAAATTCTGCAAAAGAGTATCACTCACTCATAAGGTCAAAAATCAGTGACTGGATTAAAAAATGTATAGATTAATTGTGCCATTCAGTTGATATCAGGGATGGAGGGTTTGGATAAAAATAAACATGGATAACATGTAAAATCAAGTCCAATACCTGCATTTCTTCTTTTTCATTACAGACAATGCTGACATTAGCGACCATTTTTTGAAGCATCCAGCATTTGTAACAAAATATCACACTTTTGTAACCATATTCATATACTTAACAGACATTGTCCCATTTTGTCATGTTAATGCTTTGTATTTGAAGCTGGTACCAGATACAGGAATGAACGTGGTGGACCAACCTAACGAGATCAAGCAGAAATGTGACAACGAGGCTGAGCAGATAGTGAAGAGTACAAATGCCAGTCAGGGCTACAAGCGCATGGCTAAAAATGATAATTCCCTCGAACTCATCACCAAACTAACCTCAATCATGTTGCAAATAAAGGTACAGCATTTTTCATTTTCATATCCTAATTGCATCTTGAAAATTCTATATTGCTATATTTCATAAGTCTTCATCAATTCTTAACAATTTTGTTCCATTGCAGACATTTGCTGAAAACGACAGCAACTCATTTGAGTTCAAGTCTCTCCAGGACACATTGACAGAAATAAAAGGTTCTTTGGATCCAAACAACCTAGGGTAAGTTACTGAGACACAATTACTTAAAATAGCATAGTTACTGAGACACCATTACTTAAGTAGCATAGTTACCGAGACACCATTACTTAAAATAGCATAGTTACTGAGACACCATTACTTAAGTAGCATAGTTACCGAGACACCATTACTTAAAATAGCATAGTTACCGAGACACCATTACTTAAAATAGCATAGTTACTAAGTCACCATTACTTAAAATAGCATAGTTACTGTGACACCATTACCTAAAATAGCATTGTTACTGAGACACCATTACTTAAGTAGCATAGTTACCGAGACACCATTACTTAAAATAGCATAGTTACTGAGACACCATTACTTAAAATAGCATAGTTACTAAGTCACCATTACTTAAAATAGCATAGTTACTGTGACACCATTACTTAAAATAGCATTGTTACTGAGACACCATTACTTAAAGTAGCATTCTGCGACACTCGAGATTCTAAGAATTGTTTATAATTTGTCTGTTTCATAGTATCTTTTTGAATAGAGAGTTACTTTTATTTATTTCTTATTTAATTTTTTTTATTTATTTATTGATTTCTCAATTCACCCCTTATAGGGTATAAGAGTACAAAAGACAAACTTAACTAATACAGTAACAAACATTAAAATAACATTTATATACATGTAAGAACATTTTTTTGCCCAGCCTCGATTAAAAATTTACAAAGTTTTATGAGTATATTTTTGTTTGAATTCATTAATTTCTCAAACTTCTGTGTGTTTGGTCTTGTGGTATAACATTTAGGAAGGTATCTTTTTCTAATATAACTTAAAGCTTTGCATTCTAAAATGACATGAAATTCATCACCTATTCCTTTACCACATAAATCACAAAACCTATTTTCCCTAGGAATATTTTTATAACGTCCTCTTTCAACTGGAAGTTTATTATTACACAATATGTACATAATTAGAACTTTTCTATATTTATCTGGCATACAGTCTAAATACTGTTCAAATGAAAATTCTGTTTTAAATATTTTATAGTTGTAACTTTTACTACTGACTTTCATGTCACTATTCCACTTTTGTAAAAACTGATCTTGCATCCTTACTTTTACTTTTTTTGATAAACTGAATAAAGTACCTTTACAAGATAAAAGTTCAGTACAATCATTGTACAGAGTAATCCAAAAGTGCACCTTCTATATGATTATTACAGGGTGTTCCAGAACAATGTTGAGATCCACGTTAACCACATACAGAGTGGGCTCAGTCAGATGGGAAACCTTCATGCATTCTCAACAGCAGCTCTAAAGTTCTGAATCACTACACCATGGACTATGGGTTGACACAACCAGTAATGTTAGTGAGGCTCAGAGGTTTCTTGGTTGACATTGAGGAATATGATTAATATTGAGGCATTTGGTTGATCTCAAGGCATCATGATTGACATTGAGGCATTTGATTGCCCTCAAAAAAATTTGATTGACATTAAGATATCTTGGTTGGACTAGATACACTGTGTTTGACATTGATGTATGATTGACATTGAGGTATTTAGATTGATCTTGAAACATCTCAATTGACATTAGGGCATCTTGATTGGTCTCGATACATCCATATTTGACATTGATGTATGATTGACATAGAGGTATTTTGATTGATCTTGAAACATCTTGATTGACATTAGGGCATCTTGATTGGTCTCAATACATCCATGTTTGACATTAATGTATGATTGACATTGAGGTATCTTGATTGATCTTGAGGTATACTGAAGAACCTTTGCCAAATTGTAGCCCTGTAAACTGATACCAAGATCAGAAAGTCAAGTATACTTGATATTTACAAATGAGTAATTGAATACTCTTATATTTTTAGTCATTGTTATGTGTTCATGAATATGTGTTCATGAATATGTGTTCATGTATGAATGATGAACATTCTTGTTACTTGATAATCATGTTCATTTATAGAAATTGCCAAAAATGCATATAATTGTTAATACAATGTATTGTTCCAAATAAGAACATGCTGCTAATTGTTGTTGTATCATTGTCATGCTTTTCATTTTATGATTGGTCAGACACAAGTCACATTACTTATGAAAGAGATGATATTCAATTGAAAATCAATTGATGTTGCCTAGCCTTGACACTGAGAAATAACAACTTCTTGGAAATGAGAATTCTAACAATAAATCAATCATTGGCATTATGTGCTACCTTACTGAAAATATCATTTCCTAAAAAGTAGTTCTACCAGATGAAAGTTTCTGTGTAGTTTTCACAATAATTTCTTTGATTAAAAATGCTAAATGATTGAAAAATTCATAAATAAGGTAATGTTTTTGCACATTTTCATGTTAATAAACATTTCAAAACCAAAATGTTGAAATAACACCAACATTTTTCGTTAATGGGAACTTACCTTACATGGAAATATATGCAAGTTGTGTGCTTATGGTCAAAAAAATGAATGGAATATGTCGTGTTTTTATATAGCATTGAATGAAATGTATTTATATGATGTATATAGTAAATGAATGTAAATATATACATAGAGGATATGAAATAGATTTTATACCAAATCAAGTATTATGTTTCTAAGTTATTTGGAAAGAGTAAGACCCAAAGTCTAAGTCAATGCCTGTGCAAAATTACATCAACTGAAGAAAATGATCATTGAATCACAAATTCATTTGGGACAAAGACATTTTGTTTCCATGCAACATATTGCTGTTTTGTGGATAAAAAATTTATTGCAGATCAAAAAAAATGCTAATTTCTAATGCTTAGACTTTAGGTTTGGGCGTGATAACAAAGGCTACAGATAGGTTGAGTGTAACTTAAGAAATTACATTTTTGCTCATTGTGCATATTTTCTAAAAAGTCTTAACAGTTTTATTATAATACTTTTACTATTATCTGGTAATAAAGAAAAAGTTGGCTTTATTTTAAGCATAACTATCCTCCATTATTTGATATCCTGACTGATGAGTAAAGGTATCATTAACGTGTTACATGGTTTGAAGATAACTTCTAGCATTAATAATACAGTATACTACAGGGTGGGCCAAAAAAAACGCCACTTTTTTTTCAAGACGCTACAACTTTTTTATTTTCCAACCTACATACCCCAAATTTAGCAGTTATATAGTGCCAAGGGTTCTTAGTAATAGTATAATGTAACAAGTCCTTCAACTTGGATTATATTTGATCTAAAAGGGGAGTTCAATTGGTCCGCCACCCTAATTGATGATATATTTTAGGTTTAGTCGCCTTGCTGATATTGCCGTATCAATGAAATGTAGCTATTTTTTTTTCAACCTGTCTTAATTGCCAGCTTTAGTTGATCAATTTTCTAGTTTGGGTGCCTTCATACAATCTCCTGGAGACCTCCCCATACCCTATACTCACTGGGGTTTGCATCAGGGCTATTAGCTTGGTGATCATCAGGCCGTATCAGTTCAGGAACATTTTGAAAAAAAGTGGCGTTTTTTTGGCCCACCCTGTATAATCTTTGCTGCCACTTTAAAACTGAACATTGATTCAATCTGGTAGCCTCGAGAAAAAATCTTGTGTAAATGAAGAGGGCGTTTGCAGTTAAAGCCCATTCTGATACACATCACATCTAAGAACCTGTCTGTGAGTGGACACAAAATGATCACACAAGCAGGATGAATGTTTTTTATTTTATTTTACATATTTTTTTTATATACAGAACAATGATTAACATTTAGGTCTGATAAATGTACAACAAAAGCACCATTTAATAATAAATAAGTTCAGATATTTACATAAAGTAACACTTACATAGTGTCTAAATTATTGTGTTATACATTCTACTTATATGTACTTAAGAAATCGTTAATCATAAAATGCATGTCCATCAATCAAAAATATGAAAATCAAGAATGAAAAAACAATTTCACTTTTAACATATAATCATTTTAACTTAGGCCATTTCATCATTTTAATTGTGTAATATATAGACATGGCATGACCCTGGTCACCAGCATGTTAGACATACTTATAACAAGGCCCTAACATGACAAAATGTCACCACCTAGTTGCTCACAATATTATGAGTTCAATCTAAGTCAGATTTGAATTTCTGAGAACTTGTCGATGATTTTTAAAAAATGGGTCAATTTGATGCAAATTGAAGAAATGTTGACCCTGAAAAGCTCATTGAAGGTGAAATCTAAAATCTAAATTCAGATTGAACTTCCGAGAACTCTTAGATGATTTGGTCAATTTGAAGCAAGTTGAAAAAAGATCATTTTGACCTTTTTTTGACCTTGAGAAGGTCATTAGGGGTCAATTCTTTTTTATTTACCTTGAGACGATCATTGAAGGTCAAATCTTAAATCTCAAATCAGATTTGAACTTCTGATACAGGGTGACCCAAAAAAAAGCAACCCTCCATTTCTTCAAAATTTTTCTTAAATGGAGGTTAAATTTGGCACACAAGGACTTCATTCAATGTGGGATCCTCTGGCAAAGTTTCAATAATCACAGTCTTATATTGATAGAGTTATGGTCGTTCCAAAATATGCTCCAAATGTCGTCCATTTCCAATGTTAGGTTTTCGGCTGAATTACATTCCCTTCTTCCTGATCATGTAAACTCAAGAAATAATGTGTTCTGGGATCACAAATTCCAGATGAAGTGCTTCAAAGGCCCCTTCATTCTGTTAAATGCACAGCTTGGGCTGCCAATTTCCAAACATGAAATCATCAGCCCCTTTTGGTTTGAGGTTGATAATGGCAACACTGTTACTGTTAACACACAGTGCAATATTGGCGTTCCCAGGAAGTTCTAGGCAATTCTAGAGTGACATAGATACTTCAATAGACAAGAACAATGGTTCTAGAAGGATGGAGCTACTCCTCACACTTCTAATGATAGCATAGCCTGGCTCACTAGTCATTTCTATGAGAACCCATGGTCATCCCACAGTCTTGATCTCAATGCCCCTGACTTCTATATCTGGGGTTATTTAAAGGATAATGTGCATGAAAATAACCCTACCGCAATTGCAGAACTCCAACAAGCAATGGCTGCAAAATTTGAGTCATACCCATGGGGAAGAATGCATCCGTGTTATGAACAGTTTTCCTTGAACATTGCTTGTTTGTTTTCAGCGAAATTGACGACATCTGGAGCATATTTTGAAACAACCATAACTCTATCAATATAAGACTATGATTATTAAAACTTTGCCAGAGGATCCCACATTGAATGAAGTCCTTGTCAACCGCAGATTCACTGCTACCCACCTAGTTACACAGACGTATCGTCAGTGTATCATGGCGGAACTACTTCCGGGACTAGGTTTCGGTAAGATTTTTTTATTTCCCGATTTACACCTCCTTATAAGTCACGTTGTGGATAATAATTTGGCTCGAAGTTAAGGAAGATAGTCTAGTTTGAGAATGTGTCGATGGTTTTAGGTTTTATATGTTAACGAAAACGCAATTCACGTATTTAGTCCCTCGCTTTTGTTACACTGACGTACGACCAATATCAGTGTAATATTGGCAATATTAATGCCGATTGTCAGTGTAACAAAAGCGAGGGACTAAATATGTGAAATTTGTCTTCGTTAACATACCAAACCTAAAACCATCGACACATTCTCAAACTAGACTATCTCCCATAACTTCGAGCCAAATTATAATCCACATCGTAGCTTATAAGTAGATGTAAATCGAGAAATAAAAATATCTTACCAAATTCAAATCCCGGAAGTAGTTCAGCCATGATACACTGACGATACGTCTGTGTAACTAGGTGGGTAGCAGTGAGATTGCCAATTGCCACTTTTTGGGTGACATAAAAACTCAATAGATATAATTAAATTTTTTATAAGTTCTTACACTCGACATCTTAGTAAACTGTGTACATTATTATTATTTCTATCTAAAGGCATCAAACAAAGAAATATGGATCAAATAAAATTGCTTCATCAGCATCTTATGTTTATAAAATCTTAAGGCATCAAAATATCATAAATTTTATTTTAACATGCAAAATGTTACCACCTGCCATTTGTTTACAGATGCCGAATGCTATTAATACAGACACCAAACACTAGCCACAAAAAAGTTGGAGAATATAATATGTCACCACTTTTGGTGGTGACGTAAAAATCTGAAATATATACAATTCAAAAATACAATGAAATACACAAAAATCAAAAAGGAATGATACTTTTTGATTCACTGAATCTTCATCTACTAAGTAATAATGCAGGTTTAGCAAAATATTGCCATTTACAGATATTTGATTCCTCATAAGTCATAAACTGATAAAAGCAAAGGGAAATATTAATTTGTGCAACCTCTCTGTAAAATAAGCAACATTTGTAAAGAAGTAAAGATTACAATGAACACAAACATGATTATTATGCAAAAGAAAAGCTGGCCAAAATTACAAAGGATTTTAGAACCAATCCTTTAAGAAATACCCAATTTAAAGTAATACTGGTTCATTTTCCTGTTCTAAAGTCCATCTTTCAATAATATGGAGTTTAAGCTTGCAATGTTTTTCACAACCTAAATATGAACGGAAAATATTGAAGCATTTGTATGGGCGATTGGTCATACGTTTAGGTTGGCGTTTCGATTTTATATGCTAGCTTAAACTCCCTATCTACCACTATCATATTGATGATAAGATGTTGATGAACAAAAATTGTTTATATAACTTTTTCTAGGGCCAAACAATGTTTTTAAAGGATTTTAACTGAAAGATTGCCTCTTAAAGGTTAACTTACTGTTAACTAGATCATTATAACATTGTATAAGCTGATCATTATCGCATCAAAATTATGGAAAAATTGTAATAAAAACCCTTAAAATGTAAAATAGGGTTTCCTGGGAGGTCTTTGGATATCCAACCGTGTACCATTAAACATACATTTCATTAGTAAATCGTTAGGGTAAAAACCCAATTTGATCTGTAATACTAATTGCAGGTATGAATTTTGGATGAGATAACATCGATGACATTTCATATTAAGGGTTATACACAAAAATGATAAATAGCACGAGGTCAGGGAAACAAATAGCACCGATACATTAAAGCTAAAATATTGAACTGCAGCTTTCTAGCTTGCATACTTACAGAAGTGCTCAGAGAACTACAATATACTAAATATGTAATCTGGTCTACCCTCCAATTTGAGCCCTGTATACACCCGTTATGAAAAACTTTATTGTTGCAAAACTTGCAACATATCTTCTATTTCATTGTGTTCTTCAATTTATTCATGTGTTTTGCTTTCAACATGGACATACATGTAATCGTTTTAATAGTTTAGCATGAGAGAACAAAATCACGCCTGTTGTTTCATTTTCATTTTAAAGTGTGCGCCAAAGTTTAAAACTGCGCAGACGCAGCGCTCTCGCTAACCTATATAAAGAGATTACAAGGTACAGGCTTCAGAGGTAAGTCAGGAAGGTGAACAATCCATGTTGATTTCCCGTATAATCGTAAACAGGCAAGTTTCACCATTGAAATTGAAAATTACTGTTAGATATACTTTGTAGATGTTATTAATGAGCTATTAAGTGTATGCATCAATCAAATGGCTCATTTTGAACATATAAAAAGTATTTGTGTTTTGTTTCCCAGGGAATCGTATTCCCATGTAGTACACACAAATAGTGTACATTATGTAGTATTTGAATAGCCTGGTTTATATAATATTGTAGGGCATGCTGATTGTACACACGAGTACATGCATGAAGGCCTAATATTGATATAGCTTGCATAACTAAAAAAAAAATAAACTCTTCTAATCCCCTAATGTAAACACAGCGGTATACGTAGTCCGATTTATCGGAGACTTCAAGCAATTTTCTTGCATCTTAAGCATTGCTCTTGCCAGTGTATACAGGGCTTAAACTGTATTTTAAAAACTACTCTCTGTTTCACTGTTATCTCTGACATTGCAGCTCTCTTCCTCTGAACATTCTCTTTGCGTCTCATCATGTGACATCTTATCTGTTGTCTCCATGGCAACTGTATCAGAGAAAGAATCTTTGTTCCCTAAAAAATATGTATAATTGTTCTGTTTTTGATTTGATCTAGCTTTATGTAAGAATTCCAAACCTGGGGTTAAATCAATTTTTGATTTATCTGTATGCACAAGCATGTTGCAGTTTGCATATGGCACCCCTGGATTGCCATGGTGACCAAGGTCATACTGGTTGTCATGGCAATCAATATTGAGATTTGGTACACTTGATAATATGTCTGAGCATGAGCAACCGCTAGACCTATTTGAGAAATTTTCCCCAGCTGGGTCATTTAAAGAGGACAAACTTATGGATTGTCTATTAGCTCTACCTCTTCTGTCCTTACAGTAGCTACGGAGACTACATGGTGTCTCCATAGCAACAAAACTTTCATCATCTAGAAGTTCATTTTCCTGAATTGCTGAGATACCCTGTGCAATATAGTTGTTCATAACATCATGTTCCTCACTACAGTTATCATCGCTGTTTCTCTGACTCAGATGCCCTACCCCACTATCCCCACTATCAGACTTCTTAGAACACATTGTGTTATCACAATCTTTTTTACAATGATGCACACACTCTATTGATTTGCTTTGAATTTGTTCCCCGAGATTCTCATAGTTTCCGTAGCAACCGGTATGTTTCATATTCGATGCATCATAACTGCCATAGTTAACGCAATCTGCTTTCCTACATGATGGTAGTTTAGCAGTGTCCAACTCGACCTTGTGAGGTTCACAAGTGTTCATACAGTTATCATGAATACCTGGTGTGTTCATATATTCAGCACACTTTCTAGGTTCATTCATATATTTGTTGTGTCTGCCAGATCTGTTCCTACATACAGCATGTTCTCCATTATAATTCATATAGTCTGAATTATGGTCATTGTCTGTAACTCCTCCAGAAGGATTGTCTGCAAGAATATTTTCCATTTTCTGATATGAGCATTGAGTATTTTCAGCAGGATTTAGCATGAGTTCATAGTCTGAGCTGCTAGCCTTCAAGCATGATGAGCGAGTTGAGAGTTTTGGTGATGTGGCATTCTTGAGTCTTCGTGTCCAGCTTGGACTCTTAGGGGAGCATGAGCGACGTGCTCCTCCTGGGCTCTCCCCCAGCGGCATCAGGGGGAACATACCCACACTTTCCTGAGTGTCCTCTCGAGGCACCCAGACTGAGTCTTCCTTACATGCCTCAGACACCTCTCGTTCTTTCTCCTTCTTGCGCTTTAGAATGGAAAGCAGCAATTGCTGGGGGTTGAGAAACTTATCAAATGAACTAGGTCTGCGCTCTGAGAGAGCTAGATTGTCTGGAGAAAGCCCCTTTTTATCTGGGACTGGTGTTCTTGTTTCACCGAGACAGAACACTGGCTGGACAAAATCATCGGAAAGGACAGTTTGTTTGCTAGGCGGTGCGTTTCCATTGGCAACTATAGGCCCCTGCGCACAGAGTGGAGTTGATGGCTGCACATGTTGAGCCTCATTTTCCATATCAGCCTCTCTTTGAAGATTGTTGATATTTTGTAAAACTAGGGATCCACGCGAACCCCGGGATCCGCCTGACCCTCGGCCATTATTATGACGATCATTTACATTGCATTGTCCACCACTCCAACTCCGACTGTCTCGTTTATCCATGCTAGCAAAAAAGCTATTTAATGCTGATAATCTCCGCGATGATCCAACACTCATTGACATATTATGTCTATTTGTCAGTCGTGAAATTCCACGAGAGATAGATGTCTCCTCGAGTCTTTTGCAAAAAACTACACAATCTTTCTTAAATTGTTTTGTGCATATAGCATATAAGAACGGATTTACACAACTGTTTAAAGGCAACACAAATATAGTTAGAAACTTTGCGTCCTCTAATGTAATAAGATATCTATCGAAGGCGGCAGTAAATGAAAACAAGGCAATTGGAGCCCAGCAACCAAAGTCTGTGAAGACCAGCAGTGCCATTCGTTTAGCAATGCGAGAGTCGTTGCTGTTCCAAGCCTGGCTTCCTCTGATGGCGTAGTACATCTTGGCATAGCACATGACAATTGTAAAGAATGCAAGACTGTTAAATACCAGGATGAAGCCCACATAACCTGAAATTAGAAAACAGAAATAAGATTCCAAAATTATAGAAATGTGTATTCTTGGCTTAATAATTTGCACTTGAAGAAAAATAGTTCTAAAACATTTAAGCGAAACATAATATGCTGAAATTTAATTGAAATATCTCATTCTGAAATTATAAACTATTGGATATTATATCATTTTGTTATTTTTACCCATGGGCATAGCCAGGGGGTGCAATGGGTGTGATCCCCCATCCCCACAAAAAAAAGAATAACTAGATAACGGCAACTCCGCGGAGTAGCAAATCCCAACAAACAAAATATCAATTACCGAATTCCAATCAATTATACTCATTACTTTGGTTAAAATTGAAAAATTTAGATTTTAGAATTGCAAATTCCTGCAAAGCAGCCATTTTGAATTTTCTCAGGAACAAATCTGAAAAATAATACCATAATTGTGATCTACTCCAAATTCCTTCAATTTGAGTATTATATAGCCATACTTTGAAGGGATTGAAAAAGTATTGCGAAATCGTACATTAGACGGCCATTTTGAATTTTACGAGGCTCGAATCAGAAAAAAGATACAATATTTGCAAATCTACTCTTAATTGCCTTTCATTTGAGTATAATAAAGCTATACTTCAGAAAGATCTAAAAATTAGCGAAAATTTAGATGTTGCGAATATACTACTAAAATTTCAAACAATAATATTAATTACTTTGGTTTAGAATGAAAAATTTATGATTTTTGCGAAAAAAGTCCCGTCATTTTTAAAGCAGCGACCATCTTGAAAAAATCCATTTTGAATTTTCTGAGGTACAAATCTGAAAAATAATACAGTAATTGTGATCTACTCCAAAATTCCTTCAATTTGAGTATTATATAGCCATACTTTGAAGGGATCGAAAACTTATTGAGAAATCGTACATAAGACGGCCATATTGAATTTTACGAGGCTCGAATCAGAAAAAAAGATACAATATTTGCAATCTACTCTTAATTGCCTTTCATTTGAGTATAATAAAGCTATACGTCAGAAAGATCTAAAAATAAGCGAAAATTTCTGTTTTCCTGACCCCCCTTTCATGGCCCCTGGGGGTCAGGATGAAAAACAGGGAATATATGTGAAATAGATAGATGTTGCGAATATACTACCAAAATTTCAAACAATAATATTAATTACTTTGGTTTAGAATGAAAAATTTATGATTTTTGCGAAAAAGTCCCGTCATTTTTAAAGCAGCGGCCATCTTGAAAAATTTTTTTTTTCGTAAAACTATTCATCAATATACATCTTTCCATCAAATATGAAGAAAATCCGTCAACTAATATTTGAGTTATCTTCTGGACGGACGGACGGACAGACTGACGGACAGACTGACTGACAGACTGACGGACGGACGGAGGGTTTCACTATATCCCTACCGAACTTCGTTCGTTGGGATAAAAATAAAAAGCATGCATTGATGCAAACCCCAAAATTTGCACCCCTACCCCTTGACAATTGCTGGCTTACCCCCTGATACGATATTACATTATATATTTTCATACATTTACATGTAATACTACAGTATACTGCTGAGGTACAGTAATATGCTTCATTAAACGATGACATCACTTCTTGTTACAGTGTATATTTAACGCCTGTATGTATGTTTCATTACCTTTACTAATAGGATCGTCAACATCAAAGGGCAGACAGACTGCAAACCTCTTGTAGTCACTCACTCCAAATATGGGCATGCTGGCCAGGAGAAGTGCAAAGCCCCACCCACAAGTCATAACATATGCTGAAAATACATAAACAATTCATTAGCCATAAGATTAAGCCTAACAATATAACACTAAAGATCCATTTTTGACCCTGGTATTTGATATTTACTTCATCAGAAATGAGAAAATTGTCATGGATCTGTATATTCTAAATTAATACTAGAAAAAAAGCAACTCCACGGAGTAGCAAATCCCACCGAACAAAACATATTTTGATACTCAGTGGCCATCTTGAAGTTTCTCTTGAACAGAGCATATCAGCATGAAAATTCTTTCTCCAACAGAGCTACTGTGTCCCTAGGCATCATCATATAAAATCTGAACCAAATCCATTCACTGGTATTTGTGTTATCATAGATTACATTTTTTTACAAAAAATGGCCGCCATTTTGAAAGGATGAGTCTGGGAATGAGTCTGGGTATCGACTTAGAAAATATTGAAAATTGTAATGTCTGAAAAACCAACTCAATCACACATATTATTAAACTTCAATATCTTATCCTTCTTCTGAGATTACTTAAATATCAATTTGTATCACAATTGATGAAGAATATTGGCATCAAAGACAGTGCATATCACTTTGTCAGAATTGAAAAAAAATCAATGGCAAATATTAAATGAATTATTTATTCAAAAAGTTTGAAACATATCCTCCAAAACATTGCTTATTTTCTTTGTATAGACATTGAATGGTATTTCTGGATAAGTGAATTTGTGTTTATCTGGGTAATCAAGGGATTATAGTCACTCAAAGTTACTGAGCATCCAGTTTTGAGACTTCAATTGTGTTGGTGAAGTTACACATATTTCAGTCAAATTCATGCTGAGCACAACATTTTGGTTTCAATTTTATAATCCCTATACATGACCCTGGTGGTGAAGAGTCAGATTTAGTCAAAAAACCCAAACCGGAAAACTGTGCTCATTGTGAAAACTAAAAGTGAAGCAACTTTTTTTCTGATATTTCTTACGTCAAATGGCAGCCATCTTGTTTTTCCCCCTTCAAATTAAACTGGCGGGAAATTCAAAAATTTGAAAAAAAATTTTAATTCTTAAATATAATTCAAAAATATGATTTTCTTTTTAATTCTTCATGGGTCTTAAGTTATTTCTTCTTTGTATGTCATACATGTTGCCATTGGTGTTTTTTTTCTATGATAATGACTATTTTTTGTTTGTTAGGCTACTTATTCTGACTCTCAGCAGGGGGCTAATTATGCATCAAAACTCATGAAAAAGTAAATATACTTATCAAATATAACTAGGACAGTAATAAAAACCATATTTCACAAACATTTGACTGAGGGACCAAAAGGGCATATACCCAGACACATCCTTTAGCAGCCATCTTGGAAATCCTTTGTCCTTAGGTGTCAGCATATAAAATATTTGAATCAAATATGTCAACTCGTATTTGAGTTATTGCCCGGACACACAGACAGATGGACAGACGGACGGCTTTCCTATATCCCCCTCGAACTTTGTTCGGTGGGATAACAAATCACCAATCAATGTGCATGTGGTAAAATATTCTATCATTATAAGAGCAAATCATTATATCATCATTATTTTTATTAAATTATTTTTTATTAAATGATGAATATAAATTAATAAATAGAAAATGGGGATCACATCTCTGACACTAACAGCTTTACTAATTCAACTTATTTCATTATAACGTTGTACCCTCACAACCCCGCAAGAAATATTAATAGTAAATGATTTACTATACAAATAGAATCTCAACAGGAAGTAGAAGTAAAAATAAATGTGCACTGCTATATATAGAGCTGAATTATTTCAGATTAAAGATACTGATTTTGTAAACACCCACAAATCTTGTTCCAGGATGTCTGTCAACATTAACACGTTTTTATATTTTGATTGATTGAGGGACTTCTAGTGAATCTAGAATTGCTATTTTTCTCATGTCCTAAGACATACTTTTTGCAAATATTTCATTAACAAGCTGTACATACTGTTGATATTATTTAATTTGTGCCTGGTTGATTATTTGCTCCCATACTCAGTGGGAGGAAACATGTTGAAACATGTGACAAATAAGAAGTAATCAAACTCCTGTTATTAATGTCTACAGTGGTTCCTAGATTGGTAGACATATTCAGGTAGACTCCTTAGGGATTCTATAGTTAAGTCATTAATGATTTAAACCTCATAGATTGCATCTGATTTTTGAAAGTTACCCTTCAAGATCGGTTCTTCCCTGCTCTTATAGCAGCTCATGTAATGTAATGCAATGAATTACTCTCGGGCCAAGGATGTGAAAGTTATGCCATTTCACTAAATAAATATACAATATGATTATTTGATGTTCAGTTAATGTAGCAAAATTAGACCAATATACCAGGGGCAAGTAGCAATCATCTTGATTTTCTTCATTAAATATTCAAAATTTAATCAAAGTGGTATCAAGTGAAATCTACAAATAAAACTATATCTAGTAATGTGATTTTAAAGTTTGTTTATCAACTTTAAAAAATTGTAAAATTGATCCAATAAATCTAATAATAATTAATGAAGTTTTGAAGAACTTTTTCCTTTATCTGCCATGTTATTTGTCCCGAATTAGTAGCCTGGTGCTGAAACTGGAAACTACTAGCATCTTGGTAAATGCACACATTTTGAACCTAACTTGTGTATAATAAGATAAATATTGTCAAAGCTGGAGCCATTTTGATTCTATGACTAGTTTCCTTGTCACTCTGGGTGTTTGAGATGTTAATGGGAGACATACATTGAAATAGAACTTACCAGCAAGTCTCAAAGAGAAACGTTTGTTAAGATGTTAATGGGAGACATATATTGAATTAGAACTTACCAGCATGTCTCAACGAGAGACGTTTGTTAAGATGCATGGCGTGTGTGATGGCATAGAATCGCTCCAATGTGATAACGGCCAGAGTGAAGACAGAGAGTTCGCTGGATAAGACTCCTAGAAATCCAGCGACGATACAACCAGGACTGTTCTGCCAGCGAGTGCCATGCTTCTTGAACTCCCCTACAAGTACATTGAACAGTTGAATGAGAAGACATGAGAAGATAAGGCATTAAGATGCAAAATGTAACAACCTACCATTTGTTACAGACACCGAACACCAGCTACCAAACTCCAAGAGGTCCAATAATGCACTCCTCTTTGTTACAGCTAGGTATTCTTAAAAATAAAACACAGTTCATTCTATTGTGTTGCTAAGTGTGGTTTAAGTGTGTTGCATGCAAGAAACCATTTCATTCAAATATTTGAGAAAAGATGCTGAACTAAGATGTCACCTGTTTTGTATTTGAAATATTCAATTATCTTATTACCTAATGTTGAGGCATCGACGATTGCCAGAAATCCAAGGTAGATCCCCATGAAGAAATCAGCACAGGCCAGATTGCAGATGAGGAATCGTGGAACATCAAGCTTTGTTCTGGCTGTTGTAAGGACAAAAAGAACTGTGGCATTGCCAATGAGTGCGAGGAAAAAAACTATCCAGACACCACATCGCAGAGCCCATGATCCCATCAGATCATTACATGGTTCGAATGGAGCTGGAATCAAAGTTGAATGTAAAATAATATAATATATCATGTGACAGTGCAGCTTGTGTAGTTCCACCAATATTAAATAAGTTATTCCAAAATAAGAAGACTTTTTAGTGCGCCCTGAATTTACAGTAACAACAGTCTGTAGGTGTATTTTTATAAACCTTCCACTCAAAAGGCCTTAGACTGGAGAATGACAGTCAAACATGCATATTTTCCCGCATATTCTAAGCAATAAAAGCATGTCCAGAGGCATGATGGGTGGTTGTAAAAATGTACATGTGTCCAATTTACATAGTCTCCTAATTTTGATGATGCAAAAATGTCTATAATAATATTGTAGAATCTGAAATATGGCAGAGCTACACGTAAATGTACATATTGTGTTTTGTTTGAGGCACAAAATACAAATTATAAATATAGAACAAATGACTGATCTGTTCACCCAGTAGTGAGACATACCTCATTGTAGTTTTGTTAGAAAATAGGATTTGTTTAAATTCCACATGGTAAAATCAAAACATATAAATATTAGGTTAGTATATGTATACAAATCATAGATTAAATTCTCAATTTGAAATGGCAAATCCTAATATCATGGGGCCCCAGTAGTAGTTTCATAAAACTTCACTTACTTGGATGTGGAAAACATTTGATCTGAGGTTTATGATTGCCAATATCATGAGTGTTATTTTGGGGTTTCAAATTATCAAAGAAGAGTCTTGCATCCTCTGGCATATCATCAGGGTATGCTGGGTAATCCTCTTGTGTCCCAAATGTTTCCATGACTTCGTCCAAGAATTTATCATAATCATATAGGGAGCTGTTATATACGGATGTATTATCTGAAACATTGTCATAGAAATCATTACATTAGGCAATGTGATCTAAAAATATCTACATATCATATAAGCAAATATTTCATTCTATGGAGGGCAATACCTGTTCATCTTTCAATGATTTTGCAGCAGTATGTATTGCCCGCAGCCCCAAGACATCCCCCAGAAATATATACAGGTATTACACTCAACATTATTCAATATTTGTTTTATTATTTCACTCATTTACGTGTATATCAAAATCTGAGTAGAAAAGAAGAAATACATATTACAGTTGAACAATTTTCATTATTAACTATATAGTGTCTCAAAAATTGAAAATTCGATAAATAATGCCGCATGTTTTCAATAGCCTATACATGTGACGTCACATTCGTTGAATACCTGTGTTTATTTTTAAAAAAATACACGTTTCATATTGATGACTTATACATGGATGGAATACCTTGTGGTATTTTTAGTAACATGGTACATGACTGACCAATCACAAACTGATTATCACTACAGGGAAATAATAAACTATGGTATTTTTGATCAATTGGTACTGAATCAGCCAATCAAATCACAGAATTTCTAGCGATGATATAATAATGTACAATGACAAACATAAGGGTAATATGAAAATTGAACTGCTGTATATACTGTAACCATATATATATATATCAATTACATTGAAAATGTGATCTAAAACACAAGTGCAGTATATGAATTATATTAGGCAATGTGATCTTAATACAAGTGCATGTACAGTATATTATATTGGAAGTATAATCTGAATAGTACAAGTGCAGCACACAAAAAACTCTAACAATCAAACTTCATGACAATTTTTACATGTAAATGTTAATAACTTGTTACAAATCTAATACTTTGCACAGGTACCTGGCATTGAAGTTTTAATTTCTATATTCCTTAACTCTAGAGGGTGAACCACCCCCTGTTGATCTCCATGCTCACCTGTTGCTATTGTCACAGACATAGAGGACACCCATATAGTTACAATACTCTCAGATATCCATACCAATGTTATTAAATCCATGCTCTTGCTCAGCAATTTGTAAAAATTTATTCTGAATCAATTATTGTCAGTTTCCCCATCGACTCATTCTCTATACTGTAAATCGTATGTCTCTCCATTCTTACTTGAAGTTATCATGGCGTAAGCTAGGGATGCTTCGCAATAAGACAACAAAATGTATTGCAATTCTGTCAATAAGTACATGCAGTATGAAGAATAATATTTGATTGAAACTGACTGAGTCCATTCCTCAGGCATTCTGTATGTTTCCTTTTAAGATCATAGCTAAGAACAGCAGGTATTTAATTAACTCAAATTCAAAGACTGGATGCTGTATATATATATTTGTGAATATAGGCAAGGATAAAGTAACAAGGAATATTAGAAATTATAACAGGATCTCTTATCTATGACATTAGGTATAAAAAGCACATGATGTACAGTTATCATGGGCATAGCCAGGGGGTGGGGTGCGATGGGTGTGAATGCCCATTGGGTGCGAATAACCATTAAACATAAAAATGCTTTTATTTGAAATTTCTAGCTCAATTTTGAAGGAAGTTGCATGAATTTTTGTAAAATTCAAAATAAATTTTTGAAAAATATTTTTTGCTCGCCACGATCACGGACTAAGTTCAAATATCAAAGCATTATGTCAACTATAAAGTAGTTTAATTCAATGAAAACTAATAATATCGAAATCTACAATTCCCTTCCACCATCTTTGATGTGAAGGTGACGGCCATTACCTTTGCTTGATACTGACCAGTGAATATACAACCCCTCCCAAGGTAACTTCTATTTATTTATTCAGTTTTATTCATTAAAATTAATCATTTCAAAATACAAATACAAGTAGTGGCTGTGTATTAAAACATTAAGGCCAGGGTGCATGTTGGGAAATTTTCTGCATTCCTCAATTGAGTCACATGTTATTTTTCAAACAAGAATAACTCCCTCTTTAGGGGATTATTTGCAAAGTTAATATGACCTTACATGGCCTCTATACATTAACATGTTCAAAGTTACCACACCCTCTATAGTGTAGTATGTATAACATTAACATGACATGTCATCTCTCTTGCCCTTTATTGTGCAGCATGAATATTTTACAAAGTTAACATGACATTACATGCCCTCTATAGGATAGTATGTTTTTCAGCCTCAAAATCACATTAATTTGATGTGTGACCTTTTGGGGCAACAGTTACATTATTTGTTGACTGTGATGGGGTTGTATGTATCTTTGAGAGATTTACAATGACAAAAACATAGATTGTCAAAGGAGTGGTATCGATATGGAGAACTTTTTGAAAACACGTTTCTCTTAAACCAGTCTTAAATGGTCATCTTTTGAGTGGTAACAATATAATTTGAAAAACAAAAAATTTTAACAAAAACAGTTATATAAAATATTTCTAAATAATTTTCACATTAAATTGTTGTCAATCAGTCAACATTACATAAAATACTGTGTTTTTTACAGAATGTTTTCAATGATTGGTTTAAGAGAAAAACATTGTTGAATTCAATTCTCCATATCGATACCAATCCTTTAGTGTTAAAGGCAGAATCAGATCTATTGGGGTGACAAAATTGCAATTGACCTACCAATCTATTCCTTGCAATCTCAAATACAATATCTCCCAAAAAGATTCATGATATGCTATAAATTGGTGAAGTTATAATGGATTCAAGGTGCAAGTGCAAAAATGGGTGAAAAATGTTTAAATTCTCCCAAATAATAAGAATGGTAACAATTCTTATAGAAAATAATACATTATTGTAAAAATCTTTAGTTTTCCTGATATAAAGTATGCATTTTTGAGATTTTTAGAAAATAGACATGAAAAGCAATGACATAAGACAAAAGCCAGAAATATTCTAAAATTGAAACAATTGTTTGTTAGGCTGCTCGTTAGATCTGATTCTCCCTTTAATATAAGAACCTTTTTGAGGGGTCAGCTTGTCAGACAATCCTTACTTGCTGAACTGGGTTTAGGAAGAAATGTAGAGAAAAAGATATGACAAGAGAAGTCATGAGGCATGAACTCACCATGAATGATGGGAAAATGGCTCCAGTTTGAGGCAGGTAACCACGTTGTAATCTCAGATAGCTGTGGGGATGCCTTGTCCTCCTGGAAAATAAAGCAGTATTTGTGCTTAGACCCCCTCTCATGTAACTGCTTGAATTTACAATGTAGTGGTAAAAGGCATCAACTTAAAATGTGCATTTCGAAGGGCTGTTGGTTGGTCTTAACAGTTATGGGTTACATGTACGTAAAAGTTACTGCAAATCTTTAAAACGACTCCTAAGCTTTTTAGGATGATCATTGCCGTTTTCCCCCGAATTAATATACATGTAAATAACATTTTTATAAAATAAATGTTTGTCCTAAAAATACCAGTCTTTACCTCATTTTGGTTTATGTAGTCGCAACAGTGGTAGACATACGACAGCCATAGATTTTCAGCTACAGGGAAATGATCAGAACTGGGAAAATCCAGTAAAGTGTTTGTGCCAAATGTTTTCAGAATTTTGATTCCTTCAAGCCCTTTTGTGGGGAGTATATCAAATTTATTGTCAGCCAAGTTCCTAAAATGTAAAATTGTTATTCTTAAACAATTTAAAACTAAACTAAAAGAATTAATATAATATTCAAAATCAAAAATTTTCTGTTCATATCATGAATTCTAAAAGTAATACAGTATCTACTTAACTGGGAGGTATATCATGGATATGGTATTCTGACACGTTTGGGCAATAAGACATGAATAATATCATAGAATAGTTCAAAGGGAGACTCAATTAAAAGGACCGAAGATTCTACAGAGAGTATTGAATGATCTCCTGAATATATCAAAAATTTCACAAAAAAAGCCAATGAAAATCAACTGATGACATCATCAGTGTAAGTATGGAAAATTCCTTTCACAATTTAAACATTAAATGGAAAATTCCCTTGACATCTGGAAAATTCCATTGAACTTACAGGGTCTCAAGTTTGCCAAGTGGTGCAAAGGCCTCTTGTTCTATGTGGGAGATCTCATTATCCTCCAGGTCTCTGAAACAATGATTTAGTTAACAGAATTACGTATTTACCATATAATTCACTCCTTCTGTTTGTTTACCCTTCTATTGCGTTGGACTTAGCTTCAACTAGATTCTTTCAGTTAAAGAGAAATCTTTGAACTCACCAAGTCAACCAGATCTTGTCAGAAGGACAACTTTCTATATACATGTAAGGTCATTTTCTCTGAAGTCACTGTTTAGTATTGACAAGCATTAAAACATCACATGTTTCATTTGAAATCAAATGTCCATCATGGCACTCAAATCAGTGTGAGATCAATCTATAAATCTACTAATTCTAGAATTTTAAGAATACATACATGTACTCCAAGCTGGTGAGGTCCCCAAGGAAAGCATCATTAGGAAGCATCTGGATGTGATTTTTACTAATGGTTAGATCTTGTAACTTGTGGAGCCCTTTGAACAGGCTACCTTCCAGAGATTCAATGAGGTTGTTGCCCAAGTTACTGAGAAAAAAACAACAACATAAATTTGATAATTACTTTGATAAATCGAACACATGCTACCATGAGTTTTTTGTTCAAAATTAGGATTGTAAAAATGTCAATTTTGATTTTGAAATTACAATTTTGATTTCTGAGGTAAGTTTATCTAAATATTTCCAAAGGCAGTTCAGGATTTTTCTGGTTGAAATTTGGAGAGGGACAAGAGAAAGGTTACTTGGTTTGGTTACTTTTGTTTTTAAGATGTTTTTGATTTGTTGCTATGCAGTTCACTTTTTGTATATTTATAGCATGTTAAGAATCAATTTTACTGCTTGCTAATTATTTTGTTCTCAATGAAAATTATCACATAGAATTTATTAAATTCACGTATGACATAAGTAAAAATATATCTGAAATCAAACATAAATAAAATCATTTCTATTAAGGTACATGTCTATATTAAAAATTATACATATTTAAGTGATTTCAAATGTAAAAATAATTGAACAAAATTTATTTCATTATAACATCCTATATCACATAATTACTATACTATAATAAATAAGTTTTTTCTCATATACAACTTACAGAATGTAGAGCTGCTTACACTTGCTCAGCTCTGGAATGATACGGATTCTATTGCTGTGTAAATCTCTGAAATGCATGATTTCAAGGGTTTAATTTCATATGAATTATGTACAATTATTCGGCACACCTGAAAACAAAACAAGTTTAGACTTTAATAATAGAGAGATTTCGCACATAAGTGAAAGTACAACTTACACGTATACGTATAGTTTAAAGGGTCATGTCGAACTATTATATTTACTAAAATCAATTTTAAATGGAGCATAACTATTCCCGTTATAGAAAAGCTCCATCAACTAGAGACTGTGAATGCACGGTCATTTGCACGTGTAGATTATGCACATTATAATTAAATGCTTGCTTCCGGGTCCTTGTAGTTGTAGTGTATTATAAACACGATCCTTTAAAGTGAGTCATGATTCTTTAAAGTGAGTCATTACATAAACAAGTTGATTATTTCAATGTTTTCATGATCAGTATAAGTTCACCGAACTTACAAAACGATATATTTACGTAGATGATAACGGATACAGTTGGATCTCCGTATAAAGATTTGCCTACATGTGTGTGGAACAATTGACCGCAAGCGTTTTTTGAAATAAATTGGCTGAGTGGGAACAGTATCCAATCAAATACTTTAACCATCAATTTGAAACACCAATCAAACAAGTAGGTTCTAGCAATTCCTGGAAACGAACCATTCAGTAGCTCAACATATGAGCATCTCCAAAAAGTCAATTTGAGAAGAGTTGGGTCTATAACATATGTACTATATATAAATAATAATATGAGCCTATTTTATTCTTGACAAACACATTTGGATCAACTAAACATGCTACAATTCAAGAAAGTACAAATGGCATCCCTTTGACCTGTATTTATTACAGTACGAGAAGATCTTTCCTGACGAAAAGCCCACATTATGAAACACCTTGTACGTTTACCTATAAGTATAAGTATACGTTATAAGTTGTACTTTCACTAGGTGCGAAATCTCTCTAATATATATAAATCTTTTATTAACTCTTTAAATGTCATGACCTGACATATTAGTCATACAAGAAGCATTCCTGAATTGAAGCAAGTAATTTGCCTGGGACTTGTAGATGATTTTGAAAAAGAAATTGGATGATTTGAAGCAAGTTGAGAAAAGACCTTTTTAACCTTTCTACCTTTAGAAGGTTATTGAAGGTTAAATCTTAAATCTAAAGTCAGATTTGACATTCTGAGAACTTGTAGATGATTTTGACCCAAAAATTGGTCAATTTGAAGCAAGTTGAAAAATGTTCTTTTTTTACCTCGAAGGGATCATTGAAGGTCAATTCTTTTTTGACCTTGAGAAGATCATTGAAGGTCAAATCTCAAATCTACGATAGTCAGATTTGAACTTTTGAGAACCTGCAATGATTTTGAAAAAAATTTGTCAATTTGAAGCAAGTTGAAAAAAGATCTTTTTGACGTTATGAAGGTCATTGAAGGTCAAATCTTAAATCAAAAGTCAGATTTAAACTTCAGAAAACTTGAATATGATTTTGAAAAAAATTGAAGTCAGTCTAAACAGTATTTGTTTAGTTATTGGAAGTTGTAAGAATTTGTTACAGACGCCGATCACCAACCTCCACCTGCCGATCGTCAACTGCCGTCACATAAAATGGAGACCACAACAATATGTCACCACATTTTGGTGGTGACATAACAATTCTCAACAAAGTTACCAAATTTTGATGATTTTTCTCATTTTCAAGTATCAAGGTGCAAATTGATTTGCTTAAAGGGTGAAGAGATCACTGCATTGATGACAATAATGATAATGATAACTTACAGTGATTTGATTGCCGGTATCTTGGTGCATAGGTCCTCAGGTATCCGCTCAATATTCCCCCTGTCCATTTTAAGAGTTGTAAGTGACGTTGTACCATTGAAATCTGGAAATTGTGTTTGATCTTTTACATCAGATAGGACGCTGTAACAGAAATGAAATTATATACACATGTCTATCTGAGACATATTGTAATATACAGGGTGGGCCAAAAAAGTGAGTGACAGAGATGAAAATGCATTACTCTTCAAACTACAGTAAAACCTGTCCGATGGAATACCTCTCTGTAGGGAAAACCTATGGACAAGGAATGCTTTTCAAAAGAACCGAATAATTTTCCATTGACTTACATGTTAACGGACCCTCTCTGTAGGGAAAACCTGTGAACAGGGAACAAGGAACACTATTTTGGGGCAAATTATAAAAATTCACCTGTGAACAAGGAATATGGAATATTAGTGACACTGTATATTCCATTTTTTTCAGAGGTGTGAAAGTCTTAAGCCAATATCCGATTCTAAAAAGCTTGGATTAATATGATTGAGATTAAGATAAGCCAATTGTTTACAGGATGTAGTATCCCACCCACTGTTAATTAACCTGATATATTTTAAAACTAATACTTATCTATTTGTTACTTATTATCATGACACTAATTCTTCCTTTCAACAAACCTAATTACATCAAATCAGTTGATAATCTAGGGACTGACACAATTGTTTTTTTGGAGATAACAGATAAGTACATGTGTCATGTTGAGCCAAATCTATCAATAATTACATCAACTAGACATCATCAGATACCAGCAGCAGCAGCTAAAATCAACGGAGAATGCAAATAGAGGGGGTGGGAGACCTTCATACATCTTCCAAGATGTCATAAAAAGGTCTAGCAACTAAGTATGGAGTCAACATTGGTACAATCAATCAATGCCCATATGTATACAAATATGCTTATTCGGCAAGTTTGTGGAAAGTGTGGCCCCTCTCTATAGGGAAAACCTCTGGACAAGGAAACTTTCTTCCAGTCCCAAGAGCATTCCCTGTTGGCAGGTTTTACTGTATACTACTGTAATCCTGCATCATGCCCAGCCCCCCCCCCCCTTAACATACTCAAGCAGGGCAATAGATAATAATAGGGAGGTTGGATTCACATTTTATAAAACTCATACTTGAACATGTTGAATTATGGACCTCTGTGGATTAGTTCTCCCATTTATAGTGTCTACAGGGTGTTTCATAATGACTGTCCCCCATCAACCATTCCATTCCAATCATATGTTATATATCATATGAAAGCTTCTTCAATACTAGACTTATTAAAACAACTTTGAATAAATTTAACAGTTTTTACAACTTCCTACATGTCTCTAAAGAAGGTACCCATTTAACTTTAGCATAGAATCTGAGAAATTAGCCATGTGCCCTTCAAAGAGCTTAGATAACCATGCTTTAATACACTATTATCGATAGTAATGTACAACTTATAACATTTGATGAATGCTGAGGATATGTCTCAATGATATTTGAAAGACAAAAGTATCAAATATTTCAAAAAATACCCAGAGAGCTCTAGATAATTCGATGGATTATATAGCAATATGCTCCTCTCTTTAAATCCACTAGGGAATATATTGCCACAAATCATTGCAAATTTAGGGTATAGTGATTATCAAACATACGTTTACAAATTATGTTCCCAATGACCAGTCATGCTAATATTTGCACATAAGTGAAGAATTGAATAAGCTTTATTATGGTAGATTATGGGGCCATGAGATCTAGGATTGGCTGTGGATGGGGGATGGTCATTATGAAAAGACCTGTACTTGACAGATTGAGTATAAAGGTATATAGAAAATAATTGTACTTAAATCCCTGAAAAAGTGAATTGAGAGTGGGGCAGTAATCCCCAGGGGTCAAAATATTACATGCTCGCGTACAGGTTCTCTTAAAGGACAACTGAAATATGTTTTCTCAATTTGCAGCTACAAAAATGCAGTTTTCTTCATTGTAAGCCCAACGTAGAATTCTTGCTATAGCCATTATAAAAGAAATGTTAGATAACTGTTATGGTCATAAATAACATAATAAAATTAACTGATCAATCAGATTGGTCCCCACGTGATTAGTAACGTCATACATAACATATAGTTTTGGTTTATTGGTTCCTTGGTAATCACGGCAACCATATGATTGTTGTGCAAACAAATAACAAAACATCTTGGCATTATGACGTAATGATTTAATGGACCAAAACGGGCCACGTGGGGACCAGTGAGAGATCACGATGGGGCCAATAACGTCACAACCTATTCGAATATTGCTTATTAAGCAGCTATAACGATCGTTAGAGTGAAATAATTTTCACAATACTGATGAGAAAACATGTCCAAATACATTTATCAAAACATTCTATTGATTCCTTTAGGTCAACAATACCATTTCATATCTGCTTTAAAAACAAGTAACTTAACCTCCCTAATAACAGGGGCTAGAGACTTGAGACAGGGCTATGATTAACTTAAGCCTAAATGCTTACAGTGTATCTAAGTGAGGAAGTCGTGTGAAGGCCTTTGAATCTACAGAGTCAATTGGATTCCCCTTGAGAAGGAGTTTCTCCAAGTTCTGGTTGCCAAGGAAACCATATTGAGGGAGGCTGTGAATCCTGTTGTCAGCCAGACTCCTGTAACCATAGCAACTAATCAGTGTTATATCAACCCTTGCTTGATTTTCATGAACAAAAGAAGTGTTCAAATCATAATATTTTGACTTGTTACATAGTTATTATGCATACAGTTTCAACAAAAATAATCCATATTTTGTTTCATGGTTCTGTATAACCATCTGTTAAACATTTTTACTGTAATAGTAGCAAGATTGTGTCTGAAAAGTGAGACAGGTGGGTGCAACAGAATTTTATGACTGTCTAAAAGAATGGAGAGATTAAATGATGTGACAGATCATGGCCAGATTGGATATACTTACAAATCAACCAGTGCAGGCAGATCCCTCAGAGCAACAGGAAGATGCTTCAACTTGTTTGCATTGATCTCCCTAAAATACAGAATAACGAATAAATAATCTTTTATAAATTAGTTTATTGGTTACTGAGCTTCAGCCTGATAACTAGATATATAATCAAAAAAGAAATGGAGTATTTATTCATAAATACCCTAACTAGTACATAAAATATTATTAAAAGGCCAAAAATGACCAAAGATTTCAAAAGGTCCAAAAGGTTACAGAAGTGTAATAATTGTTACAGACACTGTCCCCAATTACCTTGCTGGTCACAAAACAGTATATGCTGGCTATAACATAATTTCACTACTGCTTGGTGGGGATATAAAAGCTGGTTCCCAGTATAATGCACATAATCAACCAGTCTAACTGGTTAGGAATAATAAGCAGGGACAATAGAACTTCTCATTTAAAATGTTGTTTGTAAAGAAATTAAGATCATTCACTATAACTGTGTGAACAAAGTTCAGTGTTGCTTTCTGATTGGTACAATATCAAACTTCAAAGTTTAGTGGTGTTCTCTGATTGGATCAATATCACACTGCAAAGTTCAATGGTGTTCTCTGATTGGTTCAATATCAAACTGCAAAGTTCAATGGTCTTCTCTGATTGGTTCAATATCAAACTGCAAAGTTCAATGGTGTTCTCTGATTGGTTCAATATCAAACTGCAAAGTTCAATGGTGTTCTCTGATTGGTTCAATATCAAACTGCAAAGTTCAACTGATTGGTTAAGTATCAAACTGCAAAGTTCAATGGTGTTCTCTGATTGGTTCAATATCAAATTGCAAAGTTCAGTGGTGTTCTCTGATTGGTTCAATGTCAAACTGCAAAGTTCAGTGGTGTTCTCTGATTGGTTCAATGTCCAACTGCAAAGTTCAGTGGTGTTCTCTGATTGGTTCAATATCAAACTGCAAAGTCCAGTGGTGTTTCCTGACTGGTTGGATATCAAACTGCAAAGTGATCAGTCATACTCAAATTATAGTGTTGTAAATGATGGTCTTAGGTTAGGCAATTACTTACAAGATTTCTACAGCATAAAGACCTTGAAAAGCGTCGTCATCTATGGATGAAATATCATTCTCTTCAAGTAACCTAAAGAAAAAATAGAATTCAAGTAATATTTAGCATATATATATTCATATCCACTTTGTTCTTCTGAAAAAGTGGACACTCAGTCTTTGTACTGAATGTGGGGACATTTATCATCCTTACCCCAAGGGTATTTCAATTTTTTCCAATAGAAGCAAAGCCTAATATCGAAAAGGATGATTATTTATAATCACTGTACATCTGTACAAAGGCAACAAAGACTATACAGAATACAGTGTTATGGAATAGTGTAACCATATGTGATACTGTATGTATCATTTCATTCTGATACGCATCATAATTATATTTCATTAGCAGTGTTCGCGTTGACGCCGTTTTTTCTCGTTTTTACGGAAATTTCAAGAGGTCGGACGGGAAAATCAGAAATAACTTACGTCCCTGGGACGCAAAGATTCTACACCACCATCAGGTAACTTTTCAAATCGTCTAGTCTACTTACTTGATCTCAATAATGTTTATGTCGGCAAATCTGATTGGCTACCGGAGTGTCTCAGTATATTCGCGGGGTTTCTAGTCTGAAACACAGCATTTGATTGGCTATGGTGCCCTCCGAGTCATTCCGGAGTATACCGAAGCTGGATAATCTGTTGTACGCAAACATTAGTTTTAAAATTGAGAATTGAGACTTGTTTTTCACGATAATCTTAGTTAAGCTTACTTCCACTAGGAACTGAGGAACTGTTAGATACCGATCTAATGTTATACATCAATATAATTATTTAATAATAGATCAACGTTTTTTCATCCAAAAGTCGTCAGAGTAAGGAGAAATGTTATAAAAAGAAACAAAAAGTTCACGACCTTGACACGACCTTGAAGATCGGTGGTTGGTAAAATGTGAAAACAACTCTTAATTTGAGTATTTCTTTCATTCATTTCGGAGAATTTTGGTATAACATTAGTAAAGAATTGTGTGAAAAGGACCAAATGATAGATATTTATCGGGAAAATGCATAGAATTACAATATATGTCACTTTATCCCATTTTAGCGTAAGCACTCTATTATCGCCCACTTCACTTTCACTTTAATAACAAAATATGAGGGACGCAAAAAAAATTAGACGGGACTCACATTTTTCAAATGTGATGTGTCCCTGGGATTCAGAAATTTAAATGGCTAGCGCGAACACTGCATTAGAGCATGCTCTGATATTATAATACATTCTGATATTTTGAAATATTCTGATATTACAAAACATTCTGATTCTGATATTACAAAACATTCTGATATTACGAAACATTCTGATATTACAAAATATTTACTGATGGGATGAGTTTCAACTGTCACTACGTGTATGTACCGATGGTTATCATGTAATTATTCCCCTTAATGTTATATATTCCATTACATGCATTGTATTCTATCATCACTGGAATTAGACATTAAGCCACAGAAAATATAACATCCACAAGTTTCATGAACTTTAGTTTAATAAAATATAAGCTGGGGTAACAATCTCAAAATACCTCACACCTGGGCTCTTGAATCACCAAATCTAAACACCTCATGGCTGAGAAGAAACAAGATGTCATGGTTCATATGACAAATCATGCTTAAAGGATTATTTTTCTGAATTATATTTAGTTAATTGTAACACACAGTATCAAGTTAAAATAGATTAATAAACACAAGGATATACCAACCATGAAATGATAAGTTTAAATTGGACATTTAATATTTACTGAAATAGATGTACACTGTGCAGTCACATTGTGCTGCCTATGATGATATCTCTACAATAGCATGATGTAGTTTTCAATTACAACTGATTATAATGCCAGATGATTAATTGCATATACATGTATAGATATGTGATATATCATTCAATCAATTTGATTTCTTGCATGTAATCTGATCAGCCAGTCTGAAATTAATACATACAGCTGTAAAGCTCCAAGTGTTCTTGGCTACCCAAGTCAAGGGAAAGATCAATACCCGGTGATTTCAGCGGGAAGTGGCGTTTCGTTCAGTGGATGAGCTGCGCGCGCACACATAAATGTGATTATCCAATATATTTAGGGGAGGGCTATTTGAAATAGTTTTTGGTCTCAGGCGCGACCCAGGGCTGTTGTCTTAAGGACATTTCGTTGAAAATGAGCCATTCGGCTGATAATTGGTAAGAGTTTGCGATCTTATAATGTATAACTGTTACTCAGACACGTATTTTGACACGATTCTGTTGGAAATAAGCTTTGAACCGAGAGATATTCACGATTGATATGCACATTTTTGATTGTGCCATTGCTTTTCCATTGCACAATCCATGTATTGATAGAAGTAACATTAATAATGCAGATTGGTTTACCTTCAATACATGGCAGACGCTACATATCGGTCTATTAAATACCAGTTTGTGCCTTGAATAGTTTTATATTTCCATACACGGCCTGGAGCCTGGGTGTGTTTGTCTCTTATGTGTATGCTTGTGCATGGACTTCTAATCACTAGCAAAATTTAACATGATGCAAACTCGACATTATAACTCATGTTGTAACATTTTGACTTCGCTGGAAAACAATAGGGATTATTTTTCTTGCCAATCAATCATGAATCACAATCAAAATTTCAGAATGATCAATCAGGCAATGGTCCAAATCAAGTTATAACATTATATGATATTCAGCAAGAAGTCCGGTAGAAATACAGAATATTTAAACATCAAAGCTGAAAGTTAAAAGCTAATCTGTCAATTTTCTGTCTGCAAAAGAGCATTTACATTTGACACAATAACAGGCTGAGGCTTTGAAATCTAGGATTCCCCAGGAAAATATGACGTCATACTAATTAGCATAAGGATTTCCCTATTGGTCTGGGTCGAGCCTTGCTCGAAAACACAATCCATAAATACATGCTTATTTCTAAGGAGATAGGAAGTGTATAACGTGTTTATCGATTTTGTTTAAAGATTTAATCAATTATCAAATTGTTTAAGTGGATAAAGTGGTCACACTTGCTTCAATTCATAGCGTAATCGACGGATGGAAACTGACCGAATTCCCGATATCCTACCCCGTATTACTGTAGGCTATCAGCACAGTGACCTACAGAGGGCGCTATCACAAACAAGTACTGCACGAACCGATAAATTCCCGGGTATTGTAACGCCCTTGCCCAAGTATCCTGACCCTTGCCGAAGTATTCTGACTTGACTCAGGTGTTCTTGGTTTACTCATTTTATCAAATACACTTGATATGTTGATTTTCAATTTTCGATTCAATTTTATGTTTCTTTCAGAGATGACTGTTAAGACTTAGTTAATTAAACCACATGTGATGATGATACATGTAACTTGCTGCCTCATGCAAAAAAGGTCTTCTATTTATGTACATATAATTCAACAGAGTATCATTTGAGTGTTAGTTTCAGGAATATGCCTCATTTTGGAGAAATAGGTTTTTTGAAGACATGGTCCTCAATTTTCAATATTCTAAAAAATTGGAAGGAATGGAAGAATGGGCAAAGGTGGAAAATTGGTAAACTCAACTGAAAAATAGGGAGGGGCACCACCTGACTTACAATTCCTTTAACCCTATGCAAGTTTTTACTCCAGCTAGAGTTTTCTTTGATATTTTCCCCTTAATCCTATTCTTGTTAAGGTCCCTTTAGAACAAAATCATCAAGAAAGTGTAATTTACATGAAAAATACACAAATTAAGTAATGTCCTTTTTGAAATTGATGTTCTAAAAATATGGACTTCTTTTTCAATATCATTCCAATTCAAAACAATTCACTGCTTTCCAATAGCCCATGGTTAAAATATGCACGAGACTACTTTAAAGTTACATGAATCACAAAAGTAACAATGGCTCCAAGAATTCACCAAGGCAAAGAAATATTTAAATGATGAATGCTGGGACTGCCATAGTTGCTTTGTTACACTGAAATAGTTACTTACAAGATTTCCAGCCTCTTTAGATTCTTGAAAGTGCCCTCTGGTATACTGCTAATAAAGTTGGATCCTAATTTCCTGAAAATTGAAATTCAATGTCAAGTTAAATAACCAACATTTTATCATGAGGAACTGTAATTGTAGTGCAATCTTTAAGCAAAAGTATTATCCTAGAATTCATGAATCTGAACACCATGGCATGATGAATGAATAACCTATTTTTCTGCATATAATGTATTGAGGTTTATTTGTTCATGAAGATTACATGCATGATCTCTACCAAAAACACGCATTTAAGCATACTATTTGCTCACCAAAACTGAGCATAAACTTTATTTTCTAAATAATAAGTAACTTACAGACCCTCCAAGTTATGTAGTTTATTTAGGGCACCAGAGGGCACTTCTGTGAACTTGTTGCCATCTAGACGTAGTGTCCTCAGCGAGTCGAGACCATTAAATGCTTCCGCTGGGATATATTTGAAATGATTGCCATCAAGGCGTCTGAAATTTCATGAAACTTATATTATAAAGTCACACCCTACTTTAGAATTAAAAATGGTTTTTATACATTAAAATGAATTCTAGACCTAACTTTAATCCTATGACAAAGATACAACAAGGCATTAACATGCAAAATGTCACCAAACACCATTCACAACAACTAAATCAATTCTGTGAAAAAATCGCAAAAAAAGGAGAGCCGCAAACAGGTATTACATGTATCAAACCCCTGTAAACCCTCTTTAACACGATGAAAGGGAAGGAGAAAAATTGAACAAACGGTTTTGAGGTCATTTTAAATAAAATTCCCCTTAAATACCGAACAATATCCCAAATGATAACAAAACTAGTTAATTTGTTTTACTAATTTCTCTAAAGTTTGCCACTATTTATTAGACTCCAGATGTCAATCTGGAGTCTATTGTTTTTGCCAGTATTCTTATTATTCTTCTTCTTATTATTCTTTAAGAGTTTTTTCAGTAACTGTAAGTAATCTAGTAAAGACCATTATACAGTTCATTTAGGTTCAGTATCTAGTTGGTGGGAAATTGGGTCAAATTTTTATCTAGGTCAAAGGTCAAGAACTAGGTCAAATCCAGTACTTTGTCACTTTTTTCGATTTTCTCGGTTGTCCTTCAATATTTTCGATCCGGGTTTTTTTCATTGTGTTCCTTATAAAAAAGTAGGAAATCTAGGGTCGATTTAGTTTTTTGATATCTCAAACCGATTTCGAGATATCAGTGTCCGAAAACGAGGTCCAAAAAAAAGTTCTCCGAATCGAATGTCCAGGATATTAGTCTTATAGGAAATTTTCTCAGGATTCCGAATCTGAAAACGAAATTTAGATCAGACTTCCGGTTCTGAAGTTATGGCGTTTTGAAAACTCAAAAATCGCTAAATTTTGAGCCCATGTTAAGTCAATGGGAAAAAAGATTTTTTTGAAGTGAAAAATACGAAATATAGACTAAGTTCAGCTAAATATAATGAAAGCTTTTAAAAGAATGGGACCTCAAAAGCCATCTAGCCTTAAAATTTGGACACCAAAATGCCTAGGTCAAAATCTAGGTCAAATTCAAAGTTTTTTCTTATTTTTGCGATTCTGACACTACACTTTAATTATATTCTTCGAAATTGTGTATACATGTAGCCAAGAGTGTGCTAATAGCGTTAGCCTTTTGCCGTCAGAAAGTATTTTGACCCACTTTTGAGATATGGTGTCCGAAAAGTAGGTCAAAATAAAAAGTTCTCCAAATTTAAAATCCGAATCTGCAAATCAAATTTCGATCCGACTTCCGGTTCTGAAGTTATGGCGTGTCCAAAAAGTAGGTCAAAATAAAAATTTGCCAAATTTAATGTATGAGTTATGAATTAGGGGTAGAATTTTGTCAGGAATCCGAATCTTTAAATCAAATTTAGATCCGACTTCCGGTTCGGAAGTTATGGCGTTTCGAAATTTCGGAAAATTGATCTGATGGTATCCTGATAGAAAGTCAAGAGTAGAGAAGAAAATATTGAAAAATTCATCCATCCTTCCTATCTGATCCTATCCTATCCTATCCTATCTTTCCTTCGTATCCTTTCCTTCCTATCCTCTCCTATCATATCCTTTCTTCCTATTCTGTTCTACCCCATCCTTCTTTCTTATTCTATCCTATCGTTCCTTCCCATTCTATCCTATCCTACCTTCCTGTTTTATCCATCCATCTTATTCTGGATGACTCAGCTTATTCTGGATGACTCGGCTTATTTTAGATGACTGGGCTTAAAAAAGTCTGGATCTGGAGTCTGAAATTGAACTTCGTTCAATTTCCCAAGTCTAGTTATATTAAATATGTTTAAAGTATCTAGAAAAGTAATATTTCTCCACCATGTACATGTAACTAAAGTTGAATTGAAGTACATGTAGATTGAGAAAAGCAAGTGAAACCAAACGAGCAAAAACAAACTTCCAAAATATGACATCATGTTTTGTTCTTGCTCAAAAGTTAGAGACTATAACAATATGCGATGTTGACATAAAACAATAATTTCAAAAATATAATCAAAATACATGAAAAGAAAATTCTGCAAAATCAGAGCCAGTCAATAATTTATTTTATTTTAACAATTAATTTGAATATACATGTAGTAGAATCTTACAAAGCATCACAGAACATAAATGCTGTAGGGAATCATTGGAAATTGGTGTAGTGACATGCCTATTCCAGAAGATACTTTGAGCAACCCAATCACATCGCCATCTTTTTATGATATGTGGTAATAATACTTACAGTATTTGAAGATTCATGATTCCATTGAATGCATTACGAGGGAGGGTACTCAGTTCCATGTTGACCAGTTTCCTGCAAACATACAAATATTTTACGATTGAAATGTATTGAATGCTTGTTTGTTTGTTTTGTGCATCAAGACTTGATTTGATCTACTGTTATTTCATCATAAATTTGATACACTAGCGGATCCAGTGGGGGGAGCATGCCCCCCCCCCCCTTTTGTGGGCCCAGAAAAAATTTTGAATTTTGCCTTTTTAGACCTTTTTGGGTCAAGTTATCAGAAGATCAGAAAACTATGAATATGTTCTACTATAACCTTGACCCTCCCACTCAGCTTTTGTCTTGACCCTTACTCTTATCTATGACCTTAATTCTTGATCTTCCTACTCATCTTTGACTCTGACCTTATTAGGTGCAACTCAAATGACAAACAAGGCATAAACATGCAAAAATTCACCACCTGCCATTTGTTACAGATGATGAACTCCGAACACCAGACTCCAAATGCCAACCACCAAACACAATCGACAAAAAAGTTGGAGACTATAACAATTATCTCACTTATGGTGGTGACATGAAAACTGCAACTTAGACCGACTCTTAGTTCACCCACGTTGATAGTTGATATACATCTCTGATTTATTGATGACCAGAAGACATAAATGAGAATGATCAGAGAACAATTGGCAATGTTTTTGTATTATATGAATCGTGGGAACAAAATGAATGTGGGTGGATATTGTAGAACAATTATGAAACTGAGAAGATCATATACTGTATAAGTGGTATTTAATCCGAGCGGTTAATTTTCCGAATGGTCAAATTTCATCATTTTCCTATTTTTAATTTTCCTAATGACAAGAAACCTCCCATTGGATAACATTATAAAGACAATATTTCCGACATTTAATTTTCCGAACCTGGCAAAAATTAGGAAATAGGCAAAATAAAAGATTAGGCAAAATTACCACTTATACAGTATTGTTTTTGCCCTTTGGTATGAACAACTCTTGTACAGTATATTCATTTTCCTAACAATGCAAGTTTAGGAGCAATCAATCAATGAGACACAAAGATGTTGGCATTTGAATATACTCATATGGCGTCAATTTTTATAAAAAAAAATATTCACGTGATAAAACTTGGGAATAGCCTTTTTGAATATTAATGTCTCTTGTACATGCATTCTTGAGGTTGAGACAAAATGGTGAATTATGTATTTGCGTCACTCATACTATGAACGCCTATAATATCAATAAATTAAGAGATGTTCTTTAAATATTCTTGGTATATGTCAAATCTTACTCTAGTTTTCAAATATGTAATCAGATTTTGATAACAATGAAAATTTACTAAGTTATTAAAGAAAAAGTGACCCTTGAACAATTCTATCCGGCTACTATAAAATCAATAATACATGCCAGCTGACAACCAAAAGACAAAAAAGACAATTATGATCACTATGACCTTTCAATGAAAGTGAATACTATATGCCATCTCTACTTATCAAAGTGACATTTAGTAAAAGTTTTTTAATGAAGAAATTAACCAATGTGTCATTAAATTTAAATAAGGAGGATACTGCTGGCTGGATAGAGTTTTGTTTTTTGTTGATTATTTATTGATTAAACTACATGTAATTACATTGAGGATTTCAAATATACTGTAGTTTAACTACATGTAATATCAAGCCTCAGTTCTTAGCCCATCCGTATCCCTCCTATCCCTACCCATCTTACATGTATCACATCACAATCTTCATTTAAATGTAAATTATAAACTAAATGTTTGAAATGACCATAATTTCATGGATTATTTCTCATCTTGTTTGTTCATACACCTCTAATATTGATTTCATATACTAAAACAAATATCAAGTGGATCAAGGGAATTAAAAAAGCAGATTTCAAATTGTTGCATTGCTAGTCATATAATAGAAATAGCCTATAGCAATTCAACACCAGAAATACATTTCAATATTGGAAACTGTTAGTACAATGGCAAACTGAATAAGAAAACACTTGAATTAATTGATTGGATTAACAAGTCACCATAACATCGACAATTCTGGACATAGAGTCAATATTGGTTGACCAATCAATCAAATGTTGAAATTACTATTGATTCTTCACAGACATTTGTTTGTATCAAACTTGTTGTTTACAAGAATAAACCCTAAAAAATAGTATTGATTAAATCAGGACAGAGGTCTTTCCCTGGTGACAATGACCGCAAATGACTGACAATCTTGTGAGATGGAGTCATGTATAGGATTGGCAGTAATTTTCTCAGTTATTTCTAACTTTATCCTGGCAATCCTAACATTTATGATGAAATACAGATAGATTCAAAGAAGGTGAAAATATAATCATTTAGAAGAAGATAATTGTACAGCCCCTCAGAATTGCACTACCTTAAAATTAACATGAACAGCTACCATATATATATATAGCACAGTAGCACTTGTAAATAAGTATCTTATTTCTTATTATGATACAGGTTTTAATTAGCAAGACAAAACCAGGATCCCGAGGATTATTAGTCTCCAGTGATTAATGAGTTAACAGCAACTCCACAGAGTAGCTAATCCCACCAAACAGCAGAAATTCTTTCAAATAACTTTTTAAACATTTAATGATGGAATAAGAAGCAGTAGTGGTATCTTCTTTTGGCAAGAACCACTCATATCAATAATGTATATCTTACTGTATGTAATGTTACTGTCTTCCATGAAAGGTGCAAATAAATTATATTGTTAGTACCTCAGTTGAAATACTCGATTTTGATTGGTCAACGAGCGGTGAATAATTTTAACTGTACACCGCGCAATGCATTGCCGGTGAATAATATTCCCAGCATTCCACTAAAATGACGTCATTATCAGACGATAAAATGGCCGCCGCTAGCACTAGCCGTTTCAAAAATGTTGAAGATGAGGATATTATTAGTCTCTTAGAGAGTAAAGACAGTCAAAATACGAAGAAAAATCTAAAACTTTGTACAAAGCTTTTAGTGGACTTCGCCCAGGAGAGTAATTTGACTCCATTGAGTGAACTTACTGCCGTGGCATGAACGTCTCGAGGGTCTGGATCCAACTTCAAGTCAACTTCAAGGGTCAGAAAAATCTAAGATATTCTTCGGACTAACAAAACAATTATAGACCTCTCCATTCGGTTTACTGTCAAAATTATATCCCTCGACTGTAAACCTCGACCTACGGTCTCGGTTTACAGTCTCGGGATATAATTTTGACAGTAAACCTCTGGAGAGGTCAATAATTGTATACAGTACAAATATAGAGCAAATTGTTGAACATGAACTAATCCGACAATCAGTATTTGAGCTATCACCAGGACACACAAGTGACACAAACTGACTGATGGACAGATGGACAGATGAACAAATGAATAGATGAATTCCCTGTAGCCCTACATGAACTTTTGGCTGATAGCAATAACATGACAATGAAGATCAAAGACTGTATGATTAATAATTCATTTCCATACCTAGTTATTATGTTCTCTTTCCTTATGGGAATCCGGGTAGCATCTTTATCACACAGGTAAATCAATGGTAAATCACTGTAAAATCTACCTATACTTTAAAGTTAACTCTCATTGAAATACTTTCAACTCATTTCCATTCCTTCTAGTTCCTTTAACTCATGAACGGGTGCTGAGTATATTCTACTAAAAAGTTTGTTTACAGAAGAACAATAGGTTTTCCAAAGATAAGCATACAGTTTCTTCTTATTTTGTTAAATCAAGGATATTGTACAAATACAGATACTCATGTATGCATTATAGGGACGTGCAGTTTATTTCATACTTGATTTTTCAATTCAATGCAGCACAAGATGCTGGTAGGCTATCATAAGAGATTCAGGGTTGAGGTATTCCAGGAATACATTTATAACAGAGGTAAATTACTTCGAAATTAATCTTTGCATTAGAGCTCAGATCTGAGCTTACTTTGGTATCAAACTGATCTAGCTTGGTACTTTTTCATAAAAAATCATCAATTCATATTATTTTATCTATTCATTTATATATTGGTCGGTTATTATTTCATACATGTACAATTATTTTCAATCTTCATATTTATGATATTATAGAAGACAATAGGGAGTTTAAGCTCGCAATATTTTTCACAACCTAAATGTGAACGAAAAATATTTAAGTGATGCATTTATATGGGTGATTGGTCATATGTATAGGTTGGTGTTTCGATTTTATATGCAAGCTTAAACCCCCTATTATGATTACCAAAACTATACAAGTAGTATTACAACAATGTTTTAGTAAGATTGCTATTTCAAATGGTCCCTTTACTCAAAACCCTCCTGCCTCTCTCAAAGCACTCATTTGGGATTCTTTCTGATAAAAAGGACACAGTTGTTTTCCTAAAATGCCTAAAATAGTTAACATGCTTGAGTCAAAATTTTTTTTTTCAAGAGTCACACATGTTCTCTTAGTCTGCTGAGAGATTTGGTTTTATCCTTGTAAAATCATGATTATTCATACTTGTTAAGTGCAATGTATACAACACCCAACCGAATCTGCATTTTTGACGTATCCCATCCTTAATATTTATCATTTCTTACTTTGTTTAACTTAGAACAAGGATTAAGAAGTCAGTCTGTTTCCTTTCCTTATGTCATTAAGAAATATGGTTAAGTCAACCTTTTAATATGATTAAGTTAATAATTCAAACTAGAAAAGCAGAAACTCCAACCTCCATTAGACCATTCATTAGAATGTGTAAGTTTCTTGCTTTAGGAAAGGTATCTTGAATTTCAAAGAGCATGAACCTGAAAGGCAACAAGACAGTTGCAACCTCTTCAATTTGCATTAGATTAAGCTACCAATTTAGAGTAGTCCTTTATAACATGTGTCTTATTAAAAGATCATACAATTACTTTGGATTCTAAGGGGCACAGGCCTGAAAACCAATTTGACATAAAATAAATTTGATCTGTAAATAATAAAGGCAACCTTTGAAGTTGTAATGATCATGGGCATAGCACCCGGTATGCCTAGTACGCAAAGGCGTACCAGATGGTTCCAAATACAACCAAACTTCAAAATTTTCTGCCCCCCGGAATGCTCGTTTTTCACTTCGTGCACTCAACTCGTGTCCCCACGCTTGTGTACTTCTCATAAAAATAGTGCTGCGCCCATGGACACTTTGAATGTATGATTTGAAATAGGACACTTAAGAAAATTTGGTGAAAAATCCTTACAAATTTTGAAGAAAGAAAGGTCATTTTACATTGGAAAAAATCCTGAAAACTAATATCTCTTTACCAAATGAGAACTAGATCAGTTCATCAGAATAGAGGTTCTTATTATGAGTACCTGTGCAAGATCGTCCATTCTTGATGAGCTTTGATAATTCTTCTTTATTGAGTTGAAGATGAGCTACTTCCATCTATTATCTTCATAAATACCCTACAAGATTCTTTCTGAAGTGGACGATAAGAGGTGTAAGAATTCACAAGTGAGTTCATGGAATCAGGCCTGGAGCCTGCCCGATGCTGAGTCATACAAATAGAGTCATAGTTTATTTTTCAAATAAAAAATTCGGGACCATTAAATTTTTGAAAGTAGTTGTCCTCTAGGGACAACTGGATTTTATAAAGGACGACTGCATACACAATTTTAGTAGTCCCTGGGACTAGTACAGTTTCAAAAAGGCAGAAGCCTCTGTTTATAGACCAGTGATGTCAGAAGTAAATCTCATCTTACACGTGTGACTTTTTAGGATGAAAGATGGCAATATCTTGCATGGGTAAAGATGGCTGCATCATGAGAAAATGGGCTTCACCTTATATTCCAACCAAGTTCATTTGTGGGGAATTAAAGAAAATACAAAGTAGACATTTTTATTTGAAAGCAATTAATGACATAACTCTAAAAGTATTTCTCAACCCTGCACGATGAAGAATAAAAGAAGAATGATATATTAATCCCGGAGTAATAGTATTTCATTGCAAACGAGGATATTAATGCCCTGGATACCAATTTAGAAGTTCTATAGTATCAAAGAACAGGGCACTAACTTGTCTTGTGTCTTGTGATAAAAATCCTGCCATTCAGTTTTGGAGATAATACATTTTGTATAAAAAAGGTCTGTTATCTACTGGATCTCTCCCTTGGAAATGCAAGATGAGACAAAATATTATTGAACTATTATCTTTATGAGATAATTACATGTACAAAAGTAAATTAAATGCCATATAGGCTAAAGGGAAAAACTATAATCCATTAACCGGATAATCAGAGAACGCGATCCCCAGGTGTCTTTTGACAAATTGAGATAATTGGTGTAATAATCTTGTGAAGAGACAACCATAGATTAAATCGACCTTTTGTTACTCGTCCCAATTTAGCTCCAAGAACAGGCTGTTCTATTTGAGAGAAATCATTTTATCTTTTTAAAAAAAACTTATATTATGATTTAATTCATTATTTGGATCAAAGATATATAGTGATGTTTAATTCAAGAATATCCTTTAGTTTGCAACATGTTTTACTTGATCACTACAGGAAGTATTAAGTCTTAATTCCTTGCTATTGTTAGAAGAACAAAAAGTAGTAAATTCTGGAGACATCAATTAATAAAATATTGTAAGCAAAATAAATGCAATGTGGACAACCTTCCAAAACACTTTTCATATAAATCAGATTGAATTCTGAAGAAGCACTTATCTAGAATTTATTAATGTTAAAAAATCTCTTTTAATTTGGAAGTAAGAAATGTAGACATATTGCAAAGAACGGACAGGAAATAAGAAGGTTTTAGTCAATTACTCAGAATCTATAAACAATAATTCAGATGAAGTCTCTTTACCCGACATTCTGAGAAATGTCACTGAAGTCTGTGTAAAATTAACTGACCTTTAGTAACAACTTAATCAATGTATGACAGAAAGTATAGCTAAATGCATGATTATGCAAATGGCAATTGCTCTGACATTGTTTGATCACATACAAAGAAAGTCTATTGAATTAAAAAACTCAATAAGAACAGCTTGCATAATAGGGAGTTTAAGCTTGCAACGTTTTTCACCACCTAAATGTAGACTGAAAATATTTAAACGTTGCATTTGTATGGACGATTGGTCATACGAATAAGTTGGCGTTTTGATTTTATATGCAAGCTTAAACTCCCTAATATCTCAGCAAAAGACCCCATGGAATTAGATACTCCAGGACGGGAAGTTTGCCATGCATGTCAATTTTGGATATTTCATATATAATATGAATATACATGCACATGTACACAAGAAGCTCAAAATGTGATCTGATTCATTGTGTACTGATTGCCCATACATCTTGAAAGCAGGAGTCATCATTACATCATTAACTGCTCAAAGAATTGTATTAACATTTAATTATATGAAAAACACACACACATCTGACCCTTGTACATATATGCAAAAAGGAAGAATGCTCTGTTTTTGTGAAAATACCAGAAAACTGAGAATGAACTAAAAATATGTAAGCTCAATTTACAAAGGGAAAAGAGACACCATTAAGTGGGCCATCAAACAGCCATAAATGGCATTTTTACAACAAAGCATACAGCAAAATTCGTAAAATAACACATAAAAATGGCCTCCTTTTTCAAAATGGTTACTCATTATTGCCATGGGCTTTCAATAAGAGTTATGCTTCTATGTAGGCAGGGGCGGATCTGGGAACCAATAAGGGGGAGCCCAAACTTCTGGTCTGAGAAAAAAACTTCTGGTCTGACAAAAAATTTTGGGCCCGTAAAACCAAAATGTGGGCCGAAAGTTTGAGGCCCATTTTCTTCAAAATTTGGCCTAAAATTAAAAAATAAGGCCTTAGAAGGCCCATTTATGACCAAAAAGGCCCACTTTTGGGGCAACAAGGCCTTTTTTGGCTCAAAAATTTTTTCTGGGCCAACACGAGGGGGGGCCCGGCCCCCCCCCCAGATCCGCCAGTGGTAGGCACATACGTACATGGAAATGCCGGGTGGCAATGGTGGCCATTTTTCAAAATGGCCCACCTACCCCGGGGGTTTCACTCTAATATGCCTCTTAATACCTATGTGCCGCGCCAGAGACCCCCTTTTTGAGCATTTTTTCCATGTCAATTTCCTCTCAAAATTGATTTTGAGCATTTTTTCCATGTCAATTTTCTCACAAAATTAAAAATTTCCATGTATACTTCCTCTCAGACTTATAAAAGGGAGTAAATTCTGAAATATTGGTTTAACTAGAAAATCCACTTTTTGGGTGATTTGTCCAAGTCCATATTTTGTAGAAAAACTGATTTTTGACTTAAAAAAGGCTCTCTTTCCATGTTTTTTCGTCTCAGATTGGCCAGGTTCCATGGTTTATGCCCTTAGCCAAAATTGCCCCTGCTGCAGCAAAATTCTTTAGAGTGAACCCCCCAGGCCACCTACTTGCCAAAATTTCATAAGCTAGTGTGCCATGCTTATAAGTATTCACATATCATATATGAACAAAATCGTTCAAATAAAATGGCAGCCATTTTTCAAAATGGACGCCTTCTACCAAAAGTGTCATTAGACAGTGTGCCATGCTTATAGTATTCACATACCAAATATGAACAAAATCGCTGCACTTACTTTTCAAGTTATAGTAAAAAATGTTAATTTTTCAAAATGGCCACTTTCTACCAAAAGTGTCATTAGACAGTGTGCCATGCATATAGTATTCACATACAAAATATGAACAAAATCGCTCTACTGCTTTTCGAGTTATAGTAAAAAATGTTAAAATGGCGGCCACTTTGAAAATATGCCGCCTTCTACCAAAAGTGTCATTAGAAAGTGTGCCATGCTTGTATTAACATACCAAATATGAACCAAATCGCTCCTCTACTTTTCGTGTTACGGGAAAAAAACGTTAAAATGACCCTTATTTCTCAAAATGGCTGGCTTCTCCAAATGTGTCATTAGACAGTGTGCAATGCTTTACAGCAAAAATCGTAAAATAGAGTGTAAAGGACGCCATTTTTCAAGATGTCTGCCATGTGCTTCTTCAATATCTACATATCTAGCTTAATTAATGTCCTATATCATTTTTACATTTAAAACAAGTTGCTATTACAGTTTTACATATTGTCCCTAAATTACAGTATAAAATAGGCACTTAAATGGCTGCCATTTTAGCAGAACTTCGACCTCCATAGGGAATATATGTACCAAATATGAACATTAGCGAATTCAACTGCCACCTGTCAGCTGATGATCTGACCGCTATTTCATGGCCAGCTCATTTAAATATGATTAGTACCTGCTACTTTTCAGCGATTGAGTTTGCAAATGCTAGCTAAGTACGCCATTTAATATCAAGAATCCCCCTTGCCATATGCATCATCAATCAAAGTGAAACGGATACAAATTTTTATCTGGAATAAAAAACAGATTTAAAATGGGAGAAATCGAGAACAGAAATATAAGACCTTTGACATTTAATGAATCAATCAAACCCATGATATAAATACAATGAATGTCAAAAGTCAATATAAACTGAATTGAGTTACAAAAAAATATTTATCCTTTGCCAACGAAGTAGAATTATAAGGAGATAAGTTGGTAAGATATATCCTGTATCCATGTCCATATCCAGAACCTCCATATCTCCCGCCATATCTTACCACTTCCGGTAATTTTTAAAAAATTAATAAAATGTTTTGAAAGAATTTGAGGCAAAAATTTGAGAAAACTTTGATTTTTTTAGAAAACTGCTGGGTATAGGATAAAGCAGTTATGTACTGTTGGTTTGGAAATGGGGTTTATCCCTTGGGAGGAGATAAGCATATCTTCCTCCGGATAAAAAAAAGTAATCCTTAAATATCCTCTAATATACATGAAGTACATGTTTTGTAATTTCTAGTCTAGCTGGCATAAAGATACATATAGAAAAATCAACAGCTAATTGCTTTGAATTGAATTTCTAAAAAATAGGTCAAATTATAAAAGAAGGTCAATGTAAAGCTCTGGTTGAAATAAACCAACTTCAATTTCAACTTTTACTAAATTCATGGAGCGCCTAGATAAAAAATGATATAAAACCTGAGAAGCTAAAACTCACCCTAATACATTTTTTCCTTGGTTGTATCCTATTTGGACATTAATAACTAAAATTTTACAGTTTTAAGTCCAATAGGCAATTAAGTACATGTAGTAAGAAAACACCTTCTCTCTCTAAAGTAACTAACATCAATTTTACATTCAAACTCCCATAAAAGGGTATGAAAGTGCATTTGAGATTGTTGAGACCATATCAGTACCCATCCTCCTAAGCAGGTGTCCAGAATCCGTACCTCCTTCCTCTTGCTATAACCAATTTGGAAGTGCCCGATTAATTATAAACTGAATCACGTGATCTAATTATGCGCAATGACTTATATATGATTCCTGCCACAGTGTTACGACAGCCAATCAGATTGCAAGTTCTTAATCGGGTAAATGCCGGGGAAACTCCTTATCGCAGGGGGTAAAAAGAAAGAATATATTCTGGATTTTGAAGCCCTGTGATCGGAGGATGATCAGTATCTCAACCACCAATAATAGTTACGTTATCATCAATAACAATAATAGGATAGGATGGGCAACTGAAATAGATCCAGGATATTACATTTCCAATATACAGTACAAAGAAATACTGAACTAGCAAAGACTTGACATTTTGAAATATATATTATACAATAGTTACAATATTGTTCTTAGAGGGACAAAAATAGAAAACATATATAATATCATGGACGTAATTCAACGGAAGATCTAATTTCTTGAATAATGATTATTATCATGCTATAAATCTCAATAATTATCACAATCTGGCTATAAGAGAGAAACGGGAACAATTCTAGTTTTCATCAAAGACAGCTATATACCATAAATCTACAGGAAATCAAGGGTGCAAGAAACATTAACTAGTAGTTAAAATATATTACTCTTGAGATCATAAAAACTTCATTATTTTCTTTTAGTCTTTATTATCAATAAAACCTCATTATTGAACAATAATGAAAAGAATGGTATAATGTATTACAAGGTCTGAAGAATGAAAATATAAAATAGTCGCTTTACAGCTTGGCATTCATTGAGATTTTAATGATTCTTCTTCAATAAATGATGCTACCTAGAGATTATGTCACTATTACTTGAAATATCCCTATGTTCTCCCAATATTGGCCGACCTTGGGAGGCTCTTTATTTGGGCAAGGACGAAGGCATATTATACGTCATAGTGACATAACTGATGTATTATATACCTTTACTTCAATAGCTGCTTTGTATAAATGACGTCACACATCTGCGTGTGAGTAGAATTTGATTGAAATGAAACATAACTTTGTGATATTGTGATATTACAGAAATTTAATATCAAAAGGAGGTAAGTAGGCTATATCGGGGCATGGGCTTTCAAGAGACGGAGATGTAGCCCACTAACTTTCCCATTGACTTCTATCCAAATGCTTCGCTAGGTACATGTCATACTATAAAGTATAATGTTCTACATTCAACCATCGTCGGTTCCCACGCTCAATCACTACGTTCTATGAGGATAGGTCCGAAGCTTGATGAAGCAAGATGCATTCAACAGCCATGCAATAAATTAGAATTATTTAACATTGGGTTTACGAAAAAGACCGACCCCACCGACCACCGACCGGTCGGTGTTTTCCGCTGGTAGCCTCAAAACAGGGTTTGAAGAAAATGTGTAAAAGACCGAACATATTTGTAGCCTTAAAATATTAATAATTTGATTTTGAATGTCAATCGTTGGACTAGGCAACGTTTTTTACCGATTTTGTACCTTGCAACGAATGGCAAGCAAACAAATTGGGCATGACCGTCTCCTCTCGATTAATTATTCTGCCTTAGGTCCTAACCTATCATTAACCAACCTATCGTTTCTACGGGAATCTATCCTAATTTTTTACTGAAATTTAACAATTTCGAAACAAAAATGATTTGTTATCGTCATAACCTACTGAATACTGAACACGATATAATGTTACATGCGTTCTCTTATCGGGATTAAAAGTGACTTACCATTTCAGTACACCATTAGAAAGCTAACTGAGAAATCAAACATAACGTTACGACGTCAACATCGACGATGTTTGTGTGTTTTTGTTATTGCGTTTCATATGAATGAACTTAATGCAATGTTATGTGCGTTTTTTTCCAAAGTGACTAACCAGGATGAAATTGGTCTTCTAACAACTGAAACATCACTTAAAAATATGACATAACACACCACGACGATGTAACGTTTTCATTGTGATTTGAAATGATTAATTATACGTTTTTAAATCACGACCTAGTAAAGGCACTATAGTCATTGGATTCCCAGTTTTAGTTTTACTTCTAATTTTGCATTTTTTCATCTTTATGTAAAAGACAGTCAGCCGACCACCGACCACATGTACCCAACTGTTAGGGGTCACACGGTTTGAGATTTCACGGTTCGGTTTGGTTATTGCATTTTACATTTCGGTTCGGTTCTGATTGCGGTTCTCACGGGCCTCGTGAATGAGCGAAAAGATATGGAATTTTCCCAAAAATCAGAAAATATACTGAGTGTGTCAGAGTGTTTTATTGTTCTTAGTAAGTGTTCTTAGAACAAGTTTCACACAATTACAAAGTGAACAAACATAAAATTCCTTATCTATTGTCTATTGATCTGCATGATCAACGTTCATGTCTTTTCAACAGATAAAACAGTTCACCTACATTAAGCAAACCTACAGAACCCAAGTGCTTGCAATTCCAGATACATCAGTTCCTTACAAGAGTTCATTAGAGTTGTTTTGCATTATTCGTGAAAAATGAAAATACAAATAAATTTTGCGCAAAAAAGGGAATATGATATTAAATAATATGATAACTTCATGGTCTAGTACGTGGATTTATCGAAAAACATAACATATAATTCGGATTAATTCCTCTCTAGGTCGGTTGATTGGGTTCGCGCGTTTTATTTAGCTAACTTTCGGGTCAATATGGTGACGAAAATTTATCAACATTTTCGGATTGTTTCTGTGACTTTCCGTCTCTATCAGGTATGATTTGCATAATTGGATGATGATAAACGATTCCAGATGATGTTTTGTTTAATTGGCATTATATGAGAGTCTGAAATTAGGTTAAATGCCGAGTTCAAATTTATTGTTCTGAAAAAGTTCACGGTTCTCTCTGCTCAAGAACCGCGGTTTTCAATATAGTGTACGGGCTAACCGTCGTGGAGGTTAGAACCGCGGTAACCGCGGGCCACGGTTAACCGTGTGACCCCTACCAACTGTGGAGAGTGACTGGTCGGTGGTCGGCGGTTGGTGTTTTTCGTAAACCCTTTAACATTGAATACCATTGAAATGTTGTCAAAGACTTTGAATCAGTAATGATTCAGTTACAAAACCATATAATTAACTAAAAGCATAATCATGATTAACACGTTTCTCTCTGATTAAGCATATGCAGATCCAGGATTTTGTGCTAAAGGGAGTGCTAATATATCCGAAAAATGCGCGAGAATGAATCTTCAGCGTATGCTATGGAGGGTGGACCTCAAAATGTTTGAAAATAGAGCGCAATTTTGGGACAAACTGAGCATTATCCCACAATTCAATGACAATGAGTGACTTCGTGAAGAAAAGCTCCTGGATCCCCCCTAGAGCCCCCTAGATCCGCTAGTGTTAAGAAATTGTTTCAATGACTGGCATGTTCCACTAACCGGCAAACAAACTCATTTTTGATTTCCTTCTTGTCTTATCTTCACAATATTTTCAAATCACTTCTACTTTTACATAATTACAGACACTGAGCATTGATATTGAGGTGTTATCTTTCATTAAGTAAATCTCAGGCAGGCAGTGCAATGTAGGCACAGTGTTAGGGTTAACTTGACACAGGCAGGTTCTAAGACAGATGTCACACCTGATGTCACATTAAATATATTAAAATTCCTTATATAATATGACATATTCTGGTACATCCCTCCCTTATGAATAAAATTCATATACCAAAATGTTCACCACTTCTCACAAAATTGACCTTTTAAATATGACATTGAGCTTTTAAATGTAACCTTGAATGTATATACTAGTTAACAGGAGTCTATATACTTTTAAGACATTTAGATATTTTCTTATTTTTCAATCCATCTGCTTACAAGCATCGTGTAGAATGCCACCTGTTTGCCTATACTCAGAATCTCATATTCTAACAAATCCTTCAAATTAAGAGCATGCAATCTATAATTTAACTTAATGTCAAGAGATTTCTATTTTCTTCAGAAGTGAAGATGCTTCTACAGATTTTAAGAGAGAATGTTGAGGTGTCATGCTCTGTTGCTCTGTGACACTACAATGATTACATTGAAAGCCTATGGTATCAGCAATAACAGAAGAAACAAGTGATACAAGCCTTACATGAGTAATTTAACCTTTACCATGCTGCCTTATTTCAGCAAATATATCCCACGCAACTGGCTTATTTTTCAAAGAGTGCAAAAAATGATATGCCTGGACTAAATAATTAATATCTCAATAACTACTGAATGAATCTGGATAAAATTTTCACAAAGGGAAGATACAGTGGCCTGGCTCATGAAAAAAAATGTTCTCATGAATTTTTTCGTACATTAACACGACTAGGCATAAATATACCATGAATACTCCTCCGGAATCCGCCGCTCCGCCTCTTCGTCTGAACAGAATCCAAATCTGAATTTGCAGCGATCGAATGTTCAATTTTTCAATTCAGAAAATATTCTAGTTTCTATTTTCGATGACCGTTATCGGCTTCCAAGAGCCTAAAGAGCTCGAAATCGTAATCTATTTCCTCCACATTTTCGTTGTGATCGTATTTGTCCACCATTTTGTACGATTCGTTCACTAAAAACGACTAAAACACTGTTTAAATTGTTGAATTGAGAATTATTTTTCGAAATATCGCCATTTCTAGGTCAACAGGAAGTCATGTTAGGCACTGAATAAATCGGGCAATCTAATAGGACAATACGAATGGCGCGAAAAAGTAAAGTTTTTAAAAGTTTGAAATCGGGCGTACGGGTCCGCCGGCAGTTGTGAGAGACATTTTAGTCTCGGCGGACGCTAAAGGTTAAGAGCCTCTTATTGTAGAATTTTCATAAAATATGACAAAACACCAAATGTACAAACTGATGTAAAAACTATCAAGTGGACAACAGCCTCTATAAGCAGAATACATGTACCTTAAAAATGTGGAACTGTTTTAATAAACCCATATTATTCATTGATACCTAAGTAGAACACTTTTTGTGGTCCCGAGTTGTTGTTTTTCTTATACGTTGGAGCTAGAAAAGAGATGTTCATGAGGTAAAATTTGGTGCAATTTTTAGTGACTATTTTTACTATTTACTCACAACCAATAGGCATTTTTATGGTTCTTTCTCCAGTGTAACCATGGGCTTTGACTCTTGATAGCCCATGGTGTAATTAGGTGAGGACCAGTGGAAATGTTCAGTTTGAAAGTTCCAAATTTATAATGGAGTTCTATATGAGGAATATGTTCAAATCTAAAATATCTTGAAAACACACATAGAGACACTTGATTTCACTGTTATTTTAGGTAGGAGTCAATAGTCCTACTTAATACATGAACATCTCAGCTGACAGAAATTGTAAAGTAGCTCAACTAATTGAAAGTTAAGATTTTCATCGTAATCATTTCCTCAAGTTACGTCTATGTCAAATCCCAGAAATAAGACAGCAGATGTAAGACAGCAGACAATAATTGGTGACAGTTTACTAATCATAATCATCCATACAGATATGTATATAATTCTACATAATTCTCCAAAGTACAGAGGCAACCAAATACAGTACTTAATTCAGATCTAACAAGGTAAATGGTGAACAACATACATGAAATCAAAAACAAATGCCTTACAATTTTCCTAGCAAGCCCAAAAAAACTATTAGTCAGGTTTCGTTCTAATAATTTGCAAATTGGAATGGAAGATCCAACTGAACATTACAAAGATAAAATATTTATGTTGTAAGATCATTATGAGCAATCTGCAACATGCAAACAATCAAAAAAAAAACCATATCAGGAACATAATGTACTACCTAATCTCGAGAACCCCGGGAATACCCTGGAAGGTAATCAACCATGAAAATAAATTACTAAACATCAATAAATTACTTTTCCTCACTAGATCATTCATGCTTGTAATTATCATTGCTAGCATAGCTACCTCACAAACAAACAAACTCACAACTGAAAAAACAAACAACAACAAATAACAGAACAAATGTTTACTCACAACTCTTGCAAGTAACGGAGATGGCTGAATCCAAACTCTTTCAAGGTGATTTCAGGGTTCAAGCTCAGGTCCCTGAAAAACATAAGAAGCAATCATTTACTTTCCTTCAAATGTATTTCAGTATGTGATTTGAGAAAAACTAACTAGAAAAACAGCAACTCTACTGAGTAACATATCCCAATGAACAAAACATGTTTTGATAAATAGTGGCCATCTTGCAAATTTCTTATTGAATAGAGCTCCATTGTCCCTAGGTATAAACATATAAAATTTGAACCAAATCTGCTAACTGGTATTTGAGTTATCAACGATTATGTTTTTACAATATATTCTCAAGCAGTCATTTTTTCCCTAGGCATCATCATATGAAATTTGAACCAAATCCCGCCAATAGTGTTTGATTATCAAAGATTATGTTTTTACAGAAAATGGTGGCCATTTTGAAATTCAGCTGCTATCTTGAAAAGCAGAGCTCCTGTGTCTCTAGGCATCAGCATATAATATTTGAACCAAATCTGTCCACTGATATTTGAGTTATCAAAGATTGCTTTTTGCCAAAAGATTGGCAGCCATTTTGAAATTTAGTGACCATCTAAAACATCTCTGTTTTGTCACTAGGCATCAGCATATAAAAATTGAACCAAAACCGTTTACTGGTATTTGAGTTATTGTTTTTTTCCGAAAATAGGCTAAAAGGCATAATCCTATAAAATTTGAATCGAATCTGGCAACCAGTATTTGGGTTATCGTCCGGACGGAGGGACAGACAGCTTTTCTATATTCCTCCGAAATTTGTTCAGTGAGATAAAAATGTATTGATATATAAAGACAAAGAGAGAAACAAAAAAGTTTAGTTCTTCAAAGGATCCAGCATTATACCTCTTAGCAGTCTATAATGGGCCTATAATCAATATGGGACAAATAATGCTTAATATGGGGGAGATTAGGTAAAAGGAGGGCAATTAAGGTTCTTGGCAATGGTGCATACAAACAAATTAAATTGAAAATTAAACGCAGAGAGTAATAGTATTAGAAAAATACAAAGTAACATTTGTGCTTAGAACTGATACAAAAATATCAAGCATATCTAATATGAACCACTGAAAACATTTATTTGGAACAATAGAAAAGTGAAAATGCCAAATAATTATGTTCTTAAACTTAATAACGCAGATGCGAGTAGGTAGTTACCAGATTCACCACCAGGTGGCTCGTTCGGGTCAGATAGCATGGCGGGTATAGTAGAAAGTTCCCTTTAACTTAAATTACATCTATTTGTGTGGTTCAATTTTCATATAACCACTATGTATCTAATAGTTATGCAAATTAAAATATGTCCAGTAAAATAAAATGTTATCTGTCCAATACAAGAAAAGATAATTCACTTTTTGTGATTTTGTAACATGGGGTCTATGGGGAATCAACCCGAACAAGAAGTCACACTTTCAAAAAAAATTAGATTTTCAAAAATGATATACAATTTTCGAAACCACATTTCTAGATGTACTTTTACATGCAGATTTCAAACATGACATCACTTTGACTGAATTTTGAATATTTAATGACGTAAATCAAGATTATTTCTACTCGCATCTAGTCTATTGAATTGTTAAATACAAGAAAAGGGCTCCGGCATCCTAAAACTTGTTCAAAGAAGAAACCGATGGAATTCAAACTATCTAATAAGGAAACAATGAGCAAATTTTAACACAGGGAGGGCAGATTGCTTTTAATTCGAAAGCATTATTCCTTAAAGAATCTGAAATTCCCTTGAAACTGATCCCAGATATCTAGCCAGGTAATTTACTGTCGTCAGCATGTACAAGTGAATCAATTAATGGACTAATAAAGACTAATTGTTTCCACCTCAGGGTCTAATAACAGGAATAAACAAGTGTTTTATTTCCCTTATGTCATTAATTTGACCTGAACTCAAACCATGTATCTAACCTTAAATCATCTGTTTGAATAAGCCTGTGAGAGGCACACCTAAGCTATATATTTCATTGATTTATCCAAAAAATCTTTTGTAAAATTAAATCAAAACACTAGCATATACATTATCAATTATCCTATGAAACAAACCATTTTTCTATAAATATCAAAGCTTGATAAACAGAAAGATGCTATGAGTGTCAGAATGATGTCTGGCATAAAAATGGCAAAGAGGTTTCAGCTACCCCCATAGGGACCTTTTTAATTTACTCATTAGTTATCTAAGTTACTGAAGTATCCCATGTCCAATTATGAAATCTCCATAAACGTCTCTAATCCCTACCTAGAAACCTATTCTAGCGGCTCAGCATAATTGAATGATTAGATAACGACCAGAACACAGAAGATATGAGCCATTAACTGCATTTACAAAAATGTCACGGTCAACATGATCAGGTTTATTAAGCACAGAGAGGAATATAATGGGAAATGAATATTTGTAAAATAGATTAGTTGGATATTAATTAGTTCTTATGGTCCCTACCCATTTGTCTTCATCAAGCCCTTTGCAAAACTTTTTCCCCTTTTTCAAACCATTGTGGTTTCTCATTTTCTTCCCTCCGACCTCTCCCCCTCGATTACATGGTAAATGTGTACCATGCAGTATCTGCGATGCAAGTTCTACGAGTTTATCATGTATTATACTTTCAAATGTTTTTCATTTTACTTGCAATTTATGAAGAACAGAAATAAACTTCACAGTATAACATTTACAAAATGAAAGAAGACATTTAAAGATAACTGTAATTTTCTCATAAAAAGAATTCAATAAAGCCCTTGAATGCCAATTATAATGGATTAACCAACTCTAAATCACCTTCTTGATAAGCCTTTTCTAATTCATGTTTCAAATCCACAATTTGCATGGACCATTGGTCAAAGAGCTGTTTTATGAATATTTATATCTGTTAATTCCTCATAACCAAGAAAAAGGAATAGAACATTGTAATTACTTATTGGAGAGAAGATCCAATTATTTTGGTACTATAAACAAATGATTTAAGTTACATATATTTTCCTTCAATATTGTTTTAAAAATACCTACTGGGGCTTTCCAATGATACATCATAATGGAAAATTAACTGAACACTAGGTCTTGCATGATAAAATACAGTTCCTTATAAGACTATGTTAATTAATTAAAGAAGTTATTTGATCTGTGGTTGAGCTTGTTTCATATTTATTAATTTTATCGTTATTTGTAATAATTACTTTTTAAGGTTAATAAAATTTCTATTATTTATTAAGTGTGATCCATGTGAATTTCTTGTACTCTGGTGTGACTTCTTAATTTTTCCTTTTTTTGCAAAATATATCTATGGGCCAAAGATGATTTCATCTTGCCAACTCACATATACAGTAAAACCTGTATAAAGGGTGTCCCGAAAGTATGCCTCCCCCCCCTAGGTAGACATATTCCAGTGTCCTCATAGTATAGAGCATTTTTTGACAGGAAAAAAGCATTCAATATTAGTGGATGTTTACTACAGAGAGGATAATTTAATCAGAAGTCAGGAGAGAATGTGCGGAGGAAGTGTGTCCACTAGAGATAGGTGTTCACTAGAGGGGGTGTTCACCAAGTCAGGTTTTACTGTATATGTTATTTGCAAAACAAAGCATTAGCATGACAAAATGTCACGGCCTGTCAGTGCGCAATGATAATACCAGGTTGCCTAAGGAGACAATGGCGCTGACATGAAAGAAATCAAATTCAGTCCACAATCAATTCCTATAAAACTTAGCATTCTGTTTACACAGGCAATCAGAGTGATTTAACCCCCAGCATGATCTATCTATTAGTTTTCATTGTTCAATAACAATAATTGAATTGTCTAATAAACACTTGATGTTTTATGATTCCAATGCCTTAATTCATTTCCTTGATGATAACTACATAATGGCAACGGAAGAGTTTAGCTAATCCCATCAAACATCTTCAAAGCTGGTTTTTAATTTCTTTTAGAACTGTCATTTACGGGGTTACTCTGGTCACGAAACCATACTGATAACAAATTTAACAACCAATCAGATAACATATGGATTTCTTCGGATTATCCAAGTTTCAGATAATTAATTTTGAAGAAAATAATTTGACCTGTCAGCACAATCACAAAATTAGCACATAAAGCGGCAAAATTAGGATTTCTTTGTTGGTAGGTAGATAGGTGAATATGTGATTTGGCTCAACATGCAAAAAAGCCAAGGGGGTCTTGATTGTACTTTCCCATTGCAACATCCTCCTTTAAAATAAAATCTGCCTACCAGATAAAATAATAGACTGATGGACAGAGGTGTTTAGCATATCCCAATAACTTTGTTTGATGGTATAATAATGTCTAGAATTATGCCTGGGGATTAACAAGGCACCAGGTTGCTGCTGAAATTGATGTAATAAAGTTATCAATAGTTTGTCTCCAATTTTCCATTTTAACATGCAAGGAACTTTTAAATGAAATGCAATGAAACTTACTTCAAGATGAAAAGATGATATATTATTTAGTAGGGTCTTATTCTCTGAATTGTCTACTACTAGTTTGTTCATATCAAAAATACAGGTCAACAAGTACACACCTAACAACTCTAACCTAAGGGTATATAACATTATGGGGTCATGCACAAGCAACCATGGATTGATTTTTCTGTTTATCATTTTGAGTTCATGCTGTCACAAATAGCCAAAGGATACCACTTCATAAAATGTCACGACGCCCACAACGTTGTCCCAAAGAAAAAGAGTTAAGATTTAAAATAACAAAGAACCAACTTTAGACAAAATACCTTTATCAAGATACTTGAGTCAAAAACAAGCTGTAGATACAAAGAGCATGCCACAACATCCAAAGGTATACAACATGGTTAGGTGATCCAGTATTTGTGATGTTTTTGTACTTGAATCATTGATTCTTGATTTTCCTTGAGGCTCAAAGACTATAATTACTAGGATTTTGTGTTCATTTCATCGTATGAATTCAGAATTATAAATGTTTTTAAGTACAAGATCCATGACATTAACATTCTGATACTCAAAGCATCTTTTTATTTCACCAGAAATATCCCAAGGCTGAGAAGAAATGAGATGTCATGGTTTATCATGATGTTACATTAAGGTATTAAGAGATTTGATCTTCAAGTATGGTCAAGTAAAAGTTTTTGATTAAATTCTGTGTAGTAAACCACAATGTTTTGTAGTAAATCTATATTATAGATAATTATATAATATATTGCAATAAAATATAATATATTATTGTATGATCTGTAAAATGAAGCCTTCTGATTGGTCAGTTCTTGTGCTGTACCAATCTGTATTGCTACTGAGATTGTCCCCATTGATCATCTCCGTCGCAATACAGAAAATATTGGTACGGAGGAGGCATTCTCAGGAGCAATACAGAGGATCACACGATAAAAACGATAAACGTCTCGTTCCAATACGGAATTTCTCGGGCAGAATATATCCTGTATTGCACTTCAAATCATTCAATAACTTATATTGCTGTAAAGTACAGGATAATATATTTAAAAGTTTTTTAACGACCTCAATATTCAATGAAACAAATGAATTACGACTACATCATTTTAATATTTAAGTAATTTAAGATTAATTTTTTTTACGAAAAAAGGCAACCATTTTTAATTGAGCAGCCATATTAAAAATTCCTTCTCGAGCAGAGGTCCTACACCCATAAGCCCATAAAATTTGAACCAAATCTGTCACCAGGTATTTGAGTTATTGCCCGGACAAACAAATGTATGGATGAACAGACAGATGGCCAAACGACTTTATTATATCCCCTCGAACTTCATTCAGTGGGATAACTAACTTTCATTGATTTACTTTTGAAACTAAATATTAACTGACAAAGAGGAGACCCAAGAGATGCATATTTATGTGGAATGAGTTAAGACTAATCTGTTGCTATTTTTGATAAACAGGATGGTTCACTTATTGTGACAGTTATACAGAGTGACCCTAAAATATAATCCTTACATTTTTGAAATACAGTAAAACCTGTATATCTGAACACCTGGCTAATCCGAACACCTTCCAATTTGAACACTTTTTTTCGGTCCCATTTTTTCCTCCCATTGACTCCCATGTTAAAAGAACCTTGAAATCTGAACACCCCCTAATTTGAACAGTGAACAACCAGATTTGAAAAAGTGACCTGTCTAATCTGAACATTTTTATCAGAAATCAAATGTCTGGACATTTCAATTATAGCCACATATTGAGTCAATGTTATAGTTGTTATTTATCTTTACATATACAATGTAATCAAAGAACCACGATTGTCCTAACTAACTTATTTAGTCTCAGTGACATCCCTAATTTGTGGAAAACAACAGGATGTTTTGGAAAGGTGTGAATAAAGGAGTTAATTGGTTTATCCTTATTGTAAATTAACTGGATGTTTTTGATTTGGATTATGAACAGGTCTTGACTGTTTTATATCTCATGGGTCTGTTATGATAGCTAAGATTCAATCAGCAAATGTTTTATAATCACAAGGACAACACAGACGACATTTGCAGACAAGATTTAGAAAAGAACTAAATGTTTTTGATTTGGATTAAGAGAACGGTGAGAATCTGGGAGATAATTGGTTTATCCTTATTGTAAATTAACTGGATGTTTTTGATTTGGATTATGAACAGGTCTTAACTGTTTTATATCCCATGGGTCTGTTATGATAGCTAAGATTCAATCAGCAAATGTTTTATAATCACAAGGACAATACAGACAACATTTGCAGACAAGATTATATCACGAGAAAGAGAAAAATTCAAATTTGTAATATCCTATCACTAAAATGTCTCCTAAAAGGCATACATCTGACATCCTGAATGCCCTTGATATTTTGAAGGATTATACATCATCTCGAATGAACACTCATGAAAAATTCTTTTTACTTGAAGTGCCAAGAAACAAACAACAATGAAGGACTTTTTCAAGCAAAAGTAAAGCAGTGCTATATTACCATAATATGGGATAAGTCATTTGATAAGCATAAGATTTCATACAAGACTATCATATACTTTTACAGTATATTACAAAGTTTTTGCCAAAATATAAGAGTTATTTTTACTAAAACGATGATATTGTTCAAAATATAAATAAAACATAGCATATAGGCTATAGGCCTATTGTAGAATTAACTCATCAACAACATTATTTTATTGTTTTCTGACTTAGTATTAAGTGTTCAATATAGTGGACTGAACAATGAAAACCCCCCCCCCCTCCCCCCACTAACAAAATCCTCGAAATTTGAACACCTGCCAGGGTGTTCGGATTAGACAGGTTTTACTGTAACTCTATTATTATGGTACAATCTTTTTGATTTTCATTGACAGTACCCAATAGAAAAAAGTGCTGTTTTTGTACTTATATTGCACAAATGATGAAACAACAAACAAGTTAAAGTTAATCTCTGTTTAATTATATATCTGCTTCATATGGGCTAATTAGCCTTTTGCAGATTATTGACATAGACATAGACATAGACAAGTTTTCCATCTAGACAAATTCTCTATCTTAGTACATTGTAATTTCTGAATTGGTTTCAATATATGTAAATGATATATTCTTTAACATTGTTTTTGGAAAGACCTAAATTTTATGCTTACGTGCAAAGGATTAGTATCAATATGGTCAACTTTTTGAACACATGTTTCTCTTAGATCAGTCATCAAAAAATTCTGAAAATTTTACACCTAATGGTCATCTTTTGAATGGTAACAATATAATTTGAAAAAAACTATATTTTTCTATATTGTTTTAGAAAACACATCAGATACTTCTTTTGTTCTTGGTATCATATGTTACATAACTATTGTATCTTAAAACAGGAAGCCACAAAATGGGACATTTTCTCTGTATCGTATCTCAATAGCTACAATTATTAAAATCTCACATTTTAGAATATAAAATCATAATGGTACCACAATTATAAACATTTGAATGCCTTCCCTCATTTTCAATAAAACTAATAATATTCTATATTCTCAACTCATATTTCATCTATATTAAATCTATGATTAGGTTTCTCTGGCTCTGCTACTCTGATATGAGGGATTTAACAATGGGGAATTTCCAGTTACAAACAGAAGAATCACGCATGCTTCGGATTCATTAACTTAAAAGTAAAATTACAATGCAGTAAATTGGCAAATAATACAATTTGTGAAATGAGACATTTTTAACTTATTTCAGGCTATATATAGCAGCTCTGTGATCCCCTAACTGCTTTACAGTTCTCCTAAATCTGAATAACCTCTATAGTATAGCTTAATACAGTATTCAGACTTTGCCCATTTAAGATACAATTTTTACAATCCAATATATGTTTTCACCTTATAGGAATCCCAGAGAGAGCTTAGCCCGTAATGCCACTAGGCGATTGGCAAGCCATTCGATGTAAATTTGAATATCATGAAATAAATAGTTTATCATATAAAAAAAAAATCCCAGAGAGGAGGCTCAAGAGGCTATTATATACCTCATCTAGACTTTTTTTTGCCTACAAAACTAGAAAACACAACACACCAAAAAGCAAACAAACATATAAAGCTAATATGTCATATCTATTTCTCTCCGAGAATAATCAACTTCATTAGCACCATGGGTATCCTTGATTATCCTGCACTTAATGTACTAAAGGTATAATAACATTAAAAAAATAAATTTGATATCTATTGGCAAAATGAATAACTGGAGGATATCACCATGATATACTCCAGAAAACCAATATGCGGACGATTTCGTGACGATATACTCCGGGAAACCAATATGTGGAGGATATCGCGATGATATACTCCACTTGTTGATTTCCCGCCAAATTGAACAATACTTTTCAATGATATCATACATTTAAAGCACTACTATATCTAGTAAGTGTAGGATAATAAAAACTCTCTCTCGTGCAGATATCAATATCACCTTGTTGATAAAAATGATATTCCTCAAAATCATAGGATATCTTATAATATTTATTAAATATTTACATAACCCGAAACAATTTCTATTAAAGAAAATTATTTTTAGTTTTCATATTTTCCTGCTGAATGATAATAAACAGAACCATTCTTTGTCAGATGATATATCAATAATAAACAGAAAATATTTCAGATTATATCTCAAACATATGAGACAACTGTAAAACTTGTTGTTTTCCCTTACCATATTCTATGGCCACTGAGTGTTTAGTTTTCCCTACTAGATTAGAATAGACTAGGTGCGAGGAGAAATAATCTTGATTTATGTCATTAATTATTCAAAAAAACTGATGTCATATTTGAAATGTATGTGTAAAAGTACTTCTAGAAATATGGTTTTGAAAATTGTTTATCAACCTTGAAAATTAAATTTGTTTTGAAAATGTGACTTCTAGTTCGGGTTGATTCCCCATATACCCCATGCTACAAAATCACAAAAAGTGAAATATCTTTCCTTGTATTGGACAGATAACATTTTCCTTTACTGGACATATTTTAATTTGCATAACTATTAGATACATAAGGGTTATATGAAAATTGAACCACTAAAACAGATGTAATTTAAGTTAAAGGGAACTTTCTTCTATACCCGCCATGTTATCTGACCCAAACGAGCCACCTGGTGATGAAATTGGTAATTTCCTACTCGCATCTATTTTATTGAAACTAAATTGATCATGGTATCATCTACTCTCAATATTACCATAGATACAAGTGCATGTATATCCACAGACAGATTATGATTTTGTTGCAAATGTTATTCATTTGGCATATGTATGGGCATGTAAAAAGATTCATGGAATAGCATTTGATTTGAAATGCAAAAATAGAGAAAATTCTAGAATATATCACATAACTAAATAAAATGTTTGTTAAATACTCTTTTATTACCTTAAATGGTATGTTATTACAAACCTTTGGAACTAACCAAACATATTCAACTCAACGCTAAAAATCTTCATCTGAAAACTGAAAACCATATCAAATTATCCAACCATAATTCTCCCCTACCACATATTTTGTCTTATCAGACTTTCTTTATCTAAACCTATATTCTAATAGTAGAGACTGTTGGTCCCTAAATGACTACCACCACTTGACAAAGAACTCTGATATTCTGGAATTATTGAAAAACATATGCATAATTCTAACATATTTTCAGTCAAAAAATAGCAATAGGTAAATGGCAGATTGTATTTTCAGTCAGGGAGAACAAAGAGTTCTATTATTGAATTGTGAATGATGTTTAATAGTTGCAAAATATGAAAAAAGGAAAACAAAAGTGCGCTCAATATCCTCAAGGATTTCAAATATAGATTATAAAACAAACAGTATAATATATCATATGATCATTTTCTCAGTTTAACATAACAAGCTTGTCTGGACAATGCTATTGTTTCTACTGTATATCATTAAATGGTTTTCAATAATATAAGTCTTACTCTCTCACATAAAAGACATTTCCAATAAATCCTGACCACTTTTGGCGAAGCAAAACTAGAAACTACTGCATATTGACTATAGCAATATGATACCTTACGGTTCTCACAACGCGAATATTGATTCTTTAGTTGCAAACCACCAATTCCTCTTTCCCGAACATATTTCTCCACTCCCGAATTCAGTTCCCACATCGCGAACCACCAAACCAAAAATCACACAAGAACCATGTCGATCAAATTCTTAGCGTTCTTCATATAGAGATTGTCCATGAACACTAACAGGGTGTGCCTTTATTTTTGATATGAAGATAAGCCTGTTGCATGTATTACGTCCATACATGTATTTGAAATTCTTTCTCATCATCTGGCAGTTTAAGTATTTAAGTTATTACCTGGTCAATATACATAGATGGACAAACAACTTTTCTATTATATTTCTGAATGGTGATTTAAAGAAAAAAGTTTACATATTGTAAATACCCTATTTAGCCCATATCCCCTAATAAGCACCCATCCCGCTTCCCACTGTTCAAAAAAGATTAAGAAATGACCAAGGAATAGTGATATGAGAAAACGGATCGAAATTCTGATGTATCAAACTGGAGATAATAGAGTACATATATAGAAGTTATTTAATGGGAGGTTTTTGATACAGGTATATCTGAGGGAAATACAATATATTTACCCAATGGACCGGAGGGACCGAGGGTTGATATATTGTACTTACCGAGGGATAAACCCTGTATCAAAAATTGAGCATTTAATAACTGATTTATCCTATACTTAGTAGATTTTGAAGATTAGTAGATTATATTTAAGTATGCATTTAATGTTGTGGAACCCTCATGTAATAATTACAAAAGAACTACAATCAAAAAATAAATATCCTATCTAAATGTAAAGGTCTTAACATTCATTGTTTTTTAAAAACTCCACAGCTTTGAACATAAAAAGAAATTTCCGGGAATTGTTGAGCGGGTGATATATATATATCTCCCGCTCACCTCAGATATCAATTATGTTCCTGCATGTAATTTACCTATAACACTACTTATTGTCTGGTTAGATTCTTGCAACATCCTTGCTTTATTTTAGCGATCTTTACCATAATAAGGCATTCTTGCTAAGGAAAATTGGCATACATGAAATTCCCAGGGGTTTTTGACTTCTTACAGTATATAGGCGCTTACAAGAATCGTCTGAAGGATATATTTTCAATTTTCTAGGGCGCTAATTACAGAGTATATGGTAGTTTAGTCCCTGATTCAAGGATATGTAGTATCAACAAGAAAATGCTAAATCAAATGCATGTGCAAATGCCATATATGCCAGGATCTATACATCAATCAAATTGATCTCTTTAAATAATTCAAATATGTATTTATATATGGATGAGCAATAGGTTTAATGCATGCAAAATAATGATGAAGTAATACAACATTAGTTAAACAAAACCACCCCGGGTGATCAATATCCTGTGTTCCGAATTTCGTTCCAGCAAGTCAGTGACCCGAGTTGTGTTTTTACTGAATCCCGATGAATATGGCGTCTCGACGAGCCAGGTGACGAAAATATGTCAAACAAATCAGATAGCATAAGGAAAGAATGAATATAGAGTAATGCATTCGGTGCTGGAATATGTTTTCAACATGTTCATAAACGATTATCCATATGTGTAGGCTATTAATGCAAATCGAAGCATGAAACCAACATGACCCAATTCGAAAAGCTCGCAGAAAACGATATCAGCGAGTCGTTCTTTGCCTTCTGTAAGTAATGATGGATACTCTGAGCATTGTATAACTGTAAAGTATACCTTATTAGTATGTCTCAACTTGTGCTATGTTTGAATCCAAGCTATTTCCTTTCATAAGCGTCATAGAAGTCGTTGAAAGATATATTCCATTCTACCGAATAGGAATCGCCATTGTCCCGAAGCTACAGAATAAGATTATATATATTTTGTATACTTTTGAGAATCCATTCATGAATACATCAAGCTAATTTGGTGCTACCTTTCTTGTTATTATTTTACAAATTCAAGATCGAATTTCCCTGTATATTGATTTCCACATTGGCATTGAACTGCAAATACAGGGTGTCCCAAAAAGTGTACCCACTTTAAAGAAGGAATATAACTATTCAAAAAAAATTGAACTTTTCACATGATTAGGATGCTCTCAATTAGATTTTTAAAAATAAAAAATGTGTGCAAATCAAAACATTGCATTGCTGTCTGGTACAACCACGATGACCATTTACAGGCCCGTATCCAGGATTCACCATTGGTGAGCGGTTTTACCAAGGGTGGAGTTTTTGCCAACTGGCTTTTTGACAGTTTTGATAGCACGATCGTATGTATAGTATCAGTATCTCAATGATAATACCTCAATTTGAGGTTTATTTGAGCCTAGCCTTCTACTATAAGTATGATCTGGCTGGCATCTGTTGTTTTGGCAAAAAATCATGTGAAAAGTGCTCAGAATGGTGAAAAACTGCAAGTTTTTGAGAGAATTTCTGACCAGGCCCCCCCCCCTCCTATCTGCGGGCCTGATTTAATAAATTATGCATGGATCCTGCCATTATAGTCCATGGTATGAAATCTCTAGGACGTCTAATAAAGGAGCTGGTAGCACACTATAGCGCAGCGATATTTGACCTTACATAAGCATACCTACATATGTCCCCTAATAATTTTTATTATAACCGTTTAATATACTTCCGGCTTTAAGGCTAAATTATGCCTGCCATTAACAGAGGTCAAAAAATTTCCAAAAAATAAACTTCCAAACTTTTACAATTTGGAGTACACAATGCAATAGCAAATAATAAAATATGATTTTAAGTATATGATTTAGGTTTCTAAGCTAAAAGTTTGAGGTTATTTTTCTATTCAATACCAAAAGATTATGTCATCAGTGTATCGACATTTTGTATTGTTTCTCGAGTATTAATAAGATAAATGCTACAAATGAATCACTTTTCTATTAGAATGACAAATGCTTAAATTATGCTAGTTTTTCGCAAAATGGGTCTCAATACGTTTTAAGATATGAACTTTTATTCAGCGGTGAACATTATCAATAAAGATGGGCATATTGCTCTCCCTTGACTAATTGCGACTACAGCTAAAATTCCATTTCTCGTAGTTAGATATAGCTCAGTTACTTATGAAACAACCATCAAGACTTGGTCGAATTCATGAATAATTGAGAAAAATCGTTATCATTATCTTCCTAAAATTTGATTGCATCCTTCGGTAAGGTCAAAGAAGAAACAACCATCAGAAAACTTGATGATAGCCACAACTAACGTCGAGGAAGAATTGTAAGGCGTTCGACTGCATATGACTCTAATTGATTATTAGACATGCCCTTGGAATATATGAACATGCAAATACCTCTGTAACATCGAATTAGATATGAATCTTACCTATTTGTTATTGTATTATGTTTTATAAAACATCAACAATAATTTGTTGTTAGACCCTTTACGATTATATGGAAAAATTCTGGTAATAAAATGTTTTAACTGGTAAGAAAACTACCCGGAAAACTAATACGTTCCCAATCAAAAAAAATTACCTAAATATTCCATACAATTTTGTTGAATCGGCTTAGCTCATATTTGAAAAATCAAACAAAATCTGAAAAACACACTTGTGTAATTACACTAATTAAACACCGACATCTACAGTAAAATCATAGTAATTTTGACATTATGATAATCAATTTTTTTGTTCGTATGCTTAGAATAACGGTCTGTGTCTTATAAAATTTATAAAAGTTCGAATCAAAATATTTACGTTTTTTGACCCCTTGTGATGAAATACATTTTTCGACCCGAAAGCCGGAAGTTTTTTCGGCAAATGGTATTTTAAAAGAATCAAGACATATACACCTTCATAAATATTGCTTCAAATGTTGCTGCGCTAATAGTGTGCTACGGATCCTTCATATTCGGAAGTCATACCAGGGACTATTACCTTAGCAATGCTATCGTGAAAGCCTGGTGTGACCGTCGCCTTTATGTGACATTTATGGCTTACTAAGTGAAGACTTTTTAGCCTGTTGTCAATATTATTATATTTTTATGGGTAAATTGTAATGCCTACTCTAACAGTGACAACGTTGAAATATATTACAATACCTGGCATATACCTGCTATATGATATGCTATATTTTTTGTCAATCCCTGGTTTTTGTGACAATGTTAAAATATATCATAAAAATGCCTGCTACAGTATGTGCAATGTGGATTGTGAAATGACCATTCTTTGAAGGTGTTGCAACATAGTCTCATAATTTACACATATTGTATTGTACTCTCATCCTCTGATGTGTGTGGCCTCTTGACAATTTTCACATATTTTAACATGGGAAATCCTCAATTAATCAAATCCACTACTCATTTATTAATCACTCAGACTAGAAAAAAAATCAGTCAAGTTGGCAAAGTATCAATATTATCAAATGCATTCAATTCTTATTTTTGATAAATTAAGATATCACACGTGAGTATACACTGCTTCTGTTCATTATGATTCAATAGTCTATGAGGCAGGCCCGTAAGACACTTTTCTCCAAGGGGGGTGCGGTTTTTACTAAAGAGAATATAAAATTGTCAATTTTTTTGCCGCGTAAACCAAATCGCGTAAGTCAGAGGGGGGGGGGGGTCGGTCACTCCCCTAGAAGATTTTACAGTTTTGAGATGCTATTTGGTGCATTCTGGGCACTTTCAAAGTGTATGAGTCAATAAGAAAAATGTGATTTTTTTCAAATTCTTTTGGGGGTGTCAAAAAGGATGAGAGGGTGAAGTGGGGTGGGGTGCCAGAGGGGGAGCAAGGGGTCGTCCCCCAGAAACATTGACCATATCAAGGGGCAATTTGATGATGTCTGGGCACTTAAAAAATGTCTGAGACAAAACATGAAATTCAGAATATTTTCTTTTGTTTTGTGGGGGATGTTAGGGGTGGCTAACTCTCATAGAAAGTTTTACAATTTAAAGATGATATTTGGTACTTTTGGGCACTTTTAAGGTGTATTAGTCAATAAAAACATTGAAAAACAATCATACTTTTTTCAAATTTTGGGGGTGTCAAAGGGGAGGGAGGGGTGCCAGAGGGGGAGGTGGGGTTGGGGTGCCAGAGGGGGAGCAAGTGTTTGTCCCCCATATCTGTCCCCCAGAAACATTTATGATATCAAGGTGCTATTCGATGAAGTCTGGGCTCTTTAAAAGTGTCTGTGCCTATTTCCCAAGAAAATGTTATCCATGAAGTGCGTCGGAACACTGGCGATTCCTATTCGGTACTATGGAATATATCTTATTATGCCTTCTAGGACGCTTATGCAAAGAAATGGTTTACATTCACTGGAAGCACGAGTTGGTACATACTTTGAACGTCTACCAGCAATTATACCATGATAACAGTTTATCTCATTAACTAACAGAAGGTCAAAAACTGCTCGGTGACATACTTTCCAGCGAGCGTTGAAAATGAGGTCACGTTTACTTATGCTTCGATTAGCAGTAATGCCCAACGCATATGGATAAACAACTAAGAAAATGTTGCAAACATATTTAGGCACCGAATGCGCCACTCTATATTCAGTCTTACCTTATGCTGTCAGAAAGTTTTGAATAATTGTCGACATCAACATCGTCTGTTGTCAAATTAGCCGCCATATTTGTCGGGATTCAGTAAAACACAACTCGGGTCACTGACTTGCTGGAACGAAATTCGGAACACAGGATATTGATCACCCGGGGTGAAAACACATCTTATTACTGAAGCCTTCAGTCATTATCACAAAACATTTCAGCCTTTCCAAAAAGTATAAAGGAAGTTATGATATCATTTTCTAATAAAACACATCTTATTACTGAAGACTTCAGTCATTATCACAAAACATATCATATCAGCTCTTGCCAAAAGTATAAAGGCAGTTATGATATCATTTTCTAATAAAATACAATGAAAATGTTTGGTATTTCAAATATTCAGAGTATGTTATACTTGTTTGCAAAGTGTCATAGTCACTGTCTTGTCACTTTAATCTGTACAGCCATTCAGGGAAAATTCTTTCACTTTCATGGGTAGTTTAAGGTCTCAATTAGCTTGTATAACCTTGTCCTGTAGATTTTAAAAACATGGGTCCAGGAAATATCCAGGCAAAGTTAGTCTAAAATGAGTCATGTTTAACGGATGTGATTTTTCATAAAAACCTGAATGACGTACATTATGTTTTATGGAAGTATGTATCAACTTTCTTGCTAATTCCAGCCAGGTTTCTAAAATATGTGAGGGAGGGAAATATGTCTCAAAGGATGACTGAGCTTGTATTCGCGAATGCAAATAGCGGCTACATGTACCGGATTAACCTACTGATTTGCATAAATTAATCCGTCAGTTTGAAGTTGCAATATCGAACAACCTGTTTGTTGACTAACAGTGAACATGTGACTTTTTATGCCATTGTCACATGATCAAACAAACTTAAAATGTGTTTTGCGTCTATGCGCATGCGCCAGGTATACTTCCGCTATCTATAGTTCCGAACACCTCGATAGTCGGTGTTAGTTGCTGCTATAATACCAGATTAAATTGTCATTTAGCCAGCTACTGGGTTTAGGGTGAGAGCTGGCAACTAACGGGACACACGGCAGGTACTATTCATATTTAAATGAGTTTGCCATCAAATTGCAATTAACCCGCTAGCCAGTAGCCGCTATTTGCATTCAGGAATACTAAGTTAGTTGATTGAGGTGAGGTCATGTGATCCCATAGTTAATAAGCCGCATCAACTATAGCTATTTATCTCCAGAAGCCAAAGCTTCTCAGCTCAATTCATTTCCCTTGTCATTTACCTAATCGCTATTTGTTACATTCGAGCTTGTATTTATCTGGTAAGGATAATTCCCTCAGACTATGCATGTCATCCTTGGTCCAAGGGTATTTCTCTCCTTTCCATGCTCTGAATTGAGTAGTAAATGAAGTCCTTTGAATGAAGGATGATGCATGTGTTCTTTATTACTTTGAATATTTGGCATTAGCAACCAGACATAACCAATCATCAATATTAATTACCTGTGAGGCAATTCAAGTAAATATTAATATGTAAAAAATAAACATGCACATACATTCGATTTGGCATTTCTTTTAAGATTTTGTATGGACTTTGCATTTGACAGCTGGGGAGGAGAGATCAACAGGAAACAACTATTCACTATATGCTAATTCAACACAATTCTCCCTAAAATTGATCGAATTGTTTTATCTTCTTCTTGCTACCTAGGCTATAATTTCCCTATCATTTCTAATCTTATTCTTTTCATGTGATCCTACATTATGATATAATTGACCCCTGGTGGAACCATATTCTTAACTTTAACCTGTCCAAATGAACAATGACATGTATTTTATTGTGAATAATGACAAGCATGTAATCTCATGGTATCTTTTGGAAGGGATATACTGCAATGTGTTCTATGCCTGAATGTATTAACACCTAGAATGATGGAGAGGATATGAACTGACAGTTCAGAAATACGATAAATCCTCTTTGCATTTGCTACATCCCAGCTTTATAAAGGTATCTTGACTAAATTGTGGTGCATCCTTGGCTTTCAAAGTACCCTGCGTGCAGAGTCTAGTTAAACTACACTCTGCCTAGTAGAGACCATATTACAGTTTAGTAGCCCCGCCCTCACGACGAGTACCGGTGACAGTTTGGGTAAATCACTTTTGACCTACGCGCCAATCAGCGAGCTTGAAGAAACATACGCCAAATGCGTTCTAATTAAATATGCGCATGTCATTGGTCAATTCCGGGCTCAACGATGACGTCAGAAGGTATGACCATATAAAGAACGTCGGTCAAATTTGGCCGACAAACACTGATTGGCGCGGTTAGTTCACAGGTTTATTTTAGTTTGAAAGAGTGAAGACGAAGCTCTCTTTTAAGAAGTGAAGTCAAACGAATGCAAAGGGTACTTTCAAAGGGTACCTGGGCTGACAAACACTGTGCCTGTTTTTAAAGGACTACCAGGACTATCTAATATGCTACATCCCCTAGGTTAAACAGGGTACTATGCCTGAACTGACTTATAGGATATTTCTAGCTTCACACATAGACTGTTCCCATGGCATAACAGGGTACTTGGACTAACATATGTACTTTGCCTATTTTAAAAGAGTGCCCAGACTAACTTATACTACATCCCCTAGGTTTAACAGGGTACCTGAACTGACTTATAAGACATCTCTAGCTTCACACATATAAACTGAACCCTCTGGCTTTAACAGGGTACTTGGACTAACATATGCTGAGTTCCTGGCTTTAACAGGGTACCTGTACTAATGTAATCTCCATCCCTAGCTTTATAAATAATAACAAAAATGTATGAATGTTGTAGAAACTATGAAGTTATCACAACGCTTTTTCGTTTCGTCATATAGCAATAAATCTATTAATCATATCAAACAAGATTTTGCAACTCAACTATAGCATGTTTATTATTCCATAAGTGTGATATTCTTATAAATTGTCTTCTATACGTAAGAATATCCCACTTATGGACGTATAAAGCTGTGCGATAAATGATGACGTAATCAAATGTTTCATAAGTAATATGTTATACAGGAATAATAAACATGCTATAGGATAAGTGAGTTGGAAAATCTGTCTAATTTACTATCTATAACAAGCCATAATTTACAATATCAATAGCCAAACATCAACTCTACAGTAAGTGAACCACTATATTTTATTGAGTGATTAGTTTTGCGTATTAATCGTGATAGGTAGTTCTAAGAATAAACAATTTTCCTTGATAAAGCGATATAAAAAGATTAGTGATATCATCTATTAAAAATCGGCTAATAATACTCTTTGAACTAATTTAATTTGTCACAAAGTTACAACATTCTTCAGAGAATCTAATTAATGTTTACTTTGATTCACTTCATTGATGAGCTTTACTAACTTTGACTGTGAGCTTGTATTGCAGAAACATAATTTTGAGGTTAATTAGCAGACAGTTGTAAAACCTTTGAATATACTGTGAGCTTGTATTGCAGAAAAAACATAATTTTGAGGTTAATTAGCAGACAGTTGCAAAACCTATGAATATACTGTGAGCTTGTATTGCAGAAAAAACATAATTTTGAGGTTAATTAGCAGACAGTTGTAAAACCTATGAATATACTGTGAGCTTGTATTACAGAAAAAACATAATTTTGAGGTTAATTAGCAGACAGTTGTAAAACCTTTGAATATACTGTGAGCTTGTATTGCAGAATAAAAACATAATTTTGAGGTTAATTAGCAGACAGTTGTAAAACCTTTGAATATACTGTGAGCTTGTATTGCAGAATAAAAACATAATTTTGAGGTTAATTAGCAGACAGTTGCAAAACCTATGAATATACTGTGAGCTTGTATTGCAGAAAAAACATAATTTTGAGGTTAATTAGCAGACAGTTGTAAAACCTATGAATATACTGTGAGCTTGTATCACAGAAAAAAACATAATTTTGAGGTTAATTAGCAGACATTTGTAAAACCTATGAATATACTGTGAGCTTGTATTACAGAATAAAAACATAATTTTGAGGTTAATTAGCACACAGTTGTAAAACCTATGAATATGAACACTACCTATCAGGTAATGGTGGATATATATTGGACTTATTTGCTTATTAATTATTGTGATATATATAATTTATATAATCCTAGATGTCATACTGTTAAGGTTCCATGCATATTGGTTCTTGTATCTGCATGAAATATACATGGTGTCCATGAAGTCTTTACAATTACAATACAAAGGCTGCATAAAGTGTAAAAAGACTTTATGGACACCCTGTATTTAGTTTTATGATGAATCCTAATAAAAAGATGAGTTTAGAGATTGACTAGCTGGCTTGATTAGATTTACTGTGTGATTGGGAAATTCTAAGAGATTGAGATTTAGAAAACAGATGGGCTTATAAATAAAGGCTTGTTTTTTGTTGCCTTAAGGAGGACTGTATTATATCTCTATACAAACTCAATTACTTAATTGATAACACTGTCTGCACTGTCTGCACTGTCTGCACTGTCTGCATTGTTCCTTGTAAACAGGTGCTTATCACAAAGAGGATCCATTTGTAGAAATACAATAAAATACTTTAAAACATTTTAATATTGTTAATCATGTCATATTACTTCATGTCACCTTTAATTCATTATTGCAAATGCTTTTAGAAGTCAATTCCACTGCCAACAACCAAATGCAACCTACAAAACCTTTGAAATTCAGTACCTATCTTAAACATCTTGTCTTGGACTAAATTTCTTTGTCCCTGCGGGCATCAGCATATAAAATTGAACCAAATCTGTCGACCAGTGCTTCTATCAATGATTACTTTTTTATGAGAAATTATGGCCATTTTGAATTGAGTGGCCATATTGAAAATTCCTTCTCAAGCAGAGGTCCTACACCCATAAAGCATAAACCTATAAAATTTGAATCAAATCAGTCAATCTGTTATCGCCCAGATAAATGAACAGATTGGAGGGATGAACTCACAGACTGACAGCTTCTCTATATCTGTATGATCTTTGTTTGATGGGATAATAGGGATCCACAACAATACTTGTATTTGCTGCTGACAATGAATTTATGAAAAACTTAAAATGATTCAATATCTCAAGAGTAATCTTTATCTAATTATTTCTAGCAAAGATCTAAAGTTAATATGTTCTCCAGTCACTTAATCCAAGATCTCAAAGAACAGAACCTCATGACAGTGATTTATTTCAAAATCAATTTCATCATAAAATCAATCTAGATTTGATCATCCTTTAAATGCTGGCATTAGTTTGCTTACATCAATCAATTTCCCTCAAATCTTTCCTTCAAAACAATCACCATGCAGACCTTTTCACAATATTTAGGACTGTTTTCAAACTAATTGAAGAGAAATGCATCATATCATAATATATAAGATGACTAGTAAAAAGTAAGATGCTGTAAAACAAGAATTTTTGTATGAATAATATTCTCACAATTTAGCAATGCTACAAAATTTGCACAATTACTCAGATGCGAGTTACCAGTTTCGCCACCAGGTGGCTGATTCGGGGGAATTAACATGGCAGGGTATCACAAAATTCCCTTAAACTTGAATATGCATCAGTTTAAATGGTTCACTTTTCATATTACCTTTATGTATCTAATAGTTATACAAATTAAAATATGTCCAGTAAAAGAAAATATTATCTGCCCAACAAAAGAAAAGATATTTCACTTTTTGTGGTTTTAAAACATGGGCTCTATGGGGAATCTCCCCGACCTAGAAGTCACATTTTCAAAGAAAATTAAATTTCAAAGTTGATAAACTCTTTTCAAAACCACATTTCTAAATGTAATTTTACAATATAGATTCCAAATATGATATCAGTTTGACTGAATTGTGAATTTTTAATGACGTAAATCAAGATTATTTCTACTCGCATCTGGGATATTCAAATAATATTTAATTTCCTATTATTATGATAAACACAAAAGCATCAAATGATGATTTTTGTTTTCATGCATAAATTTTCTTCAAGACTTGAAGTTTGAATTTCGTATGACATGGTCGAGCTATTTTTTTTATTTTATTTTTTTATTTATTTATTAAAATCTTATTAACATATTTACATAATAATGATAAAGACACCCCAGGGGGTGTATGGCTCATCACAAGCTAGAACATTTTAAAATTGCATAGCATTATAGTTGAAAGCATAGCATATCTCTTGTTCTAAAATCTTTATTTCAACATCAATTTCTCAGTAAAGTTCATTCTGCCCCAGTGTAATTACTGAAACAAATGAACAAATCAAGTACAAATAACACTGCTTCTGATAGATATGGCTGTATAGGATTATGGCCTGAGATAATAAGATTACTGCAAACCGTGACATCTCTTTCCTTCTTGAATCCGGAAAAGTGTGGCAATTCAGGAAGGTGCGATGAGTACCAGAACAGTAATAGGCATTATTGTAGATGTCACACCAATTAGGATCCAACATATTTCCAGATAAGCATTTCTCCATGTCTCATTTATTACAACCCTCAGTCCCTGGACTTGCTTTAATGAACAAAAGAAAAGTATGATATAATAACTTTGGATAAACTTAATTCTTATTACAAATCACATTTCTCTACAATTAACTACATTAGTGTTAGATTTGCATCTGCATTAGTGCTAGATTTGTCTACTTATAGTAGAATAATGACCTAGAAATGAGGAAGTAGAACTGAATTTCTAAATCTCTGAATATTGCCAATCTCACGATTATGAAATGACACAATGTCAATGTCAACATGTTTTCGCTCTCAACCCTGGATCCCCTTGTTTGGAAAATTAGCCTAATTCCACTTACAGTATTTAAAGAAATTACTCCAGATGGCAAAAAAGCCATTTTACAATCATGCAAATATTCACTCAGTGAAAGTAATTTTACAAATCATGCAATTTGGAATGACAGAGACTTAATCCGGATTTGTTCAGTCTCAATCTATTTGATTGTGAAAAGTTACTTTACCATGATGGCCTAATCCTAAGGGCTGAGCTCAGTGAAGCCAAATCTTGAAGGATGACTTAAACTATGAATCCCCTTTTATATGCATATAAAGAGTAAGGGTCAACATGCAAATGATACTTTGAAATATACTTGTTAGAATTGTTAGCACCCTCAGTTTTCAAGGTATTTGGCTAGAGATTGGAACAACTGATGTGCCTTATAGATTTAGATGCTGTTATCATAACATATTGTCACTGAATATCACAATAAAATAAGCATCAACATATTATAGATCTGATTATCTCCTGAGCATCTGTCTTTTGATCCCCAAGTGGAATACCACTGGATCAAACCTCTTTGCAACATACTACCCTCAATCCTAGAATAAACTGATAGAAAATACCACTGGATTGATGCTATCTGAAGCATCTTTTTCTTGATTCAAGAGTGAAATACCCCTGGATAGATGCTGTTTGCAGCGTCCTTTTCTTAATTTTAGAATTAAATACCCTTTATCAATACTGTGTGCAGCATTCTTTCTTGATTCCTGGATTGATACTGTTTGCAGCATCCTTTTCTTGATTCAAGACTGAAATGCCCCTGGATTGATACTCTTTGCAGCATCCTTTTCTTGATTCAAGCGTGAAATACCCCTGGATTGATACTGTTTGCAGCATCCTTTTCTTGATTCAAGACTGAAATGCCCCTGGATTGATACTCTTTGCAGCATCCTTTTCTTGATTCAAAAGTGAAATATCCTAAATCAATACTGTTTGCAGCATCATTTTCTTGATTCAAGAGTGAAATATCCCTGGATTGATACTGTTTGCAGCATCCTTTTCTTGATTCAAGAGTGAAATACCCCTGGATTGATACTGTTTGCAGCATCCTTTTCTTGATTCAAGAGTGAAACACCCCTAGATTGATACTGTTTGCAGCATCCTTTTCTTCATTCAAAAGTGAAATACCCCTGGATTGATACTGTTTGCAGCATCCTTTTCTTGATTCAAGCGTGAAATACCCCTGGATTGATGCTGTTTGCAGCATCCTTTTCTTGATTCAAGAGTGAAATACCCCTGGATTGATACTGTTTGCAGCATCCTTTTCTTGATTCAAGAGTGAAATACCCTGGATAGATGCTGTTTGCAGCATTATTTTCTTGATTCAAGAGTGAAATACCCCTGGATTGATACTGTTTGCAGCATCCTTTTCTTGATTCAAGAGTGAAATACCCCTGGATTGATGCTGTTTGCAGCATCCTTTTCTTGATTCAAGAGTGAAACACCCCTAGATTGATACTGTTTGCAGCATCCTTTTCTTCATTCAAAAGTGAAATACCCCTGGATTGAAACTGTTTGCAGCATCCTTTTCTTGATTCAAGAGTGAAATACCCCTGGATTGATACTGTTTGCAGCATCCTTTTCTTGATTCAAGAGTGAAATACCCCTGGATTAATACTGTTTACAGCATCCCTTTCTTGATTCAAGAGTGAAATACCCTGGATAGATGCTGTTTGCAGCATTATTTTCTTGATTCAAGAGTGAAATACCCCTGGATTGATACTGTTTGCAGCATCCTTTTCTTGATTCAAGAGTGAAATACCCCTGGATTGATACTGTTTGCAGCATCCTTTTCTTGATTCAAGAGTGAAATGCCCCTGGATTGATACTGTTTGCAGCATCCTTTTCTTGATTCAAGAGTGAAATACCCCTGGATTGATGCTGTTTGCAGCATCTCTTCCATCGATTCCAGTACAGACATATAAGACCTTGTTTAAGGAGAGACTCTTCAACTATAATACGCCTTGTAGTAAATGAGATACTGATCCAAGTCTCCTCTACTGGCTTAAACCTGTCAATACAGAGGATGTCCAATCACAGATACATTCATCACAGTCTGGCAATAATTGCTAGGATATCAGAACTAATTTCAATAATTCTATAAAATGTATATGTATTTTGCTGACAAATCCGGGACACAGATCAGAAAGGGTTAATATCGGTTCGGTATTGGTACATAAATTCCTTCCCTAAAATGCATAAAAACGTGTATAAATAGCGAGGAACACCTCCAGTTTCATTCTGAAAAATTAAATACTTTCACTTACCTCGTACCTAAATTACACTTCTTTACATTGAAAAGTGTTATTAACAGACCCGCGATTTCAGGTAGATGGTAATGCTTGTTCGTAAATTTCGTCATCGTCGTTCGAAAATCGAGTGCATTATCAGTATGCCAGATGTAGGAAAGAAATTGAAAAAAATCAAGCCGGCATCTAAGTTGAAAAAGTCGGCAGTTTGGAAGTATTTTGGGACTGCGATATCATAAGGTAAACGAATTGGTGATAGTACAACGTGCAGACTATTTGAAATGGTGATCACATTAACGGCAGATGCTTTATATTCAATTTTAATTGACCTTTTTTATTTCTGAATATGATTTTGAAAAGTGAAACTGTCATCAAAAAGACATGGCATCATTTTTTAATGTTCTGTCCCGTCCCATCCCGAAAGTACTGTGTCCCGAGACCATTTGGACCGTGACACCTCTAATTGTAACAACAATCATATTAATTCAGTCAAAATGTGAAGGTAGTAGTAGGTTTATAAACTATTTAATAATAATTAAGGCAAAATACAGGCCTTGACCTGAACCTCTGTCTCAAGTTCACCATCAATATGTTGAGAGTATGCCCCTTTAAATTTCATTCAGGAATGAGCCTGTATACAAGAAATAGCTTTTACACCCAATCTGTTTTACTTAATGCAAAGTACTTCCCCAAGTAGTTCATTTATGTTGTCAATACCCTTCAAAGGACATTTACTCAGATATACGCAATATATTCAGATAGACCTTGGGGAGAGAGAAAAAGCCAGATTTCCATGAAAATGAAAAATCAAGAGAGGATTGAAGTGTTTCAACCACTTTATTACCAACTAAGAGTGTTAAAGGTGCCCCTTTTGAAAAATCCAATCTTGGGTTGTTCCCAGGGTCCCTAGTGATATTTTGAGCTGTAATGAGAGAATATACAATAATGAACAAACGGAGAGAGTGCTACGATAAAGGTGTTATTATGATGATTGTTCCTAAAATTGCTCAGATGTTCGCCGGTTTGTAAATTTAGAATATCGATTAGAACAAAGAAAGTCATATGTGTTAATTTACTCCCATTGAATATCAATTACACTGGTGGTCTAGTGTCAGAGTTGTCGCCTCCAACGCGGTAGGTCCTGGTTTGAATCCCGGCATTACCTCTTTTATTTTTTAACCTAAATTGTTGTTTTTTAATATTAAGCAGAAAAAAAAAAATTTATAACCATGTCAACTTAATATTGCAGCATTAAAATAATGTTGTCAGTTGTATAAAAATATGAGCATGATACTGTATGTGTCCAAATATTACACTTTAGAGTAATGTCAACCCTTAAAATCAAGAACTAATTCAAAAAGGCTATAAAGTGCTATATAAAAAAATACAAATTAGTACCGTGGGTACTGGGCTCACATGGTGTAGGGCAAAAATGAAATTTGTACAACAAAAAAGGTGGCAATTTTGCAAAATGACAAGCATTTGAATGAAGACTCCTGTTTTGATGGTAAATAAAGACAAAGCATTACATGCAAAATATAACCACCTGCCATTTGTTACAGATGTCAACTACGGAACACCAACCGCACACACTGTCCACAAAAAAGAAAGTTGGAGACTATAATAATATGTCACCACTTTTAATTGTGATATAATAACTAATGGGAATCCTATTGACAGAGGCTGTAAAATGTGTCACCAGCATACTCTGAGATATTTGGAAACAATATCACATCTATCACCTTTCCAGTTTACCATCATTTTTTGTATTGATGTTGAACAAAAATAACTTAAAATGGGAATCCTATCAACAGAGGGTTTAAGGTAAATGGTCCAAAAGTGAAATTTGCGAGACAGATGGACAAATCAATGTTAACTAAAATGGCTGAAAATAAATAAATGGATATCATTTTTCGCTGATTTTTCGTTACAAAATTATTTCATACATCTACTCTTTACTTTGCAATGGATTTCTACAATGTAGGACACTTGAAATTATATGTAAAGCTAGGAAATGGGTCAAAAGTGAATTTCGCGAGACAAAAATGGCGGCTATTTTGAAAATAGGCGAGCTTTTGAACCAGGAGTCATAGGGGAGTTTTCTGAATTCATGTTGAACAGAATTAACTTAAAACAGGAATCCTATCGACAGAGGTTTTAAAACGTGCCACTGTTATTGACAGAAAGTGGATTTCGCGAGTCAGATAGCCAAATCAATGTTAACTAAAATGGCTTAAAATAAAAAAATGGATACAATTTTTCGCTGATTTTTTGTAACAAAATTATTTTATATATCTAATCTTTACATTGACATGGATTTTTACAATGTAGGACACCTGAAATTATTTGTAAAGCTAGGAAATGGGTCAAAAGTGAATTTCGCGAGACAAAAGTGACGGCCATTTTGAAAATAGCCGAGCTTTTGAACCAAGAGTCATAGGAGAGTTTTTTGTATTGATGTTGAACAAAAATAACTTAAAATGGGAATCCTATCGACAGAGGATTTAAGGTAAATGGTCCAAAAGTGAATTTTGCGAGACAGATAGACAAATCAATGTTAACTAAAATGGCTGAAAATAAATAAATGGATACAATTTTTCACTGATTTTTCGTAACAAAATTATTTCATACATCTACTCTTTACTTTGCAATGATTTCTACAATGTAGGACACTTGAAATTATATGTAAAGCTAGGAAATGGGTCAAAAGTGAATTTCGCGAGACAAAAATGGCGGCCATTTTGAAAATAGGCGAGCTTTTGAACCAGGAGTCAAAGGGGAGTTTTCTGAATTCATGTTGAACAGAAATAACTTAAAACAGGAATCCTATCGACAGAGGTTTTAAAACGTGCCACTGTTATTGACAGAAAGTGGATTTCGCGAGTCAGATAGACAAATCAATGTTAACTAAAATGGCTGAAAATAAAAATATGGATACAATTTTTCGCTGATTTTTTGTAACAAAATTATTTTATATATCTAATCTTTACATTGACATGGATTTTTACAATGTAGGACACCTGAAATTATTTGTAAAGCTAGGAAATGGGTCAAAAGTGAATTTCGTGAGACAAAAGTGACGGCCATTTTGATAATAGCCGAGCTTTTGAACCAAGAGTCATAGGAGAGTTTTTTGTATTGATGTTGAACAAAAATAACTTAAAATGGGAATCCTATCGACAGAGGGTTTAAGGTAAATGGTCCAAAAGTGAATTTTGCGAGACAGATGGACAAATCAATGTTAATAGCTAAAATGGCTGAAAATAAATAAATGGATATAATTTTTCGCTGATTTTTCGTTACAAAATTATTTCATACATCTACTCTTTACTTTGCAATGGATTTCTACGAGTCAGATAGACAAATCAATGTTAACTAAAATGGCTGAAAATAAAAAAATGGATACAATTTTTCGCTGATTTTTTGTAACAAAATTATTTTATATATCTAATCTTTACATTGACATGGATTTTTAAGTGAATCCAAAAGTGAATTTTGCGAGACAGATGGACAAATCAATGTTAATAGCTAAAATGGCTGAAAATAAATAAATGGATATAATTTTTCGCTGATTTTTCGTTACAAAATTATTTCATACATCTACTCTTTACTTTGCAATGGATTTCTACAATGTAGGACACTTGAAATTATATGTAAAGCTAGGAAATGGGTCAAAAGTGAATTTCGCGAGACAAAAATGGCGGCCATTTTGAAAATAGGCGAGCTTTTGAACCAGGAGTTATAGGGGGGTTTTCTGTATTGATGTTGAACAGAAATAACTTAAAACAGGAATCCTATCGACAGAGGTAAGCTAGGAAATGGGCTAAAAGTGAATTTCGTGAGACAAAAGTGACGGCCATTTTGAAAATAGGCGAGCTTTTGAACCAGGAGTCATAGGGGGTTTTCTGTATTGATGTTGAACAGAAATAACTTAAAACAGGAATCCTATCAACAGAGGTTTTAAAACGTGCCACTATTGTTGACGGACATCTTGTAATATATAGATACACTGTCCCACATGTTTTGTTAAAGAGCAACTGAAGCATACAATCTTTCCACAAAGATAAATTCAGACCAACATTTGGATATCTACATCATATAGGTAGATTATAATTGATTTTATTTACTTGTCATATCCAGTATTTAATACATTATAGGTTTAAACCCATATTAATATTGAAGTCATATTTGGTAAGTTAAAATCCAGTATATATTAATTATAGGAAATACCCATATTAATATTTAAGTCATGATTGGTAAGATAAAAATCCACATTAGATATAAAAGCAGGTTCCTCAGGCTTGTGACTGGGCATAGGTGGGTTTAACGTTTTAGTCCATGGAAACACTCCCCTTCCCTGCATGGATTCAATAAATAAGACATAACTGGGTCCCTGGACTATATTAACAAGTCCATGAACGCTTCAGTGTACGGTGTATTTTTATAGTTAACATTTTTAATTTGTTTTCCATTTTTATAGTTAACATTTTTCATTTGTTTTCCATTTTTATAGTTAACATTTTTATTTATTTCATTTTTTATTTTTCTATTCATATATCTATACCATTTACTCAGTATTTTAAACTATTTAAACAGACGGACAGACAGACAGACAGACAGACAGACGGACGGACGGACGGACGGACAGACAGACGGACAAGTGAGTGATTGCAAAAGCTCACCATGTGAGCTAATAAAAATACAACATAGAATGAATTTGTAATTGAGCTCAGGGATTGGTGAAGCCATAAATAGCTGTTAAGGTATAATTGAGTGAAAGATTTGATTAACAGGTTATCTACCCTAAGGTTATCTCAATTACCAACTCATGGAACATGCAAAATTCAATTGTGAGATCGACCCTCAGTCTACATAACTATTGACTATAGGATTGACAAATATTATAACCAGAACAACGGCAACGCCAAAGCGTAGCGAATCCCATCGAACAGAAATGGCTGGCATTTTTACAAACGAAGCGCAAATATCATAAAACAACATACCAGAAAGGCCACCATTTTCAAAATGGTGGCTCACTAGCCAAGTTGTCATCAGAAGAAATAATATGCTTTTAAGTAGCCACCTCTAAAATTTTTGAAAAATCGCACACATACTTGTAAAATAACAGATATAAAAATGGCGGCCATTTTTCAAAATGGCCGACTACTCCCCAAAGTTTTATTAGACAATGTGCCATGCTTAAAGTATTCACATATCAATAATGAACAAAATCGCTCCACTACTTTTCGAGTTATAGTAAAAAACGTTAAAATGGCAGCCATTTTTCAAAATGGCCACCTTCTACCAAAAGCGTCATTAGAAATAGACGGTGGGCCATGCTTATAGTATTCACAAACCAAATATGAACAAAATCGCTCTACTACTTTTCGAGTTATAGTAAAATATGTTAAATTGGCGGCCATTTTTCAAAATTGTTTTCAAAATGGCCGCCTTCTACCAAAAGTGTCATAGGACAGTGTGCCATGCTTATAGTATTCACATACCAAATATGAACAAAAATCGCTCCACTACTTTTCGAGTTATGTAAAATACGTTAAAATGGCGGCCATTTTTCAAAATGGCCGCCTTCTACCAAAAGTGTCTTTAGACAGTGTGCAATGCTTATAGTATTCACACACCAAATATGAACAAAATCGCTCCACTATTTTTTGAGTTACAGCAAAAATCGTAAAATGACGAGTAAAGGCCGCCACTTTTCAAGATGGTTGCCATGTGCTTTTTTAATATCTACATTTGTAGCATTATTAATGTCCTTTATAATTTTTTTACATTTAAAACATATTGCTGTTTCAGTTTTACATATTGCACCTAAATTACTGTAAAATCGTCACTAAAATGGCCGCCATTTTTAAATGAGCGGCCATTTTGAAAATCGATAATAATTGGTTGCCATATCCAAAAAACCCTAACTGTTGAACACTTCAGTTCTCAGATGACAATATTTATAAATAAAAAGTATAAAAATATTTAGCAGGCAAAACATTTTCTGAAACAGCGTCCGGTACATGTAGGTACCAGATATTGTCAAGATATTCTTAACATAGTATGAAATTATTATTTGCTGATCTATAAAGGCTAGCTCAGATTTTGCCCGTGGTAATGATTTGCAATAAAATGCATGTCTTAAATATAATTAAATATTTTGATTTTAGCAAAATAAATGTGGCATAATAATTAATTACTAATCCTATAATATAAAATCAATTTTCAATACGCCCCATATAACAGAAATAAGTGCACTCTTATCAAAGACCAAAATCAAGAGATTTAATGGCCTTGGTAAAGGTAACCAACAATATGATATTACATGAAAATCTTTACAGAGTAACAGGGAGGCTAAAGCAACAGCCCTTGGGTATTACTGATGATCCCTACCTCAGGATGTAACATGTACTTTATGCTTTACTTTCTATGTCCCTGTGTTACAACAACAAACACCAGTACATCTCCATGGTGATATAGCCTCTGGTTATTATAAGATGTTAAGGACAATTTTCTTAGAACCATTTTTATAAAACTAAAGTCACAAAGACCTGTTCTGCGCATTTTCTATAAACTGTACTTACATTAAGGGAGGGCATTTGTACTGAAAGGAGCGTTTTCAGTACATTTTTGCACTGAAAAATGTGCTGAATTTTATAAAACTAAAGTCACGCAGACCTGTTCTGCACATTTTCTATAAACTTACATTATGGGAGGGCATTTGTACTGAAAGGAGTGTTTTCAGTACATTTTTGCACTGAAAAATATGCTGAATTTTTATAAAACTAAAGTCACGCAGACCTGTTCTGCACATTTTCTATAAACAATACACTAGGGAAGGGCATTTGTACTGAAAGGAGCGGTTTCAGTATATTTTTGTACTGAAAAAATATACTGAGTTTTTCAAGTACATAAAAATATACTGACTTTTTAAGTAAAAAATTCAGTATATTTATGGACTGAAAACTATACAGGCTGTACTTACTTTTTACCAATAGAGTGATTTATTCTCATGGACAGTGATACATTCTCCAAGAAAGTGATATTTTCTTCAAGGAGGGTGATTTATTCTCATAGAACAGTGAAACATTCTCCAAAAAAATGCTATTTTCTCATAGGACAGTGATATATTTTCACTTAAAAGTGATATATTCTCAGTTAAAAGTGATATTTTCTCCCAATAGAGTGATTTATTCTCATAGGACAGTGATACATTCTCCAAGAAAGTGATCCAAATGATTTATTCTCGTGGACAGTAAGACAATGATAAACTCTTCAATAAAGTGATATTTTCTCCCTATAAAGTGATTTATTCTCACAAGATGTGATACATTCCCACAAAACAGGATTATACATGTTATAAAACATGGTTTATTTGAAAACTTCATTGACAAATGCGACTGGTGATTAACATCTCCCCGGGGGAAGACGAGCAAAATGTCAATAAAATCTCATCCATCAAGCTAAAAATAGCCATTTAATGATTTTTTTAACTCCAAACTTGACTTCAATATTATTGAATCAATTTAGATATTTCAATGCCAGCTGCCTCAGCTAATCTCAGAATAAATCTGAGAGGTTAAGATATTGTCTTACATTGCTAGACAATGATCAGGTATAAAGATCAGAGGCTGAAACAAGAGCCTAAATTCCAAGCATGAAACTAAAAATGAGCCTAAAGTCTCAAACAAGGATCAGAAGCTCAAACCAGAGCTAAATTGAGAGCCTTAAACCATAGCCTAATGGCCTAGTCACATAGCCCGGCCGATGAGGTTCCGATGAGCCAGCGATGCAATTTTCACCGAACTCGGCCGAACACCGGCCGGACACCGGCCGGACATCCGTGGCGTTTGTTGCTTAAAACCGCATCGGTGGCAGCTCGGTGAAATTTTAACTTCGGAGTTAAATTTCACCGGGCTCTCACCGAGCTCCCTCATCGCAGCCCCATCGTAACCACATCTGAACACACGTCGGCCGGTGCACGGCCAAGTATCGGTCGGTGTCCCGTGCATCTGAGACAACCAGAGGACGAGGTTTTTTTAACAGACACCGGCCGAGCTCCGACCGAGCTCCGGCCGATGTGGGACAGAGCCTTGGAAAGTATAGTACCTGAAGATGTCCGGACGGCGTCCGTTCACGTCACCGAGCTCTGCTTCCGATGAGGAGAGCTCGGTGGCACCAAAAAAATCCACCGAGCTCTACCGATGCCGGACATCGGCCGGGCTATGTGACTAGGCCATTAAATCAGAGCCTGAGGATCGGGCATTTAATTAAAGTCAAAATCATGACACAGGCTTAATACAGAGCCTGAAATTAGTGCCTTAGATCAGAGCCTAAAATATTTGATGAGGATTGAGTCTCAAAGCTGAACAAAAAAACAACAAGACACACAGTGATAAATATCGCACTTTGAAGAGCAAACTGGCCACCATGCAATTTACCCAGCATGGCCAAAACCTAATCAGACCTTGGCACTAGTCTGTTCTTGCATCTGTAAACATTTCAAGTTGACAAGATTAGCGGTTTTCCTGCAATTTTGATGACAAGAATTTATTTGTAGTCTTGAACTTTGGGAAAATTTAGATAACATTGTTTGTGACCTAATTTGATGACCTTCGACCTTGAAAATTTCACTTTTTCAGACCTCAGTAGGTGTTTAGTAATTAAGCTGACCTAAATTTAAATCCAAAATATCAATTTAGAAAATCAAATTTTTGACCTTTCAAGGTCACTGAAGGTCAACGAAAGGTCAAATCTGAAATCTAAGGTCAGATTTGAACTTCTGAGAACTTGTAGATGTTTTTAAAAAAAAAATTTGGTCAATTTGGAGCAAGTTGAAAAATTCAAAATGGCCGCCAAATTGAAAAATTCAAAATGGCCACCATGTAATTCAGCCAGCATACCCAAAACCTAATCAGATCTCGGCAATAGTCTGCTCTTGCATCTGTAAAAATTTCAAGTTGAACGGATAAGTGGTTTTCCTGGAATTTTGATGACAAGATTTGTTGAAAAATTCAAAATGGCCGCCAAGTAGCTTACCCAGCATGCCCTAAACCTAATCAGATCTTGGCACTAGTCTGCTATTGCATGTGTAAAAATTTCAAGTTGAACAGGTTAGCGGTTTCCTTGGAATTTTGATGACAAGAATTGATTTGTAGTCTCAAACTTTGAGAAACTTGGATAACATCATTTGTGACCTAGTTTAATGACCTTGACCTTCGACCTTGAAAATGTCACTTTTTCAGACCTCAGTAGGTGTTTAGTAATTAAGCTGACCTAAATTTAAATCCAAAATATCAATTTAGAAAATCAACTTTTTTGACCTTTTCAAGGTCACTGAAGGTGAATGAAAGGTCAAATCTGAAATCTAAGGTCAGATTTGAACTTCTGAGAACTTGTAGATGTTTTTAAAAAAAAAATTTGGTCAATTTAGAGCAAGTTGAAAAATTCAAAATGGCCGCCAAATTGAAAAATTCAAAATGGCCACCATGTAATTCAGCCAGCATACCCAAAACCTAATCAGATCTCGGCAATAGTCTGCTCTTGCATCTGTAAAAATTTCAAGTTGAACGGATAAGTGGTTTTCCTGGAATTTTGATGACAAGATTTGTTGAAAAATTCAAAATGGCCGCCACATAGTTTACCCAGCATGCCCTAAACCTAATCAGATCTTGGCACTAGTCTGTTCTTGCATCTGTAAAAATTTCAAGTTGAACAGGTAAGCAGTTATACTGGAAATTTGATGACAAGATTTGGTTTATGTGCCGCCCGCACGCCCGCACGCCCGCACATCCGCACGCCCGCACGCCCGCCCAACAGCACAAGACGACGACAATATAGCACTTTTTCAAAGTGCGATAAAAATATATCAATGAATGCCATGTACAAATAATGGAACCAAAGTCCAGTGATACTAGAAACAACAAAGCAGGGGTTTGGACCCCACCATCCCTAGTCAAAAATTCAAAATCATGCAGTTTTTCACTATTCTGAGCACTTTTCATTACAGTTATGTTTTGATCATAATTGCATCAACACCTTCTTTTAGGTTCACTATAGCTCAACAGTTAACATGCATTTCTAAATAATTTATTTAATTTCAGGGGTTGAATATGGTGCAACCCCCATGACTCCCTCTATGTTGCCTTATGATTATTTCAGACCACTGAATCTGTGCTGTGATGCCCCCAGTTTTGCTAAATGATAAAGAATAGTTTGGACGAATAGATGAAAGATATGATCAATAAATTAAATATACCACTCATTATTTTTTGTATTTATACTACATCATTTATTTAGTATGATGACACTGTTAAGTTCATATATTTCTTTCCTGATAGTTCCAATTTTATCTCCTCAATTTTACATTTTAATCACCATGATTCATCTAAAGGGCAAACTATTGACAGTTACTGCAATTTCCTGCAAAATATAGCATCTGATGGAAATGATAAAACACAATGTTATCTAATACAGGAAACCTCTCTTGTCTCATTTCCTTCCTTAATTATGTTTTATGTTTGATAATGATAATTCGAGGTTACAGGATATTGTTAAGATTGCGTATTCTACAGTCAAAAGAGGAAACATACACCGCAACCTTCTTGCTAGGAATTTTTCCTTATGCCTCGTTCACATTTGTTCAATTCAGCAGCCGGCCCCTGGCCGATTGAGTATTTATTTTGTTCAAAATTGTATTCAGTTTTGAACAAAATTGGCTGGGCACTGGCTGGTGAATCTGATCAAATGTTGAAATGATATAGAAATTGAAAGAAAGTGTGCTAAATTCAATGCCCCTTGTTAGAATCAAACCTAGGACCCTTGGATCCAAAGACTGATGCTCTACTGACTGAGCTATAAAGGCTTAAGCCACTACAGCTGGGGTACCAACTTGCTACTACAGGGTAGGGTTGTTACAACTTGTTAAAGGGCGTTACAACTTGTTAAAGGTCAGCTCCTATTTGAAGCACATGGAAACATTGTTATAAACTACCAGTCTATGTAGAGATTTATTTCATATCAACATCAGTAATTGTCTACATGAAAACTGAATTCAAATTGAGCAGACTTAGTTATCTGGTTATGATTAACTTTGACAATTAACATTTAGCATATAGACTAGCTTGAGTAATATCATCATCAAGTGCAGATTGCTGTCCATAAATCCCCATGCTATATGCCAACCTGAACAAGGCACTTACATGCAAAATGTCACCATCTGCTATTTGTTCCAGACACCGAACGCCAACCACCAAACACTGAATGCTAAACATCAACCACTAATGCTGAGAATCATCCACAAAAAGTTGGATACCATAACATTACCACTTGTGGTGGTCACATAAAAATTGTACAAATGGGGAGGAGTTAAGAGAGGACTTCACGCTAGGCTACCCTTTGTATTCGTTCGATTTGACTTCTTAAAATAGAGCTTCTTCTTCACTCTTTCAGTTTACAATAAATCTCTGATCTAACTGAAAAAACGGACGACTTTCTATATGGTCCTTTCCTCTGATATCCCCACATAGTTAATGAGTACGTATTTAGCATGTGGTCCTTCCACTTTGCTGATTGGTTGAGAAAGAGTCAGCGTGGTAGATTTGAAATGATTTATTACCCGGGCTGTCACAGCCACCAATCTTTGGGGCGGGGCTGCTAAACTGTAATATATAGTCTATACTAGGCAGAGGGTAGTTTATAACTAGACTCTGCGTGCAGGGTACTCTAGGCCTACCTTAAAATATAAATAGATAGAGCTAAGACCGACTACCTTAATGAAGTAAAGGGGATGAGTTAAGAAAGGTCTCCTACAAAGCCTTCCATAGATGAAATAAAGGTTATACTTTAGAAAGGGCCTTTAATCAGAATTGTGTGGGTTGAACAGGTCTTGCTGCTAATCTAGCTACCCAGGCTCAACCCTGGATTCTTCAATACTTCTGTAACAATTCATCTAATCCATCATTTTTTCCGCTTCTTTATAGTATCTATAGAGCTGAGTGGATTAAAAAGAAGTATTACATAACACTCATAGATAGATCCTTTAAAAAGCGCAATAAGCTGATTCATATAATGCAATAACCTAAACGTTTTTCTTCGTTTGATGTAATTTATCAAAAGCAGCCATTTAGAAAAAATACAATAGAGTTTATATCTGTGTAGGCTACTGACATTTCTAGCCTTTTAAGTTATTTTTAGCTTTACTAATTTCATATTAATCAAGATATATTGATCTGCATGGATTGTAACGTATTTTACGTTCATTCACATTTAGGTCAGCTTAACTTGATAAAAACTACACCTAACATATATTCTGGCCAAACACATTTCATCTTGTCTTGATTAAACAAAATATTATTAGTAAGACCTCAACTTACTTCCCTTTTTCTATAAGAAATTAAAAAGTTTTCTCTGTTATTTTGAGAATTATTACTATTATTTCCAAATTAAATTTATAATTTCTAGTCGATTGTTTTCAATAATTTTCCCCGTTGTCAGATTCTAAAGAAATCCCTTAACCAGCAACTTTGTCCAAAAAAGGCTCATTTGATACAAATTAATCTTATTACAATTATTGCTTAAACTAACCTGGCCAGAACCAGCTCTGAATCTCAGAAATCATATACTGAAGGGATCTTTAAAATATACACTTTGAGGATCTTGAAACCATATACTCAGAGGATCTAGAAACCATCCATTCAATAGATCGTGAACCAAATACTACAAGGATGATGTGAAGCAGTTGTTTTATTCATAAATAAATGAGAAAATCACTCTTGTCAGTTGCAGCATATGTGTTCAGATTAATACTTATGTTCTTAATAGCCAGCATCTTGAACTGTGCTATAAATATTCACTTACGATTTGTATTAGTTGACATTGATACTAGATGTTACCATGTTTTTGATATTGAGAGCCCATGATGTTACATATAATTACGCTATAGATTTACATGTAGTTGACGCATTTCAATTCTTTTCTATAAATGTATATTTATAATCCTTGTTTTTGTCATTTTTCAAATCAGATTGTGATCGGATTTCACTGAGAATTAGATCAATACCTTTAAAGATACAAAGATTGATCCGGGTTATTATGGACAAATGTACAAAATCATTCTAAATCATTATAAAACATTATTAATCTAACCCTTAAGCTGCACTTATCATTTTAATTCTCAGTGTTTCAGGCCACAAGACTATTACATCCCAAATCACAATATAAATGAATAAAGAAGAAGCCGTTCGTAAAGTTACGAAAGGGTCAGAGGTGCTATTAAATCTACGAACGAAAGCGAGCATGACGTCACTAAATTTGTAATTTTACGAATCGTTCGTAAGTTTACAAATCTTACGAAAATGCAGCTTTATGAAATTCGCAAATTAAACAATGGACTTACGAACATTCGTAACTACGAACGGTACAAAAACGAGCCCCTGGTTTTCATTAGAAAGGGTAGTTTCTTATACAACGCATGTGAAATAGGCTTCCTTTGGAGATGTAAATTCAAGTTATCACAAAGGGTGCTTTAAGCAAGACATCAATATTCTTTTTTTCATAAATCTTGGCATATTCATTATTGGATAAATATGATCACAAATGAAGTTCTAAAAATAGTCTCTTAGATTCATTCTGAATCCATTAGTTTGTACTATTTAAGATTATCTGCTCTTCATAAACACTCATATTACCGGCACTATAAATCGGCTTACAAAGATATAAAAAGAGGTGTTTATAATGAGATCATCATTCATGGTCGAAGAGCATATGATACAATAATACCTTGAGACGTATTAACTTTTTTTTGTATAGGGTATCATATTCGAATACAATTTAACATGACACACGTATTAATAATTACATAACATTTTTTATATTTGAATACTAGTTATATTGCTATTACATACCAGATATTATAACATACCTAAGATAAAACAATGATGTATGGTGTAAAACTGTTCACAAGACAGCGGGCAAATATAAGTTTCAAAAAGCCTGCGCCTGCCTGATAGTCAGGAGTGTGATATCATGCTGAGCCATGTGTGAATACTGTATAACGTTTGACATTCTGTCAGAATTGGAATTACTCCATACAAATTGAACAGATTTAGCAACAACTAACATGAATACAAAACTAATTACAAACAATGCTGTCCTTACGTGTAGTTTACAATAGGGGTCCCACGATACATTATGAAACGATACGATACGTATCTCGATACTCAGGTCACGATACGAGCAACGATACGATACATAATAGTGTAGTTGAACCGGGGGAAGGGGGGGGTGCAAAACTGACGTAGCTGATGTGACGAGTTGCTGTGACATTTGATTAAGATGCAGCATAAAAACTATTGTCAAGTATCAAGCCTATCTGCTGTATAGTAGCCAGCTATGCATATTTTGCAATATCTTTTGAAGTCCGGCTGTGCTTTCCCTTTACTGAGGAATGTTACAAAGTACTGCAGTAGATTTTCTATTAGGGGCCGTATTAGGATATCACAACTACCCATGTTTGATATTTACACGGCCATAATTCTATCAATTGTTTTCAAAACTTTCAAAAAGTTTCAATTTCTAAACTCCGGTCAACATTAATACTCGAACGTAAATATTGTTCGTTTTTTTATTAGAGTTATCAATATTAGTAGGCAATTTTTTAACGCGGCGTTCTATCGAATAAAAAGTTCAAAGATTATATTTATTCATACTAAATTGTCAAAAAGTATATAGAATAATTATAAAACAAAGCACGTTGATATACGAAGACATAGAAGACACGAGTTATTTATTCGCATTTTGACTGTCAATCCGCTAAGCATTCTGTTCGCATTTATACACCATTTTGGGCGTGTCATGTCCAGCGAGAAACCAAACAAAAAATATAAGAACAATTTCTCAAAAAAGTCAAATATTCAGTAGATTTCGGCAAAATATGATGGATTTCAGGTATGTTAATAATATTTTTGGTGTATCGATATTTGAGTCTTCGTATCGATACGCTCGTATCGTCACCAAACGAGCTGATGCATCGATATATCGATGAATCGCGGGACCCCTAGTTTACAAGGAATAATATTCATGATATATGATGGCCTTGTTATTATGCCTCTCTTGATAGGTGTGCGTAAGATCAAGAAGCCACAATTAGCTATAGTTAATGAATAAGTTGTGATTTAAGAAATATGAGATATAATTGAAGGACTCCTGTGGTTTATCTATTTGATGAACTTCTAAGATAATAGTTTTATTTACTGTCTTTTGTGAACAGATTTATTTCTTGTTTTTATCACTAAGACTAGTATCATATTGTTATTTAGTATTAAGTCTCCTGCAGGTTTATTCATCAACCACCATATCATAATCTAAGATCAAACTGTAGTTCACTATATGTAGAGTAAAAATGAGAATTAGGATAGATGGCGTATCATTAGTAGGTGCTCTCCACTTCCTGTCTAAAAGGTGCATATTCTAATAGGTGAGGCATACTTTGAAAGGTAAGGTAAACCTCAACTCAAAGAGAATATTCAAATATGGGGCATAATTTTCAGTTTCAGTAAAAATATCGAATCAAGATTCTTCAAACTTATGGTAAGGCAATATTGTTTAACCCTTTCATGACGATAAGCTCCATATGGAGCCCTATTATGTAATATCTCTCAGGACGATAGGCACCTTTTTGCACCATTATTTTTTCATTTATATACATCAATGAAATGCCGATATCTCCAGTTCTATTCAATATTTTTACACATAATTTTGACAAGTTGTTTAAATGTGATAATCCTGTTCAACAATTGTATTTCAGTGATATGGTTGTAAGAGGCCCCAGAGTATTGGTAAAATCCAGATTCTCCCTAAAAAAACATTCTTACTTATCCGTCACCAGGCTAACATTTTCCTCTTAAAATTCAAGTCACGAAAGGGTTAATCTACTTCATACCTATAGGCTATACTGATGCCCACGCTAATGTATAAAACCAAATGGTAGATATAAACATCACTCAGCCTCGTAATCTTTTAGCCTGGGGGTACAAAGAAAGTATGAATTAACCACTTCACATATATGGACTGAAATACTGTCCTACATATTAGCTTATATGCGTGGCGGATGAAACAATCAATTAGAATCTTCTAACTTCCTGGGAACAACCTGGGTACGTGCACTACTTTCAAGAGTCAATAAATATAAGGCATGACGTGTCTGACCTATTTTTTTTATAGATTAACAATTTATTTCATCATATAAATATGTTCATACATAAAAGCTTGCCACATTATAGGCTAAGCTGAAGAACATATTGAGTACAAATGTAAATGTATGCAACAGGGAAGCATAAAGGCAAGATATGTAAAAAGGTGGGAAATTGGACAGGCTTGGGTTTATACTATTGAAATGGCCATATGCCCCTGAAAACTCTACTTGGTATAGGATAAAGCAGTTATGTACGGTCGGTCTACGGTCCCTCAGGTACATGTAGATATGCATATCGATAAACCCCATATCCAAAACCTCCCAGTACATAACCCTATTTATCCTATGCCTAGTAGAGTTTTAGGGAGATACCATGTTTAAACGTAAACCATGATACCATGGTATACCATGGTTTACCATGGTCTATCATGATCGGCAATGAAATTACCATCAACTCTGACCATGGTGGCAATGATGTTTTTTCGGTCAATTTTTGACCATGGTATACCATGGTATATCATGTTATACCATGTTTCATGGTTTTTCATGTCCAAAGTTTGCCATCAAATACCATGGTATTTCATTGCAATGTTCCTGACCATCATTAACCATGGTATTACCATGGTATATCATGGTTGATTGCATTTCATGGCATTCCATTGTAAGATGTGACAATCAAATACCATGGTATTTCAATGCCATGTTCCTGACCATAATTTACCATTGTATATCATGGTTGATGGCATTTCATTATAAGATGTGACAATCAAATACCATGGTCATACCATGGTATTTCATTGCCATGTTCCTGACCATCATTTACCATGGTATTACCATTGTATATCATGGTTGCTGGTATTTCATTGTACAATTTGACAATCAAATGTCATGGTCATACCATGATATTTTATTGTTATGTACCTGACCATCATTTACCATGGTATTACCATTATATATCATGGTTGATGACATTTCATGGCATTTCATTGTGCCGTGTGACAATCAATTACCATGGTCATACCATGTCATTTCATTGCCAAAATCATAACTCTCATTTATCATGGTTTTATCATTGCATTTCATGGTTGGTGGTATTTCATGGCATTTTATTGTCAAACCTGACCATCAAATACTATTGTCACACCATGGTATTTCATTGCCATAATCATAACTATCACTTATCATGGCATATCATTGCATTTCGTTATAGCATTTCATTGTCAAACCTGACCATCAAATACCATGGTTATACCATGGTATTTCATTGCTGAAAAGAACTCTACAAGAGTCTCAAGTCTAAAATTGGTCAGAGTTGAAATGGATCATGAAATGCAATGAAATACCACGTTTAACCATGAAATGCAATGAAATACAATGATTGATCATGATATGCAATGAAATGCAATGGTCTTTCTTGCAATGCAGTGAAATACAATGAAAGGCCATGTTCAAAAAGTATTTTTTACATGAAATATCTTTATTAATAAATGTTGATTAGATAACCAAATTATTATAATTAGTGATTCTGATATTCATCAAAATCACAACTTTATATACTTTTGTTCCTTTATTTAATAAATTAATTTTTATTATGAATAATTAAGTTAATAACCCTAGAAACAATTTTTTTTGTTAAACAAATATGCTTTATTTTTGTTTGACTGTTGTCGGTTAAATAGAAGATCAACTTAATATTTTGTAAGTCAAACCTCCAGTCTTCGATTAAACATCTTGACTGTACTTCATTGCAATTGATTGTTTGCAACCATGAAATACTGCAAAATAGCAGTATTTTTAAATGCAAAATTTTAAGTATAGTTCCAACAATATTATTATATATTATTATGAGCTTTATTTTGTGATAATTAAATGGCTCCATTGCATATCATGGTTAAATGTCTAGACCATGATATCACTGCATTTGATGGTATTTGACAATGAAATACTGTGAAACTGTGGTATTTTTTAGTTACAAAATTACATGTTAATTGACCATGGTATACCATGGTATATCATGATCGTTAAATGGCACCATTGCATTTCATGGTCAGGAGCGTTTTTTTAACATGGAGTTTGCCATTGAAAAAATACTGCCGTTTCACAGTATTTCATGGTCAGAAACCATCAAATGCAATGATATCATGGTCAAGAAACCATCAAATGCAATGATATCATAGCCGAGAACTTGACCATGATATCATTGCATTTGATGGTTTCTGACCATGAAATACTGCGAAACGGCAGTATTTTTTCAATGGAAAACTCCATGTTAAAAACGCACTGTTAACAATGAAATGCAATGGTGCCATTTAACGTTCATGATCGGCCATGGTATTACCATGCTATTTCATTGCATTTCATGGCCATATACCATGGTATACCATGGTATACCATGGTATGGCCATGGTCCATTTCAACATGGTAAGTTGGTAAGATATATCCCGTATCCTGATTTTGAGGTTTCCATATCCAGAACCTCCATATCTCCCGCCATATCTCCCGCTTCGGTGCATATCTTCCCGCTTCCGGTGCATATCTTCCCGCTTCCGGTGCATATCTTCCCGCTTTCGGTAATGCATTAAAATGACTTGATTTGTTTATTTTTACACCTTGTACTATTGAACTGGCCATATGCCCCTGAAAACTCTACTTGGTATAGGATAAAGCAGTTATGTACGGTCGGTTTGGATATGGGGTTCATCCCTCGGGAGATATGCACATCTACCTTCAGTCCCTACCGTCCCTCAGGTAGATATGCATATCTCCCTCTGGATAAACCCCATATCCAAAACCTCGCAGTAAATAACCCTTATTTATCTACCAGGTGATATTGATATATGCACGAGAAAGTGAAGCGAACGAGTGCATATATCAATATCACAGAGTACATTAAAATGATATTCTGAAAAAATTATATGTTCTTATTATCCTACACTTACTAGTAGTGTATACTAAATGTTTAAATTTCATGTCAATATAGTTCAAATTTGCGGAAAATCAACGAGCGGAGTATATCATCATGATATCCTCTCCATATTGGTTTCCCGGAGTATATCGTCACAATATAATGTTAATGAATATCCATTGGATGATATCATTATAAATATTGATACATGCATCATCATGTAAAAATTTCAAGTTGAACGGATAAGGACTTTTTCTGAAATGTTGATGATGAGATTTGCCGTGGGATTCAACCCAAAACATCAATACTTTAAGGTTTTAATTGTAAATCGATATATTGATACTGTACCTTAGGATGTCTATGTACAAAACATCCCAGCCTCTTTGCTCAATAGAGCAAGTTGTTGTTGTTGCCCAGAGCAACACTTTATTTCTAAAGTTCAAGTCCCAGTTTAAAATAGATGGACAATGTATGACAATTTATATAAACTTTTGCACCCCTATCTTAATGCAAATAACCCAGAGTCAGAGTCTCTTAGGATATGCTGTTCTCTCTTACATCATCAATTCCCATTTCGCCCAAAACAACACAAGTAGTTATTCTTGAGTGAGGTTTCAACAACAAAAAAGACAAAGAACAGTGCATAAATATAGAAATGTGATCCTGCGGCAATCTTTAAAGTATTCAATCAATATATACCTTGAGGGAAAAATACACATTTAAAAATTTTCCCACAATCTGAGAAGGGTCGCACAGAAAACAGAATCAATTTTTATTAAATACATAAATATTGGATTTTCTAATATTAATAAGGTGTTAATAAGAGAAAATAACCAAATCCCCATAAACCATCTTAACTAATAATAAAACAGTAATGATGAATAAGATAATCCAATCTATTAAGAATATCATTTTATTGTATTAATATGCCTCATTCAAAATTAAAAGAAAATCCAGTTCTGATTAGGTTCTTCAAGCACAATAATTGTGTATCTCCGATTTATAGGAATTATATACTTTATGTACAATGTAGGATCATAAAACCTTTTTGTTTACATGATGTATTATTTGATACATTGTACTTTTTGTAAATGCCTATATTTCGTGTGTTAGAGTTCTTTTCTGGCATTTGCATATGGTTTGATGTTTTCCCCTCATATTATGTTTATAACTTTAATAGCCAAATCAAATATGCTGTCCTACTAAATACCATACAAATTACAATACATGTTTAACCCAAACATTAAAAAATAACAATATGATATACATGTATTCATGATTCATATTTTATATAAATTAATCAATTTGCATCCACTTTACTGCCTCCTCCCCCCTCCCCCATCCCCCAAGAGGGAGGTACTGATGAAGAGGGGTAGAAGGATCAGGTAGATAGAAGAATCAGGTAGAAAGGTTCATCAGGACAAGAAACTAGGATCACACATTACCTTTACTTGGAGAATTGTGCCAATTGCATTTAAAAAATTATGCTATTGTAAAATGTATATAATCAATTTAATATCTGAAATGCTAACTGACAATTAAGAAATGACATCTCTCTCCAGGCTTTTAAATTAAATAGAATCTGAGTAATAGAATGACAAAACTATAAATAATTAAATATAAGTATAGTATTTCAATTTTTTTTAGATAAAGCACCATGAGTCAAAAGGTACTGAATAAGACACAATGTTTTGAAAGTTGATATCTATCTCCAACTGTCCATCTAGGGACAGGGTGGGTAGGCAGGGTTGAATAAGTGATCTTGTTAATCAGCTTTGACCTGAAATCATGCAGAGGTTCAAGGTCATCCCTTCAACCCACCTTAAGACCGTAAAGGACACTGACAATAAAGCAAAGTAAATGCACTATGACATTGTAAAGCATTATTACATACATATTGTGTAGGACGTTTATTATCACCATGCACTTATACCTACTTATTAAGACTACAGTTTTACTTGTACGTTATGAATGTTTATAAACAACAAAAGTTGTTTGAAGAAGGGTGTTCAAAGTCTGATACAAGACATCTGTGCTTAAATTTGTTTATAATTCATTGTTCTTTAATAAAGAATGCTTAGCAATGAATAATACAAGTGCATGTATATTCGTAAGAGAAAGAGAGGTGTGTTCAGTATATCAGGTTGTACTGCACTTACGCGTATGACACTTCTTGAAAGTTATTTTATGGGAGTAATAAAGTCATCATCTATACAATCAACTCTAAATTATTGTTGTAACTCTCCTAAGTGATGACAACCTAATATCCTAAGTCTTTCAATGTACATGTAATAGTTTTTGTATAGTGAGACAATAGTGTATGGTAAAATGGAAATAAATGATATAAACAAGAATAGGACATGAATGGTTAAAAACTGCCCTCATTCCAGAACTGAAGATATAAGGATGACATCATAATCTGATTTCATGCAAATGTCAAGGCTCCCAGGATCGAAACTCGATATCTTCCAACAAAACAACATTTTCTGAAATTAAAACTGACTATGAATTGAAAATAAACAATTCAAAAGATTCGAACCAATATCTCGATCATATCTTGTTAGGAAATAAGACCAGAATTCACAATTCAAATGTTGAAGTGAACAAAATGGCGGCTGTTTGAATTCAAATTTTGTATCACGACATACCCATATATGGGAGAGAATATAAATGTTGCACTCTGGGAGCCAATCCTCCTTGTGTATAATCATGCAACACAACAGAAACAGAAAGTGACAATAAAAAAAACATTTCAAATAAAAAATTTGCTGATGTCATTCATCATGTTATTAAGGATGATACAATTTTATGATGACATTCATTTTCTTAAACTAATAAATCTATTTATAACCATGAAGTACTATTGCGGGTTGGCTTAATTGGTTAATCATTCTTTATCAAGGTCTTGCTTCTGTTTTCCTAAAGCTGACCAACATATCTATTGTTCATTTATACTGACACTAATGATAATTAAGTGATCAAAAAATAACAAATAAAAGCATTTCTGTTTGGCCAATATAAATGCATGAAAAAGAAAGAAATTGAGCTGCAGATTTGCCCATCATTCTCTAACAATACATTTATTTTCCCCGTAACAAATGAGTATGCCATCCCTTTCAAGACAGTAAATATAAATAAAAAAGTGCATTTAGGTCTTTTCAAAATGTAGCAAATGTATTTAAAGGGAATGCGAAGTTTCATGTTCTAATTTACACGCTGGCTACTTATAACCATCATCTATCACTTCAGCTCACTCATGGGACATATCGTGTTTGAACTAACATATAATTCAAGTTCAAAGTACCCATATCTGGATCGCTGCGGATGCCGCCATTGTTATGTATCAATGACGTCATTGATGCCTTAAAATTGATGCCTGGGAAATGTCGCGTCATACTCGGATCGCAGAAATAGAAGACATTTCACTGATATTTTTTAACTATTTCTGTCCGCTTAACATTGTTGCCGCATGTTCATGTCCATATCATAGCATATATTTGGAAAGGTTGTTTCAATATATTCTTCATAGAAATTGAATTGTTGCAATGTATTTTTTCAAATGTTTGTATTTATTTTCTCCAATCAATGTGATATAGTAAAGGCTAGGTAGAAAAATCACTAAACTTATGAGATATCGGCTGCGCGATTCGGAAGTCATCGCATTATATTCCACTTGAAAAATATCCACTAGAATTATTTTATATAATGATAACACTGGGTAAAAAGGATAAATCTGTTCAAATCCTGTAAATGTTTTCTTGTATATTTAACCAATAAATGAGGTAAATGCATTAAAATATACAAAATGGCATTTATACATAAATGCATTACTGTGCATCAATGGGGATTTATTTAACTAAGATTAATGTGGCTAATGTGTTGGCGTATTTGTGGTGAAAATGAGTAAGTTATATCATCGGCTGAACGCATCCAACAAATAGTTGCATTTACCATATTTATGTAGAATACACGACATACCATTTAAAATATCAAAATCTATGCTAATGTTCATTAATGCGCTGATGAGCATTTACGGCACATCATTATTAACACCTTAAGGTATACGTCGGCAAATAGGCATACTGCCGCAATTGCTTTCTTACCTAATCATAAATGGTAGATTTCTTCAATCTGTAGTATTCTATTCAAATATGTATAGGTGCATGAATAGGTGCATATTGGAGAATGAAAGAAAGAAAAACGCAAACAAAAAAACGAAAAATCGATGTCGTCTAAATGATACGTATGTAAATGTCAATCTCCTAAATATTAAGATTGGCATGCGCAATAGCTTTAAAATATTAAGATTGGCATGCGCAATAGCTTTACAAGGACATGCCACTGTCATATTTTCAAAAAATAATACGTAATGTTTAATTTTTCTCAGTTGTTAAACGACCAATTTCAATCATCATATCACCGTAGCGACATTCGATATGACAAAAAAGCTTTTCAAGATTCAATGGTATTTCACCTTGGATCATGACAAGAGAAGGCTCATAACATTCAGTGATGCGGGGAGACGATGGGGTCGATTGTAGTATGATATTTCATTTCAACGACGATAAGGCAATTGCCGTATTGATAGTACGCCAATAGTTTAATATTATTTTATTATATATTTATTTTTTGTTAAAAACAATTCCTGATTTCGAGCTCGAATTTAATTATATAACATCCGTGGTAAGTACAGTTCTACAGTATTTTCGAAATAATGATTTTCAATTTAATGGCATACAACCTTTTGTTTTTCTATATCGGAAAATAAGTGGAACTTTAAAAGCTTCAGTCACATTTGTTCAATGCGACCACACGTCGATCGTATTTCCCTGAAATCAGTAAATTACTGCGGGGTCACCTTGCTGTCTACGTACACGACATATCCAGTTTTTACAAGGCGTAGAGTCGGAATTAAAACTTTTTCTTTCCTGTGGTCACCATAGATATCAACAAGCAGCAGCCAAACCGTAGGTCTCACGACGGCCGTACGTCGGGTTCACGGTCGACTTGCGGCTGCGCTTGGATTTCATAGGTTACAATTGACCTTTCCGAACCATAGAGACCCTTGTGGATGCCTTCAAGAAAAACTACGCACGTCGTAGGGCCGCCCTACGCTGATCGTGCGTCATCATTTATCAGCCGTACGGGAATCGTAGTTTTTCCTCATAATCAAGATACGCCGTACGGCTATCTTAGCAAATGTGACTGCTAAATTATCTGACTGCAGAAATACTTAGGCAACCGTAGAAATCCTACTTACCACAGAAATGATAGACCGTACGGTCCCGTAAAAATGTGACTTGAGGCTAATACGAATCCATGATAGTAATTGAATACGGTTTTAAAATTTTAATTTATTTGAATACCTGTGTTAAAGATAAACATAAATACAATGAATATTAAAGTACGAACACGTATTTTTGTAATGAGACTAGCAAATTAAACCATTGCATTCTTGGAAATTCAAGATGGGTTGGTTGAATTAATTTTATTATATTTTATTCAAATAGTTTGCATTCGCCCGATAGAATTAGCATTCTCTGTTCGCATTTAGCGTTAGCCTTAATAAAAGTTAAAAAGTCAAGAATCCCAGATTGTTTCAAGTGTAAATAAAGAATAAATCTAACCTGCATTCCAGACATTCCATGTCTAGATAGGTAAAAAGCAATTCCGAAAATGCCGGCGTTAATATTCTATTGAAATCGTTCTTTATTATGGGTGGTATATACGTATTCTTTTAGTTCCTTTGAAATGATTTCTTTGGTTTTGGAATGGCAATAACTCGGCATTCATTTTTTGATTCAAATATGGCGCCACAAAACTTTTGAAATGCCAAGGCATCAGTCTGGCATCAATGACGTCATAACAATGTCGTAAAGAACCACTTTACGGTTGAAATGGCAGCTCCGTGGTCCAGTTCATATGCAAAACCCGGGGCCCAATAACAATAAAAAGGATAATGATAGAACAATAAAACTAAGTTGGATTGAAAGATATATCATTATTCTAACTTATTATCAAGTTTAAGGGACAAAACTTCGCATTCCCTTTAAGAGAACAGATGTAGAATATAAAGATTTGATGAGCATAGAGTAGAAAATACTTTATTATCACCCACAGATGTGAGGCCAACGTACAAAACAGGGGCTTTCAAAAATTATTTTTTGTCCCTCCCCTTGTTTATTTCTAGACTCTTTACTAGTTATACTTGCACGTAAACTGCAGAATATTTTATCAAAAGAGCTCACACACTGCCCATTACTTTCTACTTTGTATTATTTTGGACAAGATTATGCTCTCTAATCTCGGCTATATCAACATATCACATTTGACCAAAAGATTAGAGTACCCTATTTTATTCATTGTATGATTTCTTTAACAATTGGAACTTTTCTTTATAAACTGACATATCGTTTGGATATGAGATTAATACCTAGAATTGTGATGAAATTCTTAATATAAACATGAGGCAGTAATACTATTGTGATGTTCTTATAGTGCCATGATCCTTCAATATTGGTGCTAGATTATATGATATTTTAACTTTTCACAAATCTGATTTTTAATATTTATAAGATTTAGGTATTGAATACCAGGTAATTCATAATTTTGCATAATTCACTAAAAATAAACGCACTTCTGCTTGTAATAAGGTACGATATGCTATTTCTCATTGAGCCTACATTGTACTTCAACAAATGCATCAAGATCTTGTACTCCCCTAACTGCAGAGGGATCAGATCAGTACAGGGATCAGATCATTCAAACACCTAGTTCACTCATTTTTTCATTATAATAAAGAGTTGAATTGAAACAGAAGAGAAGTGGCAACGATATTCATAATCTTGCAAATTCCCATCCTCTGAACGCAGGGTTCCAGACATCATCCACAAAGTTCCTTCCTTCTACATTAGGTACGAGTTCTGGAGGCCTGTGTTCGGAGGATGGCCAATTCCAAGTTCTACATGCAAGTACAGTAATACTACAGTATACCTGTCTAATCAGAGCATTGCTCACTGGGGGGTATCGTGATGCAACAACACCGTGTTGTTCCATCAAGATGGCCAGACTTCCGGTGATAGATTTTCGTACGATGTTTTGTTTTCCCAATTTACACCCACTTCTAGGACGAGTTGCTCAATAATCATACACATACAGTTAGCGCATGATCTATATTTAAAAAAACTGTCATTGGTATACATGTAGCATCATCAAGAAGCGATAAATTCGTGGTTTTAATTCCTCACTATTGATGCAACAACACCACTCTGTTTCTTATCGATGATGCAACAACACCAATGTGCTGATGCAAAAACGCCAATATAATGTATCATTGAACAACGAGAGAAACTGTTTTATGTTCTGTTTACAGGTGCAGGTCGGGACATGAATAAAACGCGTGGGTCAGTGGTCCATGAACGAAACGTATTTTGTTTGGTTTCTTTGTCTATATCAAAGTTAAAAGGATATACAAGGCAAACTAAATAAAGTACAGAATCCCCGGGAGGCAATCATTGATATTGTATCTGAAAAATAAAGATTATACATTTTCTAAATTAAATGCCCTTGATTTACCATATGGAAATTGCTTACAAATAACTAATATAATTTTGGAAAGGCGACAGATATCAGTCATTTTGTGTTGTTAGTACCTCAATTGAAATACTCAATTCTGATTGGTTGATGAGCGGTCAACAAAATATATTGTTAGTACCTCAACTGAAATACTCGATTCTGATTGGGTGATTAGCGGTCAAAATTATGTACTGTTGACCGCTACTAGGTACTGCTGACCGCTACTTCTGAAAAAAAGTTTCATGACGTCACAAAAAAACATGGAAGACGGACATTTTGTAAACGTTGATGAAAATGACTTTACTAGGCGACACGTATAGCAAAAATACAAATAGAAACTTAAAATCAACATTAATTCACTAACGAGTACGCTGTGATGTGCCAAATACAGAGTTAAGCTACTTGCACTGTCTCCAGATTTTCTAAAAAAATATTGCTAACGTGGTTCGGAGAAAAGGTTGTGAAATGAAGCCATGCCGATTGATGATTGTCGTCTATATGTGTATTATTAGTTTACTCGGACTAACAAAACAATTGTAGACCTCTCCATTCGATCAACCGTCAAAATCATATACCTCGACTGTAAACCTTGAAACTACTGTTGACCTCGACCTTCGGTCTCTGTTAACAGTAGTTTTTCGGTTAACAGTCTCGGTATACAATTTTGCCGGTTGACCTTGGGGAGGTCAACAATTGTAAACTGTTGACCACTACTAGGTACTGTTGACCCCTATTTTTGAAAAATTGTTTTTTTAATGTTGAATTTTTTTTAATTTTGAAAAAACAAGTTGTGTAAAAATTACAAGTATTCGACGGTTTGGGGATTTTTTGCTAAAATATGATACCTTTACTTATCAAATATGTTCACGTGATATTCGATTCTATATTCGTCCAATTATTATATTATTTGGACTAACAGAGCAATTGTTAACCTCTCTTTTCGGTCAACTGGCAAAAGTGTCATCTGGTCTTGATCAACAGTACTTTCAAGGTTTACAGTATCGGTATACAATTTTGCCAGTTGATCTTAAGAGAGGTCTACAATTGTATATTATATCCTTCAAATTATTATATTCTTCGGACTAACAAACAATTGTTAACCTCTCTATTCGGTCAACTGGCCAAAGTGTATACCTCAACAGTAAACTCTGAGAGTACTGTTGACCTCGACCTCCGAACTTTCAAGGATTACAGTATCGGTATACAATTTTGCCAGTTGACCTCAAGAGAGGTCTACAATTGTATATTGTATATCCTTTGTTATCCCACCCAAAGTATGATGTCATATATCAAGTTGAAGAGTTGTATATGCTCAGGTGTTTACGCTATCCAGGAGTTGTACATCGTTCTCAAGAGTTGTATAGGATGAGTGTTGGTTTGATGATATTGCAGTTATACAATGCTATTATATAAAGGTTATTTACTGAGAGGGATTCAATATTGGTTTTATTCCGAGAGACAATATGATATTTCCCGAGGGCCCGGGATATCTGGGATAACTGTACCCCTATCAATTTACCTTTTTGGGCCCTTAATCCTATCACTTTTGTTTACCTTTTTACTCTGTCGGAGAGAAGGAATCCAAAGAGAGCAATAATTCTACACGTGCGTCGGGCAAGATTTCCATTAAACGTGTAACTAAACGGCCTCTCTAATAAAGTCAATTAGACGTTTTTACACGTTGGCTCTCCAAATTGGAGGAAATAAAGAATCATATTATATCATAGATGAAGCAATCATCCCATCAACATAAGCTCACGAATGTCACAGTTAAACTGTTTTAGTTATAATTTGATAAACAGTGGTAACGTACATCTACTAGTTTATCACTGTTCCACAGATGGAACATGTTTATCATGTTTACCGAGAACGAAAGATGTTTGTCCACCATTTTGAATGATACTAACTGGAGCCAGGGTCATCAAGCTATAGAACAGTGGTTTATGAAAATAGATTGGGTTACTAAAGCTTGCCATGCCAAGCGATTGAACTATGTTATAGAACAACGTCCAGTACATTATAATATTTAAAAGTATAAATTTTTGAAAATACATATAAAGGATCTTCGCCCGCAGGACGTGTATTTTGAATGCCTTGAGAAGAACGCAAATATGGGTAGGCCTAATAGGTAACGGTGTTGCAATAGTAGCATTTAAAAATCTGTTCCTCTCGAGATTTATGGTCTTCTGAAATTATACTATTAATTGGTGTTGCTGCATCATTGCTCAAATCTAGAGGAGTGTTGTTGCATCTTCGGTTTGGTGTTGTTGCATCAATAGTGAGGAACTAAAACCGTGAACAAATTGCTTCTTGGTGATGGTACATGTATACTTATGACAGTTTCTTTAAATATAGATCGTGCGCTAACTGCACGTGTATGGTTATTGAGCAACTCGTCCTAGAAATGGGTTTAATCGGGGAAACAAAATATCGTACGAAAATCTATCACCGGAAGTCTGGCCATCTTGATGCAACAACACGGTGTTGTTGCATCACGATACTCCCCAGTGATTGCTAGGACTGGCCAAAAGTGTTCAGCAAGTGTTCACATTCCAAGGTTTTTTAACATTGAAGTCTATAGCAGATATTCAGATTAGTAAGCTGTTTGGATCTAAAGGTTTTTGGTATAGCAATATTGATCAAAAGACGTGTTATCTTAAAACCAACAATGAAAACACTCAGAGGTATTATCAGTCTAACAGACTGTTTCTATTTTCATATGTGCTAAGGTTGAAATATTGAACAATGAGATTGCATCAATTTACAACAGAAAAATAGTGATTGTCCAAGAGAGTATACCTACAAACATAAATCACATCAGGGTTGACTTGACTACATGGACTAACCTAACAAAAGATACTCTCGTAGTTGCTTCATTTGACACAGCAAATTATTACCCCGCTCTCTCTGTTCTTTAGATTGTTACAGGAATGAGATAAGCAATTTTGATCAAATAGGGAATTAATTCATCGTGATCTTAGACACAAAACCATTTTATGAAGCTTATAATTGGCCACTTTGAAGGTTTGCATACCCATTTATACATTATGATTATTTTCAGCAGAATCATATATCAAAGCCAGGAGAGTTTGAAAATTCACGAGATCTAGAGAGAGGCTAAGAAATCCTATTTGGAAATCTCTATAGATCGGGATGCCCAACTGCCCACCTATCTCCCCATCCACCCTTTCGGCAAACTTATCACAATATAGCACCCAAGAAACAAAATTTGAGGCCTATTTTTTCCAAATGGCCTATTTTAAAAAAACTAGCCTTTTTGATATGAGGCTTACAAAATGGGATATTTTCTGGGGCATTATACATTAACATACGAGTTCTCATAAAAATGTCTAGCTTAACCTCCCTAATTGATTGGCTGTTGATATTATATGATAAATTGTGTAATTATGAGAGGATTAAATCTAAAACATAATATGAGAACTACTGTATATTTTATTGGATTATTAGGTTTATTTCAAAAGCATATCAATTGAGGAAAAATTAATCATATAACTCAGTTCTCATAAAGTCTTGCTTATAGTTTATGTCTTAAATACAAACTTTAATAAACTCCATACAAATTAGAATGTATAATTAGCAAACGAAATTCATCAGATGAGCATTTTTACAGCTGAAGCAAATATATCTTTTTATGGGCATTTTAGAACATAAGCAGCACCATCACTCGTTAAGCATTAATTTGACAGAGCTTGCTCAAATATGTGATATATTTTAATTCATATAATGATAATGATGATAACGCCAACCAGTTGTGATATAGACTGTAGATAATGTTTAAAATTAAAAATGATTTTGTACCTTCTTAATGTAAAACTGATTTTTGAACCATTAATGATTACAAATTAGTATGTCCAATTAATGCACTCTCATCATATTTAAACTGTTTAATAAAATATTTCGAAATAAAAGACATTATGATTAAAAAAGATTGTGCCAACCTTCACCTTGGCTGAATAGAAAATTACTGTTTTTTATTTTGGTTTTAGCTTATAACTTCAGATAAAAATCTGGATTAAAAGTGAAATCCATTATTTGCCTAAAGATCAGAGAAACTTGAATGAAACCTGATCATTGTGACATGTGTTGTTTTACTTAATGAAATCGTGACAAATTGGCAAACCTCAAAAAAAAACAATAACCAATATATTTTTCAAAGCTGCGTGCTGAATAGTAAATTGCCAGTCTTATCAATCATTCAAATGGATTTAAGACTGACATATCTATAAAATTTCCCTCAGGTCTGCTTTTATGAAAATATGACAGAAGAAAACAACTTTACAGAGTTATGTTTATTCTTAATTGCATTTATTAAAAATCATCAATCCCTAGTTAATACAAAACTATATATTTTGTAGATAAATAATGTAATGTTGTTCTTAAAACAGGTCTAATTATAAATCTTCATACTTGATAGGTTTAACTATAAATATTAACTTTAGACGAATTTCACTAATAATATTCACTTTAGACAGGTATAATGGTAAATGTTCAATTTACTGTACACGTTCATTAAAGACATAATATCCATCACATCATTAAACTAGAAAAGGGTTTAACTCCTGAAGTTGCCAAAACTTGGCGCATGGCACTTTCAAGTAGTTTTGGTAAGCTAATATTTGACTACAAGCATTTCCCAAGTTATTACCATCCTTCAAATCCTATGTTAAATAGTCGAAGGTATTACACACAAAAATAAGGCTTACACCTGACCAAACACATTTGCTTTAGTGCATGTAATGACCATTCATTTTTCCATGGTAAACATCCATGGCTGTCTGATTATGTTTGGATATTTGAAATAATATTTTGTATAAAATTAATCTTTCATATCATATCAATTTTTTAGATGCATCTTGCATGACTGGTACAAATAAAAAAAACAAAAACAAGACATAATCATGACAAAATGTCACCACCTAGTTGCTCACAATGTTATTAGTTCAATCTTAAGCCATTTGAATTTCTGAGAACTTGGAGATGATTTTGAAAAAAAATTGGTCATTTTGAAGCAAGTTGAAAAAAGACCTTATGACCTTTTTTGACCTTGAGAAGGTCAATGAACGTCAAATCTAAAGTCAGATTTTAACTTCTGAAAACTTATACATGTAGATGATTTTGAAAAAAACTGAAGTCAGTCTAAACAGTATTTGTTAAGTTAGTGGAAGTTTTAAGAATTTGTTACAGACACCAACCGCCGATCGCCAACCACTGATCGCCTTTTTGGTAGTGACATAATAATAAGGAAGTCTTCAATAAGATTTTTCAGTATTATTTTACAAAATCTGAAAATCCCCAATTTATCGCAACGCTTCACTTCATGAGTCCCTTGAGATAACATTGATCAATATAACTGGGATTCTATAATTCACTCAGAGTAGCAGGTTAGTTGACGATGATATAATCTGTTTATTTTTTTACGATTGAACATCTTATCACATTAGCAAATAAATCATAAATTATTTCATCAAGATGCGATTAAATTTCCTCTCTTATCAAACCTATAGCAAATTAAAAAGTTTGTAAGTTTTCATCTACCACCTCAACTAAATCAGTGATCTCCCTAGCATTTAAGCAAGTAGGCGTAGCACCCACCTGAGATTTTAAAAACAGGCTTCCACCTACCTGAAAATCCATTTACAACCACTTGAAAATGAGAAAAATCATAAAAATGGGCATATTTGACCAATTTCAGTGTGAATTGTGAAAATGAGAATTTTGCACCCACTTGAGAAAAGATTCTGGGGAGAACACTGCTGAATGAACACAAACCCGAGGACCATGACTTATCTGAAACTTTATCTCAGGGCATCAAAGATAAAAGAGATTTGAAACATTCCGTATGTCACAATATTCTGTACATCAATCTCTCATGTAGTGACTTAACAAACAAAAATGATGTTCGATGTTCGACCCGTGAACTTTATCCTTAGAATGAAGTATCACAAAGATTAGGAGTTAACTCAATAAAAGAATGATAAACCAATAATAAATATCATCAAAAATGAGATAGCAAACTGTGACATAAACCTCATCCATTATACTAAAAAATACCTCAATATAAGATTTAGCAATCCTCAATTTGGAGGAATGATAGATGAGATATCTGAAGCAGGGGAATGAAGCTTTGTTGGAACATCTTCGAAACATATGTGATGTACATAATGTAGTAGGCCCATTAGACAAGTGTTTAATTGACATGTTTTTACATGTGATATCAAAATATATGTAGAACAATATCCCATAGTCTCCTAAAGGAGAAGCCAAAGTAGATCTCCCTTTAATCATTTGAAAGAGTAGCCCAAACATGTATTACATATAAAATAAACTTATTATTTTTTATTTGCATCTACTTGCACCGACTATCGAGGTGTTCGGAATTGTAAGTAGCAGAAGTATCTTAAATTACAAGTTCAAACTGACGAGTTAATTTATAGGTCAATCCGCTAGCCAGTAGCCGTAAGTTGCATTCGCGAATACAAGGGGTCTTCTAGCTTTGCACATTTTAGACCAATCAAACTATTTTTAATAAGTTTAACATCTTGGTAGATACAGAATAACATATAAAAAATGTCATGGCCTCATTAAACACTTATTTCGTTTGGAATAGCCTTAAACCCTAGTGCACCCTGGTCCGCGAAACGAACACTTAATAAAGAATCAGCACACCCGGGTGTGACTGTAAACCTACTGTTCACTGTCATATAAATTATATGAATGTAGTTTGGCACAGGTGTCAATGGAAACGAACAGTGAACCCTGCTTTCCTGAACTCTGGTTTCCTAGATCGCCTTGCATGCCTTCGACACTTTCTCAGTTTTGGCCTAAAATTTTTATGACACACACCCTGAATATCATCTAGTACAAGAGTATGTAATGGGAACATATTTCTACAGGTGTTAGCATATGTAATATATTTTTGTTATGACTTGCTTATGATTTATTATGCTTATAAAACTTTGAGACAGGTAGGGTTATGTGTACCCTAATAAGTATGTTTTTTACTCAATGTCCTTATGCCTAAAACTTCTCCATGTGAACACCTCTTTTAAGAGCATGAGATGTATGATTTAAAGGTTTAGATTGAAAACTACCATAAAAGGAGAATATCATTTGTCCGCAAGAAATTACAAAGTTCCTTTAAACTTGAATATTCATCAGTTTTAGTGGTTTTAGTAGTTTCTCATATTACCCTTATTTATCCGATAGTTATACAAATTAAAATATATCCAGTAAAAGAAAATATTGTCTGCCCAACACAAGAAAAGATATTTCACTTTTTGTGATTTTACAATATGGGGTCAATAATGGGGAATCTCCCCGACCCAGAAGTCAGATTTTCAAATAAAATTAAATTTTCAAAGTTGATAAACTCTTTTCAAAACCACATTTCTAGATGTAATTTTACATGTAGATTCCAAATATGACATCAGTTTGACTGAATTTTCAATGACGAAAATCAAGATTTAGTGGAATTACACCTATTTCATGGCTAAAGGCGTTTTCAAGGCGTTTTGGGTAACGTAGGCTAGAAAACTGCAATCCTGATTACACCAGAATTTTAAAAGCGCCTTGAAGACAACTTTTCGTGATTACACTTGATTTTTCTAAAGCGCTTTTAGACTGATTTAAGACAAAAATTTGCCATCAACCATCGCATTTGCATCAAAATCTGCTATTTAGATATACACTTTCAACCGTAGCGCCATCTCTGGAGATTCAAAATGATCCGATATTGTATGTTCCTTTTTTTCTTAAATCGTATTCAATCTACCTCTGGCGTTAACAAATATGTGCTAAAGAAAGCATGGAAAACAATGCACAAGCGCGCAAAGAGAGAAGCTCGGTCGTTAGCATACGCTCAGTATTGACGTGGTCCCAATAAATTCTACTTTGTTTCGACATTTTGGTGATTTGATTGAGTTTTGCAGAATATTTGAATTTTGTTTTTTGAAGTTTCCTCCACACCGGAAATCAATAACATGCTTGATGCTCATGAGCAAATATAGTTTTCGTTCAGTGTAAAATCGAGTTAAAGCGCCTTGAAAACCAATCGGTATTACACCTACACGTTAAACCGCCTTTGGGTGTGAAAGCGGTTTTTAATGACTAGGGGTCTGGGAGGATTACAAAAGCGCTTTTCTAAATCCGCGATCGTGATTACACCTGACTCTAAAGGCGGGTCGAAACCCGATAGGATTTTAAAAAGCGCTTTTACATCGTAGGTGTAATTCCAATAATTATTTCTACTCGCATCTAGTCTTTTACATACTAATATGAACACATCCCATTTTTAAATCCCTATTGATATCAGCTCATTTGAATACTTTAAACCTGTTCTATCAGTTTTCATTTTCAGGTTTCACTGTATAGTGTGATTTAATGCTGTTGAGATATTGACATAATTCCAAAAAAAGATGACAGCAATTTGTGATAAACTTTCTGGTTGGCCCTCATAACTTGGCCTAAAATACATATTCTTTAAATACCATACTTCCATTAGTTATAAAAGTATTGTAAACAACCAAAAACAAAAACATCTTAATTATACCACAGCAGGCCTGTAGCCAGCATTCATAAGGAAATTCTTATTTTTAAGGGTAGTCAGTTTTCAGGTGAACTCTTCAATTTTGCCTTCATATTTGATTTGTTGATTGTAGAGGTAGAGATGAAAAATTCAAGCGAATGACAAATCAGCATTTCAAATTTTGTTATTATATGAATGAGAGCAGCTTAAAATATGAATCACAAAATAATATCTTCTTTATTCACAAACAACATTTGGATACATTCCCTATCTACAAGAAAATAAATTGAGGGGAGGGATTGCCTCAAACTGAAGATTTATGGTTTATTTATAATGAGATTTAGTCAATGCTCAATCTTATTTACCAATTATTAATCAATTGAAGCTACAGTAAAACTTGTGTATAGTGAACATTTTTTTGCCAAGAAAAAACGTTCACTGTAGGTAGGTGTTCACTAGAGAGAGGGTAATTTATACAGAAGTCAGTGGACTATGTGCGTAGGAAGGGTGTCCACTAGGGACAGGTGTTCACTAGAGAGAGGTGTTCACTAAGACAGGTTTTACTGTATATCTATCTGTACCATGAGCATATATTAAACCTCATGGGATAAAATAGGCTGTAGAACCCATAATAGGGTCAGATACTCAAATCATGTCTCCAAAGCAGTCAGAGTTGAATAAATTCCCCATTTCATTCCCGGACTTCATTGAATGAAACCTGCTTTGTTATCACACTAGCTGAACTCCCATAGCGTATTTTTGTCCATTAGGATTTTTATTTTCAAAATAGGAGATAAAGTTTATGCAGTTAATTTTTTACGATAACATCATTTCATTAAAATGACAGTTAGTAGTATATTTCTTGCTGGGAGGCAGAGCCATGAAAAACAGATGTCCCAGGACTAAAATAATATAAAATTGATGTTTCAACATCAAAAATGAGGAAAACATTTTTTCTGAATAAAAAACAATGAATTAGGTAGACAGATAAGCTTAAAATCTAAATCGCAATAATGAAGCAAAAATGTCAATTTTACATTCATGACAGATAAAAAATAAAATAGACAAAATCTGTGTTATTTCAAGAATAGGCAACAAGTGATGATAACTTAAGAGAGTCTCATAAACTCAACTGTAGCAGCCACATAAAAAATGGTTATTTTTCTAGTTAATATACATTTAGATCATTTCAATAAGAAAATGATCGAAATCTTCCCATTATCAAAATATGCTGTCATCATAAATTGCTTTGATGACTTCAATGAAGGGTTCTTGAAAATAGAATCCTTCTCAGAATCAATAAAGTTTTTTTGATGACTTCGAAGCTACATGGACGTGGAAACTGTCAATGAGATTTTGAAGGATAAAACATTTATTCCTTTGTTTCATATGTTTTAGCTGTAATTTGTCACCTAAGATGCATACCGAATATGAATCCCAAACATTATTATGTCACTATCAAACTACACTAGTAAGATTGGTCAAAACAGACTCACATGACATGACTTTAGATTTCGTGGACTATTAGTATTTGTAAAAGATGCACAGATATTCACCTTAATAGCATGAAAAAATTATACAAAAGTCAACTAAAATTTACCAGCAATATTAGGAAAGACATTTCTTGAATGGATTCAACACTTCATCCTGTAATTCAGTTTTGTTTTTGCTTATCAATTAGAAATAGAAATGATAAACATAATACAACTACTAAATTTTGAAATATTTGAAATATTTTGAAACATTTGAAATAAAATACAGGTATGACTTAATATTAGTTTCCCATTGCAATATTCCAATCAATTTTCCAAAAAAGTGTTGTGTAATGTGTCGGTGAAGGAGATAAGGGTCATCAGTCTTGAACACTCTGTTTTTTGCAAAATAATCTTGATACAATTATTTACATCGTACAATCCCTTTTCCTTGGAATACTCTTTGGTTCTGGCTCTTCACCTTAAGGAGTCTCAGGAAGTCCAAAGGAGCAAGCCATTTGGGGAAAGTCTTCAGGATCATTGATTTGTGAAGATTCAAATTATAACTTTTATTGAACACAAATGTGAACAATTCAAATTATAACTTTTATTGAATACAAATGTGTGAAAACCAATAATATTGAAACAACATACCAAGGACATAAGTCAATATTGAATACTATTTAAAATTCAAATATTAATAATGAAACCAATATCTTCTCATTTTTGAGGCAAAATGATCATAGGCTATTAATGAAAGTCCATCAGATACTGTAGTACTCCCTCTTGCAATAGACATTGAGAATTCAACGCCTCCAGCCATGATTTGTTTTTTCCTAATATGTTAATAAATGAAACATGTAATATAACAAAATCTACCAAATAAATCAAAACATTTCATGTAAAGAAAGACAAAGACAAAGAAATAGCAAATTATAATCTATAACATATTTATATTTCTTATGTCACAAACTGATGGAAACAACATGTTTTTGTTGTTTTTTATGAAAATAACATAGTATTATTAACACTGCAACAATGACCTATTTTTGACAAAATACAAAGAACAACTTTGTGTTATACAGGAATTTGTAATGTACAAGTGAAATGCATTAGGCCCGTCTAATCATTATATCACCTGTGGTTCCATTTAGCCAGGCCCTGTGATCAGTGATTGCAAATTGACAGTTACTTTGGAAAATGGTCAAAACAATATATTGCAACAAAATTAATGAGCAACGCATGTATATTTGACATAAAATAGCTCTCCTAGAATTGTATAATCAAACAGGTTTGAGCTAATATTCAACCACGTAAGAGGTCCTTAGAGGTCAAATCCATAATTTTAGGAATTCCTTTTTGATATTTCAAAATTCCTTCAGATATTTCAGTTTTAATATTTTTCATTCTTATTTTCTTGAATCAAAACTATTTTGTTGTTGATCGAGTCATGTTATTTTTTCAGTCTGCATGATCCATTAGCAGCATTTTCATACTTAGCATCATTAACACCATAGGCTTTCATATGTAAGCTTTCATTCTAAAGTCATAAGCAAATCATCGTGGTAAGCCACACCCTCTCCATCTCTATCCTTCTGCGATGCAACAGAAAGAGATGCTATGAGTATCAGAATGTAAGCAAATGGTTCCAAACATCCACCATTCAAAGGATTTCATTTATGCCTCAATTCATGGAAAGAAGTGAAATACCTAGACTAAAGGGAGGGGGGGTCTAAAGCATAACCCTCTGCCAACCTTAAAATTATCCGTTGGCATATTTCTCAAACATATCTTAAATCATGATTAATCAGAGACATATAAACATGTTTTATGTGTCTCTGGATTAATGAAATTCTATTTTCATTATGATGTTAGTATAATCACCTCATGAAAAACAATAGAAATACAGGAATAATAAGCCCCGATGGCATTTAAAAAGTGTATATTACATTTACAAACAAATATGACAAACAACAATGGCACAAGATTAAAGCTCTATTAACAAAATCGAAAAATGAGCTTCTAACCCCTCAAAACATTTCAAGTCGACTTTATAAGACACTTAGCATTCCTAGGAAAACATGGTTGGTGCTTTATAAATTCATGTACCATGTAAAATAAGTAAAGTATGATTGAATTTGAAGACATTTCAGAGCCACAGAATTTGACTGACATTCCTTCAATATTTCATTTATCTTTAGATTGCCCAATTTGTATTGTTTGAAATAAAGAGTAAAATCAATTATACAAGGCGTTAAAAGTTACAAACATTATTTACAATTAATTAACCAAACCAATACAAAGTCTTAGATTACCAAGGTATGAAACTGGTAAGCGAGAATGCAAATACAATATGTGTTTTCCTTCTCAAAATGATCAATGATATCTGCAGACTGCATTATCAAAGAATGCATTTATTAAGACCTTGGATCCATAAATATGTATATTTTATGAACATCATAATATTCAAAGATACGCATTCATAGAAAAAAGTAACAAACTATAAATTTCATGGTATTATTCTTAGATTTCTAGATAAAGGTATGTCCAAGTAGTGTAAATTAGATATATACAATATACTCTAGGAGCTAGCAAACATTTATAAGACATCTCGAGTACAAAAGGTTTGAGGCCTGTAATTAGTAGATGTGGGTCTAACATCCCCAAAAAGGCAACTCTTAAGTGACAAATTTGGGGCTACCACCAGGGGGCACTTTTTGAAATGCCCCTAAAATCAGTTTTAAATGACATCTCGAGTACATCAATGAAACCTTTGTCAAAATGTTCCTTTGGACCCTCTGAAACATTATGAGTCCTTAAGAGTAGCCAATTTTGGGGTTTAACCCATTTCTGAGTGAGTTAAAGGTCACCATGGATACAGCCACACACAATCAAAATGCTGTATCAGAGCCTTGTGAACTTGAATATATTTGATATTCTGATATATCCATAAAATATGTAAGAAGACCTTTCTAACAAGTCATAATACATCAATATATGACAACTGAATCCAGAGATATTGAACTTTTTGCGTCAATTTTGATCTAAAAATGAACATTTTTAAGTCTCGTCTAATTTGCATTCGTAGCTTCAGGCAAAAGGTGACAGCTTAAACAGCTCAAAATAGTATTCCAAGAACATTTCCAAGGTTTGTGTAATATTGTAATACAACTATATAATGCTGAATCACTATTTTGTAATTTAAATATGACGTTATAGTGCCCTACCCCTTCAAAATAGAGGAAAGCAGGCATAGTCAATGTAATCATTTTGCAGCATTAAGTTGGAAACATGTAGCACTAGAAAGTGAATCAATGCATCCAAAGCATCTTCATATGTTGTTTGACATTGTAATTTATCTTTTACTAGAATATAGGACTCATACACATTTTATATAACATATATAAGTTTTCAATATAGTACATGTATTATAATAGAATACTAATGTTTCATGCAATCCAGACAAAGGCATGTTATAAACATTATATAACTATTAATATTTTTCATCTGAGTAACAAGATTTAAATTGTGTCCCATGTCATTTGAGGCATATACCTTAAATGTTGAGATCTGTATTTCAATCAATGTGAACTTAACATAGTGAAGGCCGTTTCCAGTATGCTTGTGCGATCTTAATAAAAGCATTCTGTTCTTCTCTTCTCCGATGCTTTGTGGCTTAATGTGGACCGGGAATGAGAACTGCAATATGGTAAGATGATGAGAACTAAGGGGCCCTCTTCAACAATTCGTTCCGTCAAATATTTTACAAATATTTAATTACTCAGATGTGAGAAGGTAGTTACCAGTTTCGCCACTAGGTGGGTAATTTGGGGAAAATAACATAGCAGGGTATTACAAAGTTCTTGTAAACTTGAATATTCATTAGTTTTAGTGGTTCACTTTTCATATTACCCTTATGTGTCTGATAGTTATACAAATGTCCAGTAAAATAAAATATTATCTGCCCAACACAAGAAAGATATTTTTGAATTTTAAATCTTTAATGTCGTAAGTCAAGATAATTTCTACTCGCATTTAGTCTATTCTATTGAGGTGAATACCTGTCTTTATTCCATGATGGTGAAATTCCCTGCAATCTGATTGGTCCACGTGACTTAAATATATTCTGTATTTACACGCACTTTCCAGTGTCAATGACGTCAGCGTTGGGATACGGTCCAGTATCCCAACGCCCCAGATTTCCATCCAGGATATGACTGTTACTGAAAAAAATCAATGGCGATTACTTTACACCAACGCATGCTTATCTTTGAATTTTGCTATAAATATCTGATTCAAATATCAGAAACGTATACTGTGATCACCACAATCAATAATTTTAAGATAAAACACGCAAACAAAAAGCAAACAACAAGGCCATAAAGATTTTGAAGGAATATCGATTAAAAATCTCTGAGGTGAGAAGGTTGATCTGTTTCTCCGGCCCCGAGCCAACGGACTTGATTTAGGCGAGTTTCATATGGGTAATCATGGAATAAAATCGTTATTCAATGATTTCTTGTCAAATACAGAAAATATTCTTCCCTTGAACGTCTGTATTTCACTCTGCTAGCGCATCGTGAAATACGACCTTCTCGGGAAGAATATTTTCTGTATTTCACTCGAATCATTGAATAACTTATATTATTCCACCCTTAGTAGTGTTATAGGTAAATAACACGCAGGAATATAATTGATATGTGATGTGAGCGGATGATATATATATCACCCGCTCATCTGATCTACAACATCAAAAATTCAGGGGGTAGATACTGAGCCAGGGGACTTTGCTTTTATTCCTCATAATCTCAGTTTAAAGGTGAAACAATTAGTGCAATTCAACAATCATGAACCAGTGTCAAAATATATTTAAGTTTGGATATTTCATCAAGACTTACTTATATTTTTATTATCTACAAAGAAACCCCCTGGATGAACACTATTTGAAATCTATTTCAGCTGATATTCCTCTTGAAACATAGTAGATCTTAAAAATCTATAAGTGGGACTCCCTTTATAGAATCATTTAATTGAATTTACACTTCTTAATGCTGAAATTGATAGTTTATCCATACATTTTACAAGAAAATAGGTATGCCAAAGAAGGTGTTAAGCCAAATGTTGACCTGATAGATCAAAAAAGTAACAAATTTCGAATTTTCTCTCTACAGGCCTTGTTGCCCCTTTAAATGCTCCATTTTTGATACAGGGTATATCCCTAGGTGAATACATTATATCAACCCTCGGTTCCTCCTGTCCCTTGGGTAGATATATTGTATTTCCCTCAGATATACCCTGTATCAAAAACCTTCGATTCCATTAAATAACCTTTATATCTTTCACAAGTGATATTCCACGAAGCCCGAAGGGCTAATGGAATATCATCTTGTGAAAGTGCCACATTTATTCACCTCAATAGAATTAAATATTTGTTTTACTATTCACTGTTATATTCCTCACTCACATTCCTTGAATAATAACTGATGTCTAATCAATCACAACAATGTGCTCCTGGGCTATACAAAATTGAAATAATACGGGACCAAGTCGTGACTGGTGAATATCATTTGATATTTGATGCTAGTCTTGGACTTCCGTTGATTTCACCTATTATTTCCAGTACAAGGAGAATCTGACAGTGAAATAGTAAAATACAAATACTTAATTCTATTGAGGTGAATATTTGTACCTCTTTCACAAATAATATTCCAGAAATCCCTAAGGGCTAGTGGAATATCATCTTGTAAAAGTGTCACAGGTATTCACTGAAAATAGAATTAAATATTTGTTTTATTATTCACTAATATATTCCTCACTTACATTAATGGAACAACAAACTATTGATGTCTGATTAACCATAACAATGTACTCCCACAACTACATTAACTTGAAATTACATGGAACAAAGTCGTGACTAGTGAATATCATTTGATATTTAACGGATGTCACATGACTTCCTTTGAATATCGCTTGTTATTTTTAGACACGTGTGGGACATGGACTTATCAGAGAGTGAGAAACATAGACACATCAGAGAGTGAGGATTTCTTATAAACATTGTTATAACTATAATATTTAGACTGCATGATTACATAATATTTCACTGATTTCATTTTAAGAGAGGCACTATATCAACAACTTACATATAAAATGTGGAGAATCCAATATTCTAGTAAGACATAAATTACAATGTAAAGCAACATATGAAGATGCTTTGGATGCATTGATTCACTTTCTAGTGCTACATGTTTCCAACTTAATGCTGCAAAATGATTACATTGACTGTGCCTGCTTTCCTCTATTTTGAAGGGGTAGGGCACTATAACGTCATATTTAAATTACAAAATAGTGATTCAGCATTATATAGTTGTATTACAATATTACACAAACCTTGGAAATGTTCTTGGAATACTATTTTGAGCTGTTTAAGTTGTCACCTTTTGCCTGAAGCTATGAATGCAAATTAGACGAGACTTGAAAATGTTCATTTTCAGATCAAAATTGATGCAAAAAGTTCAATATCTCTGGATTCAGTTGTCATATATTGATGTATTATGACTTGTTAGAAAGGTCTTCTTACATATTTTATGGATATATCAGAATATCAAATTTATTCAACTTCACATGGCTCTGATACAGCATTTTGATTGTGTGTGGCTGTATCCATGGTGACCTTTAACTCACTCAGAAATGGGTTAAACCCCAAAATTGGCTACTCTTAAGGACTCATAATGTTTCAGAGGGTCCAAAGGAACATTTTGACAAAGGTTTCATTGATGTACTCGAGATGTCATTTAAAACTAATTTTAGGGGCATTTCAAAAAGCGCCCCCTGGTGGTAGCCCCAAATTTGTCACTTAAGAGTTGCCTTTTTGGGGATGTTAGAAACCCATCTACTAATTACAGGCCTCAAACCTTTTGTACTCGAGATGTCTTATAAATGTTTGCTAGCTCCTAGAGTAATAGGACACATTGGCGGATCCAGAAGCTACCAAAGGGGGCGCCCAAATTTTGAGTCAGGAAAAAAATGTCTGCGCTTGCACGGAAAAAAATTAAGGGCCCCTGAAACCTAAAATTGCGTCCAAATTATGAAAGTAAGGCCCATTTTTGATAATTTGTCCAAAAAAGGCCAAAATTATGCCTAAAAGACTTATTTATTGAGGCCCAACAAAATTTTTGGAGCCCTAAAAAAATTTTCTGGGTCCACAAAAGGGGGGGGGGGCATGCCAGTGGGACAGATCAGATCTGATTCTTAACTTAGAATCATTCAACCATTAGAAAGAATATAAGGCATTTGAACTGTTGCTATCATTTAAGGGCGTAAATGTTGTCATGCCCCAAAAACCATTGAATTCATTTCTATCACAATTTAAAGTTTCAGTTATATTTAAAATCATATGTATAAAAAACTGACTTTTGATAAATTACCTCGTTTTCATAAAAATTTCTGATGTGGAAAATGATCAACAAATGAGTCTATAAATACCAGTAAATGACAATTACAATGGTTTTTAACTTTCCTCTTCAAACCTTCTAAAGTGTCTACATTCAGACATACGTATACGTGACAGCTATTAAAAACAGCCAAGACTTCTGAGGTAATTTTGAAATAGGGCTTGTGTCACATTGAAATCTTGGAGGTTTTGGAAATAGAGTTTATCCCAAGAGTTGTTCATGTATTTGTATTGTAAATTTCACACTATTTTTAATTACCATATACCTGTACAGTAAAACCTGATTTAGTAGAACATCTTTGGTACTTCTAAAATGTGTTCTATTTGGGATGTGTTCTACTTTAGAGGTTTATTTAATATTATCTCAGTTGGTCTTGGGATTCTGAAAAGAGAGTTGTTCCAATTCTAGAGGTGTTCCACTTTACAGGTTTCACTTTATATTTTTGTAGAATTGATTTGCATCTTTGATAATGGCATTGATATGTAAATCATCATATAATATATATAACATAACAGTCCCTGGGTCATCACATCTCAAAGGTGGGTATTAATGCAAAACAAATTTTGATCTTATCATGTTACATTTTTATTGGTTTAAAAAAAGATGATACATTAAAAGCATGAATACTCGATACTTTAAATTCTAAGTATGGTGCATATCAAGTATTATGCCCACTTAAGGTACCATCTCGTATTTATCACGTCTTCATTCTTCCAATAGAATGTTCCAAGAAAGGAGATGTGATGCATATCAGAATTTGTTGATTTTATGACTTATCTGGATCATTAAAAATTCAGTTGGTCAACGAATGGTATCTATGGGAATTTTGAAAAAATCCTATATTATTATGTACAAGGAAAAAATATTCCAGGATAAAAAAATATTGGAATACTTAATAAATTGCTTTAACATCACTGATAAGTGTTAAATTCTTTGAACATAAACAACTACACTGGGTTATTCAATATAAGTGTGCCAGGCTATCTATTATAAATTACTGTCAGATTGTCCTTTACAATTAAGAAACCTAATGGATTATTTACTTTGCAGATGATATCAACACTTCACTAAAAGCTACTTCAGTTTAAATATCAACATATCCACCCTTGGTATACGCAGCTAACGAAAATTGACCGGCACGGGTCAAAAGCTGGACCGGCACGGGTTAACGGTTTTATTTGAATTTTAAACAGCCATAACTTGCTCAATATTGACTTCCTCGTGTCTAATTTGAAATATATGATTCCTCCCGATGCTTTTAAGTACCCCAATTTTTTACAGATTTTTAAACGGACCAAAACTCTCTAAATGCGCATTAATGCTCTTTTCTCTCGAGAACGACTGTCTCATTTTCACGATAACTTTTATTTAGTACTTCTAACATATAAGATCTATTTTTCCCCATCAAGGTATGATGTAAATGACATGCTATTTACATATTGTGAGTTTCAATGACGCGCGTTTGATTTTATAAAAAATGCCAAACTTTGTGACAAAGAATTTCATCCTGCTTGCAGCGAGAAGACGGACCGGTTCGGGGCAATAGCATGAACATCATTCAGGAATCTTTAAACATGTGTGTTACATCTATTATTACAAGAATCTAAAGTTTTAAATCTTCTCTTAAAACGTCTCCGATAGACCGTTACATGTCAGTTGTAAATTCCAATGGTTAGAATATTGCCCATCTATGCTATCAGGTCATTGCTCTATTTTTGTTCATAATTGCATTCATTTCTGAACAAAATACTCAATCGGCAGGGCGCTGGCAGAGGAATCGGGGCTTATTTGAGCTAGACATAGCTCGGTGTCTTCTTCTTTCCCTTTTTAGTTTTACCGTAATTATTGAAGATCTAGGAAGTAATACAAGGTAAGAAAAAAACGCCACTTTTTCAAAATATGCTATAACTTTTTTAATTCTTGATATCAAATCATAATTTCCATACCAAATGAAACCTGAGGTTGCTACCTAGTATCTAGCCATGGATTATGAATTTTACAATTGCATTGATACTGCTATACCAGCAATGCGACCAAGACTAAAAAATATATCATCAGAGTGAATGTCGGACCAATTGAACTTCTCTTTCAGAACAAATAAAATCCAAGTTGACAGACTTATTACATTAAATTGTTACTGAAGAGAAAATAACGAACAAACCAAGCTAATTACAATGGGAAAACATATGAAATCTAGTTTTTTTTAAATGTTTTATTTCACAATACAATTGATGCTGAATGTTCAGCTCTCAATAAAAGTTTTCAGCGTATCATTCGATCAAAACTCATTGAAGACCTAAGTTCTTGATGGATATTATTTTGAATTAGATACATAGAGGTATGAAATATAACTTGGCGTTAAAAGTATTATAGCAGCAAAGTCAACATGACTAATATCGATATCATCTGATATTATCCTCTTTCATTTACTATGTGCCTTGATTTTTTCGAACAAATGCACCAGACAAAATATGCGATAACAATAATACCATTGTTTTCCAAATTGAAACTGGAAGATATGAACGCCTTGCTGTTCAAGATAGACTGTGTGATTTGCAATGAAGAGGTCGCACTTGCGATGCTAATTTGATGTGTGCTATGCATTCGTACTTTCAAACCTTCTGGCAAACTGTTTTTAATAATACAATACATCTTATTATCCCACGATTAATGTGTTATCTGTACAATAACAGCTATTGATATTTCTGATATCATTGAAATTCGTGTGATATTTTCCAGAAAATCGTTTATCAAACTCATATGCGTGTGATATCGTTTATCTCACGCATATCCGTGTGATATCACATTTGCATTTCGCGCCACAATATTGTTGGGAATTAGGTCAGATAATTTATTCTCTTTTGAGAAAAAAGGTCCATTAATTTATTCTCTTTAAGTTTCATTGGTGTATTAAATTACGATTGTGTATATAATTTGATTAGAAGGCTGCTAAATAACGATTAAAAATTGTATTTATGACGAACTATATCACAAGGTGATCGTAATCATGGGATAAACCCAATATCACATAATTTCTCGTGATATCATTTTATCGCTTCGTAGATATCAAATATCAACACTCATTCGCTTCGCTCACTCGTGTTGATATTTGATATCAACTCGGCGATAAAAATGATATCACTCAAAATGATGTGATATTCTGTATATATTTTCGACAATGTCTGTGGTACAGACTGTGTGCCAGGTATATAATCTTCTAGAGACTCTAAAATATCGGCGATAATACGGATAGCTCAATAAAATAGAGAGTGATCGCAACTCACTTATAGCATAACTTATGTTTTTGCGTATAGATACTGCCCTATACTTTAATACACACGATCATAAGTAATACGTTATAAGGGAGTGCTATATGGGAGTTGCGAAAACTCACTAATATGAGTGTTACAAAACGTATGTTTTCTAAATTACTTGCTGGAGTTAATCCCAAGAAATAAAAGTCTACTGGGTTACCAAGTTTACAATTTAAAGCAGTAAAATGCCCACTAATATCAATGGCTATGGGTCTTGTGGTAGGACAATATTTGCACGTTTTTCTGCCAGTATTTTGCTCTCATCAGACATAATAACGATATGCACACAAAAGATAATACAATTCTTTGTTCAGAATGTGGACGAAATTTTCAAAGAAGGGATAATTTTTTAGCTCACCTTGCAAAACACGATAACAATAAAACTACAAGTAAAATAAAATGCGGTAGCTGCGAAAAGGTTTTTGCAAATAACAGTAACAGAAAACGACACGAAGAAAACTGCATCCAAAAGATGCCTGAGAAATGCAAGATTTGTAAAAAAGTAAAAAACAACATGAGTTAGATGTGCACAGCAAAAGAAGGGATTACATTTGTACATGCCATGCAAAATTCAAACAAAGAAGAAATCTTCTTGCGCATTGTAAAAAAAGAGGACAAGCTTGTAGGCCTATAGACCAGGAAAACGACAAGTGACTTCAACATGTAGACTATCACTAAAGGGCATGTTATTGTATATGTTTCTCATTTTAGTGTTCCTGTTTTATTTTTTCTCATGACATTTCAATGTTACATCGTATTTGCAATATTTTTGAATAAAATATTTTCTGTCTTGAGTTATTGTTTCTCTGCTAATAGAAATCATATAGTATACGATATATATACCGATACTGTAAACCTTGAAAGTACTGTTGACTGAGAATAATCGAATACGTGAAGAAATATTTGATAAGTTGATCAAGATATCATATTTCACGAAAAAAAAACATATAATACGATTTAGATTTTTTCAATTTCTATTTTCACATACCTTCAGAGGCATATTTGCTAGAAGCATAGATATTACATGGACACTTCTCTTGCAGTTGCAATGAAATTTCCCCGTGCAGTGAACAATTTACTGAGGTTCAAAGATTTAAAAAGATAACAACGTTTCTAATTATTTACTAATCTTATCATCATTTACACATCTCGGGATGTTTTTCATGCCAGATCCGATTATTTGGGAAACTGAAAATATATTTTTGTGACCCATGTAGCAAATATTCGTCATTGTAGTAATGATATTAGGAAAGCATTTTTAGTTCTACAAGTATGAGAATATTATAATGTTTTGATATTTCAAGCTAACTCTCGATAGAAAATAGATGGTGGTGATTAAACTTTGTAAAGACAAAAACGCGATTGGAGGTTATCGAGCTATACTAGGAGAACTAAAGAATATATATTTCATATCGCACTTTTCAAAACAGAAATTGCTATGTTCAGTGATACAAATTATTCACCTACTCTTATACATACTATTTACCTTCCTAGTTATGGGGTACAAAGGGATTATGCATTGGGGAGATTTTAATATGGAGTTTATATAGGGGTAGGAAATGCATATCTCCGGAGCAGTAAACCCCATTTCGAAACCCAGCGTAAATAACTGCTTTATCCTATACCCAGAAGATTTTTAGAATTGCCGAAAGTGGAAAGGTATGCTCGGGAGCGGGAGATATGGCGGGAGATACGTAGGTTCTGGATATGGAAACTTAAGAGTCGGGATACAGATGAGAATATATCTTGCTAACTTATCTTCCTAAAACTACTTGGCATAGGATAAATAGAGATTACTTTATATAAGGTTCTAGGTTTCAAGGGCAGATAAATTATATGGTCCTAGGATAATACCAATATTCAGAACCTACTAAAGGAAAAACTGTTTATCCCATGCCCCTTTATATTCAATGGCTTGATTTTTCCAGCGCACTTGGCACTTAGATAGATAATGAGAACTGAGTCTAACGTGAAGCGGGAAGATACATCCGCCTGCTCAGCCGGTGTGAAAGAAATGATGGTCTCCCAGGGATTATGGTCCCCTTTCTTAACGGCCCTTACTGGCCCTGATTGTGTATAAGATAATGAGGGAAAGATTTGTATTTAGGTCACCATATAAATCAATGGAGAGTAGGACCATAATTTGATAGGACCTCCTACCCTTTTACACCGGCATGTGAATATGGATTATGTTGGAGGTTTTTGGATACAGGGTTTATCCTCAGGGAAATATGTGTATTTCCCAATGGACCGCAGTGACCGAGGGATATATATATATATATATATATATATATTTCCAGCTGTATCCAACTTGCTCTGGAGCTTTTTACCAACCTAATTTTTTACCTCAAATGCGTCGTAGAATGGGATAAATGTTGTTATACAATAAATATTTTAATTAAAAGTGTCCCAAGAAGCGATGGAACAACCGAAGGTAAGTTGGACATGTAACGGTTTGTCGGAGAGGTTCTAAGAGAAGATTTGAAACTTTAGATCCTCGTAATAATATATGTAACACACATGTATAAAGATTCCTGAATGATGTTCATGCTATTGCCCCGAACCGGTCCGTCTTCTCGCTGCAGGCAGGATGAAATTCTTTGTCACAAAGTTTGGCATTTTTTATAAAATCAAACGCGCGTCATTGAAACTCACAATATGTAAAAAGCATGTCATTTACATCATACCTTGATGGGGAAAAATAGATCTTATATGTTAGAAGTACTAAATAAAAGTTATCGTGAAAATGAGACAGTCGTTCTCGAGAGAAAAGAGCATAAATGCGCATTTAGAGAGTCTTGGTCCGTTTAAAAATCTGTAAAAAATTGGGGTACTTAAAAGCATCGGGAGGAATCATATATTTCAAATTAGACACGAGGAAGTCAATATTGAGCAAGTTATGGCTGTTTTAAATTCAAATAAAACCGTTAACCCGTGCCGGTCCAGCTTTTGACCCGTGCCGGTCAATTTTCGTTAGCTGCGTATACCAAGGGTGATATCTCTTTCAGTAAAATCTACTAAGTGAAAACTAAGGGACTCATGGTTGTACTAAGCAAATACATAATAATATTCTTTTTAAAGTGTTGTGTTCCACTATTCCATTACTCTACACCTCCCTAAACCTAATACTACATGATTAATTTGACTATACCAGGCCATCCATGTATGATTTACAAATTAAGCATGGGACTACATGCTTAAAGTTTGAGTCTATTATGCTTAAATCATTTTTGTTTAACTTTAATATCTCGGTATGTCTGAATATTTAATTTCACTTTATATAGCCATTTGCGTCACATGATGAGTCCCCTAAAATTGTTGCTGTTACAGATTGGAGTGATAAAAATATGATGTCACAGATAATGAAGATAGGTTCTTAGTGTCACTGATTGGTGGGTCAAGAAATAATAATAAAGTGTTGCAGTTATGAGTGATATACTTGTAAGTGTTGGTGTTACAGATTTGAGAAACAATATGGTGTCACAGATTGGCATCATTGAAAGTTTGAATGGTTTAGATTGGTGAGATGTAAAAAGTTGGTAAAGAAGTCTTCAATGTGGAATGATGTAAAAGTAGGGAGTAATCCCACTCTCCACAGGTGACACTTGTTATAATGCTAGTGTAACATGTGTCACAGTAACAAATGTCCCTGTAACAATTCGTAATGCTGAGACTGATTATTTGCATAATATGTAGGCCTACTGATATAGTATGAGTATGCATATCCTATATTAACACGCAGTAGCATTTTAGATTGTTTTGCAATATCGTAAACAAAATCATACTCACAGTGATGTTGTGAATGCATCGAGATTGCTCGGAAGTTGTGTCAAATTCAATCCATGACAGTCGACGATCCATGTACCAGAAGGGTTTGCTTCTGATTTCTTGCAATGACAAATCGTTGGGCAATGTTTAGTTAGCTCTGTATCGTTCCCAGAAACACGTAAACTTGTTAAAAACATCGTAAAAATCCAGAGCGACCAAGTCCACCACTTCAACGTGATGGCCATGTTTTCTGTTTTGAAGCAGAAGCTTTTTTGTGACCCGAAAGTGATCAGTAGATCTCAACTCCGAAAATTGATTCTAAACCTGTTGAACAGCCGCTCAATCGTATTTGTGATGTATCGGTGAGAAATAAAGCGGCGTATCCTTCACAGCGTAAATCTAAATTGATTTTTGTAAAATACAATAATTTGTGTCTCCATTTTATTGATTTAGCAGACGCTTACTCGAAAATGACCATTTACCGGTCCTTTCGAGTTAATTAGCAGGTGCAATATGCCAAGTCCTTTGATCTCCACGGCTTTACTGACCGAACACTCGGAACAGGTTTACTGCATGCTTGACCGTTGCCATTGAGGTAAGTATTTTGTCAAATTTTACAGTGAAACAAACCCACATATTTCTTTTGGGGAATAAACATGAAAGCTGAACGGAGATAACTTCGCGGCCTCTCTAGTAGGGCTAGACAAGTACATACCTGCCAACTACCGATTCACTAAAACAAGAGATATCATGCTTTTTGCGCCATTTCTCCTGTTTTTAAAAAGTTTTGCTTCTCCCCACTTAATCACCTGATTAAAGAATTTATTGTCCCTTAATTTAAGAAATGTATGCAAAAAGAATATAGTGGGACCCCCGTATTGTCCTAGGCAAATCTCTCTAGGGTGACTGGGACATGGGGCAAAACGGCTATGTGGGGCAAAATGGCCCATCGAAATATCTTTTGAACATAAAAAAGATGGTTCTTCAAAAGTCACATGAATCGAATTTTGAAATTTCCGCCACCTTCTCGACCGCCTAACCTAGCAGCACCTCGCCTTACGTAGGCCTAGGATGTAATTCTACTTTTCACTCTCTTTATGCAAATTACCCCTAGGCCTCCCACGGGAATCTATAACTATCAGGCTACAATAGAATATCGTTTTAGATTAACATTTTACTTAGAGTATGCATATTTATCCTTTATTTGTCAAAATTTCGAGCTTCAAATATCGGGCTGATTAAAATGACGTCTATTTGGAAATTCACATGTCTTTGATATATGTGAATACATATTTGGTTATGTTCTCATCGTGTACTCATCAATTCTGAAATAAGGGCCATAATTTTGTTCTTAAATTTCAATGTAGATTAAAATGATATTCTGAAAAATATATATCCTGCACTAAGTCTACTAACTATAAAAAAAATGTATAAAATCAACAAGCGGATATTGGTGGCGATATCCTCCGGTTATTCATTTTGCCAATAGATATCAAATTTATTTTTAATGTTATTACTAAATGTAGGAGTCTGGCATAAAGTTTGAAGAAATGAGTATGAAATAGTACGTTACTTTAAATTGTACACACTCGCCTAATAAATTGCATTAACGATTTACGGTAGCATACCATGAGCATGTAGTAATTTAGGATGGGCTTACAATTGATTCTCATGAGAAATCATGGCCTCCTTAGTTCATTTCATATAGCTAGTTGAAAAAAAATGAGTATCAGACAACCAACATCTTTTATATAAGCCTGTGTTACGTAAAATATAATCTTCGTAATACTCATACTAAAATCACATCGTACATTTTTTCATTAGCATGTAGAGACCGCACATAAAATGAAGATACAACGTAAAATAACTCAAACAATTTATTATCGCTCTCTAATAATAGGCCTTCAATAATAGTCCGTAATTGCAATTAAACAGTTTCAGAATTAGATAACGTGGAAGTGCACAACCTTTCACGTGGATCAACACACCCCGGAAGTGTTGCAAATCCAAGGTAAGTATGAGCTCACTCTGGCGTAGACGAAGGGAAACTCAGAACAGCTTGCATACGCCCAAGATGCTAAGCCCGCCAACACCGAGCTGCCATTTTCTCTACAAATCAACGGTCCTCCACTATCCCCCTGAATTCATAAAGATGGCACCACTGTACATGTAGTTTAGCTTAATCTTTTGCACTGCTGCGATCTTTTAAAGAAGATAATATTAAAACATGTTTTATGCACAAACAATTTAATATGCGACCTTTCAGAGATTTTCATATCTTGCGAACAACACATTTCATTGTTTTTTTTATATAACCTTGCATTGATTTTATTATCCGTGAACTGAAACCTAGGATCCCAGTTGAAATTGATTGAAGTTGAAATTTCTTAATAGCTGAAAATGCTTACATAATAGATGTCACCCTTGCTTGTCTTTGATTTTCTAGGGCCAGACCTCCACTCACTTTAATGCTAGAAACTTGCAATAGTCACTTAATTTCATGATTTATCAAAAAGTGTTGGTTGAATCTGTCTGAAACTCGAATGGAATTCTATTGGATGGCCTTGCCAATGTACATATTGTGATTAAACATGAACATATTGGTTGTCATACAAATAAATCAAGGTTTTAATGAATTTCAGCAATGCACCAATGGAGATTTGGCCCAAGTTTTTTTAAATGTCATGGAAAATGATTTAAATGACAAAACTGTGTAAATCAAAGCTTTAATGGGGAAAAATTGTCACTGAATCCAAATATGCTATCAAAAATAAAGAAAAGTAATTCATTAGAGTAAAAAAGTGCAAATCTCTTAAAATCTCATGTAAAAACGAGAATTAGCGAGATTTGAAAGCTATTTAGAAACTCCTCTATTGATGGGGTTTTTCGTATAGTTAGAGTATCGTGGTTGTTTTGTAATTGGTGACATCATCCTTTTTGTGACGGCGGTCGGTGATTTGTGTTAAGGCGCTCGGCGGTTGGTGTTGCTGTAACAATGGCAGGTGGTGACATTTGGCATGTAAAAGTGTCTTTTAATGCCATTTGTCAATTCTTTTGTTTTCTTAAGCTTTTTGTGCTGGGGAGAAGAAATTCCCATGTTGGCTTACCTGGCAGGGGCCTGTATCTCCGATCCCTACACATATGTGATACTCGTCCCTGATATCAATGCCCGTCCACCCAACTTGACACTGGGCTCCCGTGAGGACCACGTCGCTGGTCTCTCTGAGGCCTCCCGAAGGAGAACCACCTGGGAGGAAAAGTACAGCTGGTATGGCAATATTTGAACATATCATTCTCTCGTAAGTAGGCCTACATTAACGATAATAACGAATCGTTTCGAGCAACGGCCTCCAGATGAATATTTAAAATATTGAAAATGAATAAGAATAAAGACGTTTAATTTATTTTAAAGGCTACTTTTTGGTCATTTTTCTGGTTCGCTTGCATACTATTCATGTCCACCTTATCTCTCAACCAGAATGTTTGAACAAATGTATGATATTAATCGGAAGATAAATGCCGTTTCCCTCAACTTCTCCTATTTACTTTCAGTGACACCCCATCCTGTCATGGTACATATCAGACCAGCAAAATTTGAATTTCCACTGGGTAGAGGTAACGCCTGGACACGTGTATCCATAGTAAATGGCTCAACACGAAGCAGACTGATGTCATTGGGGTAGCCACTCGCCTGGTTGTCCACGTAGTCAGGATGCTTGAAGAAGATGAACCTGATGTAAAGAGGATAAGTTCGTCTATAACTTTTGGACTATTCCCCTTTTTGATGCTCAGATATAAATATTGAAATAATCGAGAAATCGAGCGCCAGGCACAAAATACGATAGCTATACAATAATGCAATTAAAGGCTCTGCCTCAAGGCGCCAAATAGTGGGCCTTTTTGGCCTTTTCTAAAATTTCAGGCCAAATTTTGAAGAAAATGGGCCTCAAAATTTCGAAATTTTTTGAAGTTTTTTATCAGACTTGAAAATTTGGCCCCCCCCCCTTGTTGGTTCCCAGATCCACCCCTGAGCAGCATCTTGCTTCATCAAGCTTCGGAACTATCCTCAGAACGTAGTGATTGAGCGTGGGAACCGACGATGCCTGAGCAGTACGATGTAGATTTTCAGAAGCTATGACCGCCATACGGCCGCCGCAGAGGAAATGTGACTGAAGCTTAACATAACAACATCCAAGTAGAACTATGAACTAGGGCCCATCAATATTACCTGATGTATTTCTCTGATAGCTCCAAGCTGACCATCACCTGTAACATTGTGAACGCCTGCAAGGACTCTGTAGTACCCAAGAGTCCTATAATTCGGAAACATACAGTGAGAATAGAGAAGTATTAATGACTGTACTCTGACTAGGAATAAAATAATATACCTATGGTAGTTATACAAAATAATGAACATATAAACGTGATGGATTGAGGAAATACGAATATAATTATGAATGACAAATCAATGTTACTTCCACTTGTCCCATCGAGTCCTACGAAGTCCCATTGCATCTCATTGACTGTGTCCCATGGAACCCAATCGAGTCCCACAGTGCCCTATCAAAAGTTTAGAAAGCTTTAACCGCTGCTTGCCATTTTGATCCAACACGTTGCTCGAAGTTACCTTCACGTGATCAAAAGTCTCAATGGGACTCCGTGGGATTTTGCCCAATGAAGCGCCATCGTGTACCATCGATGGGTTCATGAGGCAAATCCCACAAAGTCCCATAGGACAGAACCCCATTAAGTCCCACGAGGTCTCATTCAATGGTCTATGAATGGGTTCCCCACTGTGCCCCATTTGTGTATTTATCCTGACTTGTAGGTCTTATAGGTCAACTTTAACGAGTGTTTACCCTTTGCATTCGTTCGACTTCGCTTCTCAAAGGAGAGCTTCGTCTTTAGTATTCTTTAATGCGGGGAAGAAAAGGAAGGGTATACTGTCACTAGATGGACAGCGTTAACCAGAAAATATATTAATTACATGTCAATTGTACAATGCGCTGCTGTAAGAACCCATTCACTGCTAATGATTACTCCTCCACAGATGTGAGCATATCCGAATGCGCCATACCGCTGGAGGGACGCTTGGTAGGGATGTGCCCCTGGGACGGACACTCTACCATTAATGATTTGGAGTTTTGCACATATACTTTGATCAACTGAAAACAGCATAATTCCATGTTATTCTAGAGTAAGAATATCGAGGCTGTCGCAACTATTTTGCGTTCGATACATATTTCGACAGCCTTTGATCATTATTTCGACAGCCTTTGATCATCCATTATTTTTGTTTTGACAAATTAACACAAAAATGGACACGTATATCATATACCATCCGAACTGGCACATGCAGCATTTTTATTTTGATTCACACAATATTTCAGAAATTAATGTCTAGAAATAAAGACATTGGACGGTGAAGTGTCCACCTAGAACTAATTATACATGTATCTTACCGAATGAAATCAGCAACTGCATGAAAACGAGCGCCTTCATGGTATCGTTCACCTATTCACGGTGGTTATCAGAAACGTACTAGAGAATCAACATATGTTAAAATGATTTTTTGTGTATTTTACCGCAGGAACTAGGCCAATAGAAATATGTCAGACGTGATATCAAATGTAATGATGTCAAATGTAATGACGCTGTTTGCAAGCGTAACTAAGTCGATAAAAGAAGGTAAGGTCTACTAAAGGGTTCTGAATCATTCTGAGTAATCCCAATTATTTTATTCACAATAAAATCATACGTAACTTGTATCATCATTTGATTCTGGAATAAACCTAAATTTCTCACAAAGAATGGGGTAAAAAATCATTTTTACAATTCAATTTCAGAATGTAGGCCTACATGTATTTTTGATAATTTGATCAGTCTTAGATAGTAACATTTAATAGGATATATCACCAATGGTCGTTTCAAATTACATATCATATATTATATTTGGTGATTGAATTATTTCTTAATTAATTGACATGACATTTTCAACTGCTATATGTGTGAAATATGTGAGATAAACACAAGGTCGAGTATTTGTATTTCATTTAATACATTTTTATTTCGTTCAGCACACTCCAGATACGCTGCATACCCAGGCTCTGTATGTGCTGACTCTGGTGTATACAAACGGATAATCAGCACAACTAACGTGGCCCCATGAAGCTAATCCAGCCAGGACAAAATTATTCTCACTACACACCAAAGGCCCACCATCATCACCCTGGTGAATGGAAACAGATAACTGATACAGACAAGTTTGGTAAAATAGCAAGAAGAATGTTGAGGCAGGAAGTTAGATAGAACAAAATTCATCCATATTCGAAGATATTATTATTGTATATTGTAACACTAATCTAGTCTGGCTACAAGTCCTTGTGACCCAGTTGTTAGAGTAGATAGTCCAGGATCTTGAAGCAAGACTAACACTAATCCTGCAAACGGTAATCGCTCTGGGTGGTAGTTAACCAATTTATGAACGACATGATAAGGGGACTGAGGGTGGACGGAACTAGCCAGAAGTTAACTTAACATTGGCTTGTGCGATAATAGATTGTCTCGGCTAATCATATCAATCATGGATAACAACTTGTTCCAGTACCTGGCATGGTCCTCTGTCTCCTAATCCAACACATACGTGGTATTCATCGTCGATCGCTTGATTGAGCCAAATCGCATCGCAGTCCATACCGGACAGGACGATATCGGATGCCTCCCTGAGTCTCTCTGATTCCCACCCACCTGAAGAGTGAGCGTATACAAAATATGAAAGTTTTGATGACTCGTTCCCGGGAGTAATTTGCCTTGAATGATCATGTTTGGTTACGTGCTTTATTGTATAGGGATCATTTTATTAATCAAAAAATATATTTGAAATGACTTACTTCATGAACGTCAAAATATAATCTACGAATTTGCAAAAGTACAGATAGAATAATGTTAGATATCCCAATGCTCAATTCACAAGCTGGACGAACCTGCCTACTGTTATGTATGAAAACAACAAGAAATACTAAACAAGGCATTAACATGCAAATTGTCACCACTTGCCATTTGTTACAGACGTTGAACGCCAACCGCCGTCCACAAAAAAAGTTGGAGACTGTAACAATATGTCACCTCTTCTGGTGGTGACATAAAAATCGAAAATGTTTAGTGGTATTTGGACAATAACTTACTCTCCGTAACACCCCATCCAGTCATAGTACAAGTGCTACCAACAAAGTTCGTTATCCCAGAAGCCAGAGGGATAACTCCAACTGCCGCGTTCAGCGTCAGAGGAGAAATTTGCAAAAGACTGATGTCATTTGGGTAGCCCATTGAAGGGTCATTAACAAAGTCTGGGTGCTGAAAGGAAGCGTATAAAGGTATCTTTGAAGGTGATCAATACAGTACACACAAGCATGACAAGCATTACATATAAATATGATATAATCGTTGTCTGTTGTCCGTTATCACATAAACGTACCTCGTGTATTCCCCTAACAGTGACAAGTTGCCCATTGTTGTCTGTGATCACATCAACACCTGCAAGAATCCGGAAGTCGCCGGTTGTTCTGAAAATAACGTGGGAGATACAGATATAACCGTTTGTCGCAAAATTCGCATTACTTGTCTAAAACGATGAGAGACACTTATAGCACATTAGAATCCATTATCGAATTGCAATGTAATCTATCAAAAACATGCAACATGGTTTTGATGATTGGAGGTGCAATCTTTTACAAAATATGTTTTCTATGTTACGCGGTAAACATGATATAAAAATATGTCATATTCCGCAACGAATATGGCATATTCACTTGCGGTGTATGACAGATTTACCTGCGGTAAATGGCACACACACTTAGTCACTAACTGAGGACGTGATACGGAAGTACGCAATTGTCAATTTGGATCGTTTGAACGAACAAGTAAAACTTTATAAATTATTATAATGATTACTGAATCAACAGTATACAATTGTTGACCTCGCCAGAGGTCAACCGGCAAAATTGTATACCGAGACTGTAAACCGAGAAACTACTGTTGACAGAGACCGAACAAGTAAATCAAGCCACTCTGAGTATACGTACGAGCCAACTGTACAATGGGCCGCTGTGAGAACCCATTCACTGTTGATGATCACCACTCCACACGAATGAGCGAACCCCCCAGAACCAAACCTCTGAAGGGACGCCTGGTAAGGATATGCCCCATTAGTAACAGGTTCACCACCAACTATTCGCTTGTGTGGGTTAGCGCAACTGTACCCAACTGAAATGAACGAGTCCACGTCAACATATTACGCCCTAAAAATGCGGTAAGGTAGTCTGAAAAATTATTCTGCGTTACAATGGATCTGCTGATGGGTTTAACACAATGACGATTTCAGAAACAAAAAGAACTATACTTCAATTAAACACTGAAAGGAATATTTCTTGTATGATGCACAAGGGCTTGTCTGGAGGGTCGGGCAAGCCCTCGGATGAGTGTGTACTTCTTATTAAGAATGCTTATACTCTTAATAAGAAGTACACACTCATCGGAGGGCTTGCCCGACCCTCCAGACAAGCCCCTGTGGTATGATGTATCAATTTAAAGATTACTTACCTACAGAAAGGAAAAGAACAATAACATTTATTTTCATAGTGATTTAATTATATCAAACAAAATACTTAATGGTCTAAAATGTGTTTTTCTTATATGTCACATATATCCTTTATCAAGGCGTTTATATTTGAACGCCAGGGAATCATAAAGTACTGTGTGTATTCAATGATATTCAAGAAAATAACCATATGTTTTTTTATTTATGACAACTATATACCTGTCATATTTTTCTTTATCTATAACCGTCATATATGCATGTTCTATTGTTTTTATACACACATCATAATTAAGAGGCGCGTTTGTCATACAGATGTAAGTGGGAGTTGGCATAAGGTGAACTGTTCAATCATAAAGTTGAAATGACTTATGATTTTAATGGTTATTTACGTCTTGTTTTGATGTTCACTTCACATAGTATCATTTTTATACATGTTCTCGTGGCCTATGGTGGGTAGGGTCTTACCAAAATGAATCAGGCCTGATTAGAAATACAATGTAATGCTTTACTTCAGTCTAGCGAATATTAACTTTAAATGTGTTTCATCACAATAACATTGCATTGATGGTTATTGAGTACATGGGAGTATTTTAAATAACCATGATTGAAAAGTGTGGGTCACTAGTATCCAAGATGCAGTGTTCATATCCTTCGTGCAGCATCTACCTGCGTTCATGTACAAATGTCAATATAACAGTTATATATATTATATATATGTGAATATATTTATTCATTTTCGACAATTAAATTCACATCAATGATTAAATTATGCAAAGTGAGATAAAAATACAGTCAAATTAGTATAGACTTGGTTTTGTTCAAAGAAGCAAACAATCCTAATATTAACATTACATCGCTTTATGATCAATATTTGCTTTTTTGTGACAACAAATCCACACTTCACATTCGATTGTTGTATATACAAAGTTTAACTGTTGAATTAACACTTCACAAAATTTGATTTTTGTTCATATATTTCACAAAAGAATTTGATTTTTGTATATATTACACAACATTAAAGCAATGTTTAGTAATATTCCACCAGCTAGAGGTGTACTAATATATAAATAATGTTTATTTTTATTAAATTAGAAGTGCAAATACTTTTGTCATTTCAAATTCATTAGATTCAAATATATAAAAATATAAATACTTTAAACAAGTGATTTGACAGCAGTGTGTCTAAAATATGGTGAAATATGGAATATTCAAGAAGTATATGCATAAGGAAAAGTACACAGTATTGTAATATTTTACAAAGTTAAAACCAAATACATGCAGTTGATGAACATTCTGTAAAAGTATGATAACCTAAATTCAGATCATTTATCTTCATTTTGTTACATTGAAAATATATAAAATATCCATGATAAAATAAATAAAGCTCTATTGCATTGAAGAGATACAGCCAACATCAGACACAGCTGAAATGAGATACATCTGACAATAGATACAGCTTGAATTACACACAGATGCACAGTACAGCTGTAACAATAGAGATTTCGCAAAGCAGTTATAGTTAGAAGTCCGCAACCGCATCTCATTTTAAATGAACTACTACACATAAATCTGGTGAATGCGTATTTTAATATGTTGGGCTAAATATGTTATTGATAATAAAACTGATTTTTCATAAGCAGCAGTCCTTCACTTAAATAAACACAAAATGTCTATATCTTACACTTATAATACATTATATTATCGTATGATCTGTAAAATGACGTCCTCTGATTGGTCAGTTCTTGTGCTGTACCAATCTGTATTGCTACTGAGATTGTCCCCATTGATCATCTCCATCGCAATACAGAAAATATTGGTACGGAGGGGATAATCTCAGTAGCAATACAGAGGATTACACAATAAAAACGTTATTGAATGATTTGAAATGCAATACAGGATATATTGTCTCGATATTCATTATTGGTACTCGACTTCGTCTCGTTCTAATACAGAATTTCTCGAGCAGAATATATCCTGTATTGGTCTTCAAATCATTCAATAACTTATAATATCAAACTTGGGGAATAGCAAGGACATGATGAAAGTAGACGAGGCAAATATAAATTTAGAAAGCAAATTTAAGTTAAGGGGTACATTAGACTATGTTAGACTTATTTTTTCTTCAGTTTTAAATGACAATTGTTATAATTATATTTTTCTATAACATTTGATGAGACAGTTGCCTTGCTATGCCTTCTAACGCAACATTCTTTTTAAACTATTATTAATCGGTTGATATCTTGAGAAAACACCAACATATCTTTTAAAAAGAAAAACAAAAAATGATGAAGTTTTTGTAAATGGTCGTCATGGCAAACACAATAACTAGAGCATACAAAAAACCACACTGCAGGATATAATATGTTAATTAGGGATGGGACAGAAGAAAATAACTGTATTGACAACATAAATGGAACAATAAACGAAAGTATGTGTTTTGAGTGTATTGAGTGTTGATACAGACACCAAGTACCATAGAACCGAAGAGTTTCAAGCAAATGTTCCATCACTTTAATTGAGCATGTCATTGCAATATATAAAACTTTTCGGATTTAATCTATGTACATTATGAATAAAATCTTAAATTATTTAAATTATATATCATAAATTATTCAATCATCGCATTTATATGAAATTCAGAAAGGATAAAAAACAATAAACTTTCTGAATTAAAGATACCGAGTTTGATGATGTAGAATTCAATATAAAAACATCAGCAACTCACAAAGCTTGCATTTTATTACAAACATTATATGACATATAAGCCTACAATTCACACATGGCTTAAAGTCTACCATTCACACATGGCCTAAAATCTACTATTCACACACGGCTTAAAGTCTACCATTCACACATGGCCTAAAATCTACTATTCACACACGGCTTAAAGTCTACCATTCACACATGGCCTAAAATCTACTTTTCACACATGTCTTAAAGTCTACCATTCACACATGGCCTAAAATATACTATTCACACATGGCTTAAAGTCTACCATTCACACATGGCCCAAAATCTACTATTCACACATGGCTTAAAGTCTACCATTCACACATGGCCTAAAATCTACTATTCACACGTGGCTTAAAGTCTACCATTCACACATGGCCTAAAATCTACTATTCACAAATGGCTTAAAGTCTACCATTCACACATGGCCTAAAATATTCTCACATGGCAAAAAGTCTACAATATACTTAGATGCAAGTAGAAATAATCTTGATTTATTTCATTAAATACTCAAAATTTAGTTAAAGGGATATCAAATATGAAGTCTACATGTAATGTTGCATCTAGAAAATTTGGTTTAAAGAGTATTTACCAACTTTACCAATTTAATCTTTTTTGAAAATGTGACTTCTATGTCAGGGAGATTCGCCATAGACCCCATGTTAAATCACAAAAAGTGAAATATCTTTTCTTGTGTTGGGCAGATAATATTTTCTTTTACTGGACATATTTTTGTTTGTATAATTATCAGAAACATAAGGATTATGTGAAAATTGATCCACTTTAACTGATAATATTCAAGTTTAAGGGAACTTTCTTGTATACCTGCCATGTTAATAAACACAAATCAGCCAGGCATAAAGTCTACTATTCAAACATGACATTAATTCTACAATCGAAACAGGGTATAAGGTCTAATTTTCAAACCTGGCATAAAGTCTACAATTCAAACATGGAAAAGTTGACTATTCACACTAAAAAGGGAGACAAACAGTCTCAGTCTCAGTAAGTATTCATAGACAATGAAACATTTTGCATTAATGTTTCAAAAAAAGCTATTCTATAATTTAAAGCTGTTCTCATAATCCTTTCAAATGATTGTACAATAATATTGTACGTAAAAAATCCTGGTGAAAATACATCCCAAGGTATATTGCCAAATATGAATCATGACCTTTAAACACAAGTCAGCCAACAAGAAGCTATTTTGTGTTATGATATTTTGCATTCTGCCTCTATTTTTCAACAGTTTTAATATGGTTGCATTTTGAGAGAGTTGAGTCAAAATGTCATTCATTACATCAGTTTTTTTTTCACTGACCCATTAAACTTTATATATTTCTGTACAATTCTGTTTGTGTGATGACACATAGAAATAATTAAATATAAAATACAATATATTTTCTATTATATACAACACTGCCCTTATGTAAAAGAACTAGAAGAGTGTAAAATATGAGAAACAATCCTCTCAAAAATCATACCAATATTTCCCTTACAATCTTAATTTTATTTTCTGAAAAATAATTGAGAAACACGATCAATTATGAAAGTTATTGATGAATTAAGGTACAAAAATATCTGTATTCATCAAAATTGAAAAGAAGATGTCAAATCTTTTAATTTAATCCTGATTCAATGAAATAAATTCAGAACTTCTTGGACTTGGGACCTTTCAATTAAAAAGACATGGCAATGGCTAATGAGAGCAAAAATACATTTACAATGTACATTGTATTATAAAATTGCGACAATTTTTTAACATTAAATTCTCAACTTGTCTCTATCCCTTCGAATTCCTTTAAACCGAGAGCACCAAAATATGAATATATAAGTTCAAAATACATACATATACCTGGTACATGTAAGTAGTGACTCAAATACTGTTATGTGGGATAAATATGGTGGTCATGATTGTCTCTTCAACAGTATGGTGCATAAACAACATTCACACGATTATGGGGTCTCCCATCTAAAGGGACTTAAAGGAAAAATCCAAATCCATATTACATCTGTACTATTTGGTTTAAATATCGCCAAATTTTAAGTGTAGAAAATCTCCCATGACCATCAACATAATATCCTATTGACAAAATATCCTTTTGACTTTTTCTTGTCATATAAATATAAAATAAATGTTATCACAGACGAATTGATATTGTATTGCCATCCATGAAGATATTATCCATGGTAACTATAGCAACTGAATCATCTTAAGGTGTATCATCAGCATTTCTATCAATATCACACCTGCTTCCCGTAAGCTGATAAAACACCCCAATATTATTGTGTTCACCATTTCCATGGTTACTGTCATCTTGTTCAATATCATCATGGTTACTATTGCCAGGAATACAATCACCATACTTAAATGTAACTATCACCATAGCAGCTGATATTAATGTTTATGTTTCAACAGTCACTGTTCCATGACTGTTTCATCATGGGTATTAATATTAGTATTTAGCACTGTTGCCAAGGTGATCATCATCAGTGCAGCTATCACCAATGGCATTTCCATCAACGTGAATATCACAGGGGGTGGAAGCAACTGTTGAAAGAGCGGTGATGTCAGTGCACACACTCTCGGATGGAGTGACACCTATATTACTGCAAGTAAGGTCATTACTTTGGCTTTGGAATGGTGGTGTGGTCCTAACTGTGACATCATCAGTTTGCTCAACAGCTAACTTCTTTGTGATGTTCATTTTACGTCTACAGCATAAATAACAAAGCCCAACGCATGAAATCGAGAGAAACTTTAGAGCTACAGCCATCCCGAATGTGGCATAAGGGAGTTGGTCTGTGTTATATTCAAGACATGATCCAGGCCCATCACAGGTATTCTCCCTTAGGAGACACTGGGAGTCAAACAACTTACCAAAGTATATGGGAGCTGGGATGAATGCTGAAATATAACAAACATCAGTTATTACTTTCAATTCAGTAACACAAAGATAAATGGATAATGATAAAATGGGTTGGACCCATCTAGATTTTTCAGTTTTTGTCAGTTTTTGACATTCCACTAGTATAGATATTTCTTCAATATGTGGTGCTTGATTTGGGAATTTTACGAGGCACCAATCCTTTCTTCATTTACTTTAATACGTAATTTGTGAAGATTGAATTCAAGTTATAGCAATCAAGTAGAAACTTCTTTGACATATTATCTCCTAACTCTATGTCTATGGACTCTTCGGTCAATCCTGTGTGATTTAGAATGTGAATATACAGAACCACATGCACTAGAGAAATATAAATTCAATAACAGACAGAACCCACAATATAGACAGGTACAGGGTGGTCCAAAAAAATGGGACACTCATATTTCAAAAATAAACATTGATTTTATTGACGAAAACATGTCATATTACATACCAGCGGATGGGGAATTTAATTATCTTTAATTTATATAAGTACAAAATACTACAATCTTGCAAATTAAGGAGTCTATTTCCTGAATGATTAAATTCATTCAAGGATATTGGGGGTCAATAAGTATTAAATGCCTGTTTATCATGTCTCAATATTTGTAGAACACCCTGTATCAAGTTAATGTATGGCAAGAGATCCTAACTCACCCAAGCCTCGTAGCAAGAAGAACTGCAAACCAAGAGCTAGGGATCGATCATTCTCTGGCACTGACCTGTAAATCAACAAACTTCAATTAAAACTATGTTGCTAATTTTTTAACACTCACCTGTCGATTGTTAATGCTTTAACTTTCACCAGGCCCGTAGCCAGGGGGGGGGGGTTCGATGGGTTCGAGCGAACTCCCCCCTGTCCAAAAAATCTTTCAAAATCATGCAGTTTTTCACCATTCTGAGCACTTTGTAAGTGATTTTGGCCATTTTTGGACCAAAATTGTCACAAGTGAACCCCCCTGAACCCCCATTGGCAAATCCTGGCTATGGGCCTGGTCACCTATCTGTTTTAAATCTTTTAACCCTCATTTGTATGTTATTACAACACATATTTAAGTTTTTCAATAATTGAATTGCTATCTGTATGTTGTTGAATGATTTAGCCTGATGTTTTAACCTGTAGCTACCTGAGTGTGATCAGCAAGGAGGGAGTTTGGCCACAGCATGTGATGAAAATGATGATGAATAATATCGCTAGGAATGGTATAAGATTATAGCAGCCATTGTCACATCTCCCTGAGCTAGCAATAGACTCTTTGTGGATGATATCTTTGTAAATACAGCCACACGAAGAGTAGTTCTGCAAAACACATCTTAAATTATTTAATATAGTTACAGAAAAGTAGAATTCTTTAAAAGGGGCTAGTCTTAAATCAGGGACAATTTTGGTACCACTTGATACTTGTACATTAGAAGGTGCTTGATACTTGTACATTAGAAGGTGTTATGATGATGTTAACGATGGACACTGTTACAGATGCCACAAAAATGTTGGAGACTATAAAAACATGCACAGAAATAGATGCAGACAGGATTTGAGAACTTTATTTCAAAATGGATGATAAAAAATAAAAATTGACTTGAATTTTCCTCATTAAAAGTGAGAATCTGCCATTGCCAACATGAAATCCCAAAGTTGTAGATGATACCAGAGGTGAGAGGTGTTGTTCAGATAGATGGATAAACCAAAGCTATAGGCCTACAATGGTAGGGACATAAACCAACCTTAACTGTAGAACCCTCATCATTAAGGTAGGTGCGTAGACTAGTACAGCCAGCATGACAAGGACTGAAGTATGTTTTCTGGTCTGTGCCACACACTGGCTGGTAGTACATATCACTGCATTCACAGAGCTGGTTACAATTTGATGTGAGATTCTCACGATATGTGACAATTTCTTGAACTTTTTGCACTGTTCTGAAATACCAAAATTGTAACTAAAAATCGGCAATTCCAATGAGAAGCAAATCCCAACGAACGCTATATTCACGGATCTGTATATTCCACAATGTAATATGTACCATCTACTCCACCATTGATTGGCCGATATAAAAAGACATACATTAGAGATTTTTCAGAATTTCTAATTAAAAAGGCACAAATTACAAAAAGACAATACAATATTAAACAACACCCTTACACATTACATATATTACAAGAACACAGCTCAATTTTTTCACAATTTTTTTATTTTTCAATTTTTTCTTATTTTTTCAATTTTTTTTTTCGAAGCGGGAAGATATGCCCTGGAGCAGGAGATATGGTGGGAGATATGGAGGTTCAAGATATGAAAACCTCAAAATCATGATAGGGTATATATCTTACCAACTTATCTCCCTAAAACTCGACTTGGCAAAGGATAAATTGTACTATGTCATAAACAGGTCTATTTATGCAGAAAACAAACTAATACCTGAGTGGTTCATATGGAATAGTAACACCAGCAAGCTGTATACTATTACATCCAAGGAAGAATAGGACAATCAGCGAGACGACAGGGACAAATGAGATAGAACCCAGCAGCTGTATCATCCCAAGAAGATCTAACCGGAGACGTTTAAGGGCATATCCTCCTGTTACCACGCCAGCACAGGCTCCTGGGATTATTACAGAACCTAAAAGACATGGAATCGTTATTGGATGTTTAAGAAGAACATTCACAAATTAATGCACATGTGAAAAATACATCTATTTATCAAGAATATAAAGTTATATAAAAGTAACATATAGTGATGCAAACATGAACTCAACATCGTAAATACACTGAATGGTCTATCTTTGCATTCATACCATGGTCTGAGCAACATCAGGTTGAAAACAACATATCGGTATGGTACTGGAATTAGTGGGATGATATTGGCTTTGATATCCATATCATCCCACTAATTCTTACATGATCCCGAGTATATATTTCCATTCCCATATTTTCATATTCACGCCATCTATTAAAATTAATCTATTGTTTTCTCATCCAGCAGATGATTTTCAGGTAGATGTTGCTCTTGACCATGGTATAAGGTCATTATTTCCCTTGGTCACTGCATTCCCTCGGTAAATATTGATATCATCCTTGTCATATTCCCCATATCAAATCCCACCTGGTGAATAACTTCTTTATACAAACCTGTAATGATGTTAGCTTGAGAGACCTGAATCCAGAAGGTAACTTGAAGGTATTTTGCCATGAAGACTACAAAGCCAGCAATGATGGACTGCTCCATGACAATACAAAGACTGATAAACAACCAGGTTCCATTCATAAACATTCTCTTGGTCCTTCCAGGAATTTCTGTAATGCAAATGTACGAAGTTAATTTGATATACGGTCACAACAAATGTTTCAATTGGGTATATGCATACAATTCATACAGTCTGCACTGTCCATATATTACAAATTTCATACAATAAATAGACTAATCTAGGAAAGATTGGAGATAAACTCTCAAGCATTCAGCCTAAATAAATAGGCAAATTAGGTTAGCATAAATTCTATCTACTAAAAAATAAGTATTGCCTTACTCTGAAGGTATTTTAAACATATACCAAAAGATGATCACTTATGAATTTCAATGTTTCTGAACATAACATAACACAAATGGAAATGCCAAATTCCTGTCACAAAAATGGAAGCTACTACAATATTCAATAATAACAAGATCTTGGTGGTGACGTGATAAATAAAATAACTATTCATACTGTACACCCCCAAAATCCCATCTGATTTTCGATGCTGTTTCAGTGCAAAATTTCGCCACCAAATGGACTAACTAGCCCGGTGGCAAATTTTGGTGTTGAAAGGTTTCGGTGCCGGAACGGTGTCGAAACGGTGCCGGAACAGCGCCGATTTTTTTTGATGCCGAAACGGCGCCGAATTATATTGGCTGTGTACCTTTCAAACTGCTCCCAAAGCCTATCATCTGTGGAGCCTCACATTCTGCACCATCCTCATCTTGCACATCCAGTTTCCTTGGAAACAATAACAATGGCAAAGCTGATACAGCAGCTAATGTGCTACAGAATAGTGTACCACCCCACCATGCACCAACCCATTTGGGGTCAGATTCTGTGAGATCGCCTGGATTGGACTGAGGATCTACGTAGAATGAGAGAAATACAGCTCCTAGTAGAAACCCCAATGCAGGACCATGTGATGCCATTGCATACATAATGCCTGAAAATAATCATTACATGTTATGAGAATGTTTATGGAATTACCCTTTGGTTGTGGGGCAGGCCCGTAGCCAGAATTTTCCAAGGGGGGGTTCACTTTTCCAAAAAATTCTAGGGGGGTTCACTTTGGCAAATTTGGCCAAAAAATCCTCAAAAAATAGTCAGAATGGTGAAAAACTGCCCGAACCCCCCGAACCCCCCCTGGCTACGAGCCTGTGGGGGTTAATGTGCCTGAAGATTTAAATGATGTTATGAGAGTATATAAAATCCTCTGGTGGTGGAAAATATGCCAGAAGATTTGAATGATGTTATGAGGGTATAATACATGATATAACCCTTTGATTATGTAATTAAAAATGTCTGACACAACAATATACACTGCTGACTTGCTTTAAGATCTTTGCAATTAATAAAGATTGCAGAATCATGCTTGGAAAACATCACTTGTGTTTATTACATCCATAATTTAGTTTAACAATGACAATCATAGCATCAGTTAATCTAAAGCCTGGATAATTAGGAATGGAGTCAAGAAATCAATTTTCAGATGCATAAGTTAATCTAGTTCATTATATCAGGATTTGTTATTTGAGATATCTCCTAGAGGAGAATTAGGGAGATGTACTGTGTGTTTATTAGAGAGAATAAGCATGTGCTATGAATATTTTCAGCAGGTACCGATTCACTTTAATATCCAAAGCCCCATCCTTCAAGTGGTTTTCTTTGAGCACAATTGATTTATTTGATATATTGGCTGATGATATGAATTACTCAATTCATTAACTCAAACCTTTCACATACATGCTCTCAAATGCATCTCATGCATGAACTAAAAACAAAACTATAATTCTTTGACCTCTTTATATGTAATTCATCAAAAATGCTAGAAAATTCCTTATAAAAGCATCTGAAAAGTTGCCATTCCCGATGCTCTCATTCCTTCAATCAATGTTTTGGGCCACCATGTTTAAAATATCGTACCTGCATAAACAGAGTATAATTTCTTTTTGCAGTTGTCATAGAGATATGTTGATCCCAGCGTGTAAAGTGGAGATGCACCAAGACCAATGATCATCTGTGCAATCATGAATGTTGCCAGTGCCCACGTGTCCATCGATGTCACCTCAATATCACAATCACCACCACGATTTAATGTATTATTACATAGATTCCTATTAAGCAGATTTGTCTGATTTGATTGGTCAACATAATTGTATGTTCCACCAAAGAAAAATGGAAGTGTGAAAACAAACCCTCCAAAAGCCATGATGAGTAATCCATAGCCAATCCATCTTGATCGATTAAAATGTTCGCCAAAATGGCCAACTAATACGACAGCAATTATGCTAGTGAATTCATAGCTACTGACGATCAATCCAGATCTACTACTCCACAAGTTATAACGTCGTTCAATGGTGGTGATAATGCTACTTGTGTATCCAGAAACCAAGATTGACTGAGTCAGGACGGCAGCTGATATACATGCAAGAAAACATTTTGGCCTCGCTAAAGCCTGTAACCAATCAGGACTCTTCCCATAAAATCCACATCTTTCCGGTTCCTGCTCAGTCTCTGTGTCAGTGGTTGCCTGACTTGTTGCTGTGGTAACTGCCGTTGTTGTGTTCTCGTCATTAACATTCTCGATATGGATAGATGGCAGGTCAATACTTGGAGAATCAAAATGGCTGCTGATGTTAGGCAGTGTAAGATTTTCCCGTTTAGCAACTGACATGATGAGTTGCTTGATTTAATTTTCAAGGCATTTCTTGACTGCAGTTTTTAAGTAATCATCGGTTTCGCTTAACAGATATATGTCCAGCACTTACACATTAACTCCCAGCTCCTGGAAATAATTAAACAGGAAAGAACTATAAATGAACATGAAGTACTGAATTGTCCCTCCACCGCCCAAAAAACTCACATAATTTCAGAACTATTAATCAAAGATGGTATCCATAAGCTGCTGAAATGTCAATTATGTAATTTTTTCGGGTACATGTAGTGTAGGAAAAATTAGATATTTTTGAATAATAATATAAAATAATATGATCAAAGTAACAATAAATATAAAAGATAGACCAATAATTTAATATAAATGTTTGTTGTAAGATTATACATGATGGCATTGCCTACTATGTTATATCGAAGAACTAAGTCCTAAAACAGATCATAAACCCATAATAATTGTTGTTGAAAGGAAGGAAGGAATTTTGAAATCCTTTGTATTTACTCACTCAAAGTCAAATTGCAGCTAATTTAAAGACACAACATTTTGGTATAAGATAAAATGGTGCCAGTTGTGCCATAAGGGCAAATCTAAGAGACACTCAATGCAAATCAGATATCATTGAATGATCACAGATATCAACAATATTAGAATCAGACATCGGAAAAGTTTCACACTAAAAACAAAAAAGTTTATTAAAAACATGTTTTCCTTTTGATTATTGAAAAACATTCACTTGTCAAATTGTCATTAACACTCATTAATTGAAATAATTAGATGTTTTCATGATTATGATAAAAGGGATACAATATTGGGAAACATTGAAATCATTCAACCTGCAATTTTAATATTTGCATGTTATAGTGTAAGTGAACTGAACTTGATCTAATTGATTGAATGATGCATTAATATTTTTTCAAATGCAATTAGTAGATTAATAGTCCATACAATAATCAGTACTATAGCACGACATTGCTCAACAATTTAAAAAAAATTATGATTTCTCGGTATCAGATATTTCTAGGATTTGTTCTCGTAATGCAGACTATGTTGTTAACTGGATTGGTTTTATATAGCAGTTTGCCCAATATGGTTATAAGGGCAGTAAATAATGTCACCCATGGAGATCATAATATGGGATATAAAGAACAAAGTCACGTTGAAGACACACATAAAACTATTAATGAGGCTATTAACAACATTAAGGACACCTCTAAGCATATAATTAGTATCAACAAGACTATGATAAAGAATCTAAGAGAACTGGAATTGCATTTGATTAATATACAGTCAATGAAACATCGAAATTTGAATCGTAAGTTTCTTACCATTTTTACAACATTTTCAGAAAGGGAACCTTCTCGTTTCCCAATCCAGAACAATACAATATGTAACTATAACAACTTTCCAAAAAATACAACAAATATAGCTATCTTTTCAAGTAAGCACTTTAAACTACCAGTAAAAGATGGAGCTTGCATCTCTGGAAATAAACCTGTATTTAATTCAAACTGGAGAATCATTGAATTGATGGCAAATATGACAGCAGGAAGCAGACCTGTTCTTCGTCAAATGTTCCTTGAGTCCCAGAGACGTTTCAACACAGACCTTTACATGTATTCCAATGGAGATATCCTGTTCCACATAGGAAAACTAATCACATCCCTACAAGCAATTCAAAACTTCACAAAACTTCACAAAATCGAAAGTTATATAGTATTTGGACTGAGACTTGAGGCCAACTTTTCTAAGCAAGATAAACATATCAAATCTGGCTCAGAGGAGGAGATTACCCAGCATTCTATAGGTGCAAAAATGGGTAAGGATAATGCCCAGGATTATTTCATCACAAGCAGGACTAGTTTCCCTTGGTGCTCAGTACCAGATTTTGTGGTCAGTTTGCCTGCATATGACAACTGGTTGCTAATGTATAGCAACAAGGCTCGGATAGCAACATTTGATATTACAGAAACAACTCTAGCTTTGCACCAAGCTGGACCAAAGAAACTCAAAGATAAAATCTATTTGAATGCCGACAAAAATAATAACATGTTGTGGAAGGAGTCTGTTATATCACATAAGGGTGCAACTGTGAAATGCTGTAAATGGAAGACAGTATACAAGGACAATAAGATTGATATAGTGAAGAACCCAAAATTCAATAAAGAATGTATTGCACATTTAAAAATTCCAGTGATAAACATATTGGATGAGACAAAAGCAAAATGATCGCAAATATATATATGTGCAAACAACAAATTAAGTCAATCTTGTGCATTGTCACCACCAAATGTCACCACCTGCCATTTGTTACAGACCACAAACCGCCAAACACCATCCACAACTAAGTTAAGACTATAACAATATATCACCACTTGTGACTTAAAAACTGTCTGAAGAGTGCAATAGAACTATCCTGAAAATATTATGGTCATTTGACCAATTTGCATCTCTCTCAACTCATGTTAGCTTGGGGCCAAGAAAGGGTCTCAGAATGCTGATTTGGCATTTACCCTCTAGAAAGGAATTTTTCATGATGTTGTAGAATTACCTCTCCTAGCATAAGTATAAAAGGATGTTCATCTACCTTATTCCAGTACTTCCCCACTTCTAGTATGTATTTTCTCAAGTGGTGAATTATTCAGCTGTGTCTTGTTATAAATCAAAGAATTCATTAGGGCTATGTCAGCATAACCTTGCCGATTTATCATTATCATCATTCTATTTTTCTAGGAAAGAACAAGAAGTTCTAAACTAATAAATGTAGTACACACACTAGGCAGGTAGTTTTGCGCAATAGTACATGTAGCAGGAAGGTTAAGTTCAATGTAATATAAATACTAGAAAAACAGCAACTCCACGGAGTAGCAAGTCCCACCGAACAAAACATATTATTCTTATTATAGCTCGTGTAAATGTTGACATGTTTGTGCACTTTGTGATAGAAGCATGACATTTGGCACAAAGTTAGTTTATACCATTGTGAACTAGGCATCATCATATAAAATTTGAACCATATCCGTTCACTGATATATGAGTTATCAAAGATTACGTTTTTTACGAAAATTGGCCGCCATCTTGACATTCAGCCGCCATCTTGAAAATTATTTCTTGAACAGAGCTACTGTGTCCCTAGGCATCATCATATAAAATTTCAACCAAATCTGCTCTCTGGTATTTGAGTTATCAAAGATTATATATTTTTACGAAAAATGGCCACCATTTTGAAATTAAAAACTCCTTTGTCCCTAGGCATCAGCATATAAAATTTGAACCAAATCTGTCAACTATTTGAGTTATCAACGATTACATTTTTTACGAAAAATGGTGGCCATTTCGAATTGAGCGGCCATATTGAAAATTCCTTCTCGAGCAGAGGTCCTACGTTTTTTACGAAAAATTGCCGCCATTTTGAAATTCAGCGGCCATCTTGAAATTTTTTGTCGAACATAGCTACTGTGTCCCTAAGCATCATCATATAAAATTTGAACCAAATCCGTTCACTGGTATTTGAGTTATCAAAGATTATATATTTTTACGAAAAATGGCCACCATTTTGAAATTAAAAACTCCTTTGTCCCTAGGCATCAGCATATAAAATTTGAACCAAATCTGTCAACTATTTGAGTTATCAACGATTACATTTTTTACGAAAAATGGTGGCCATTTCGAATTGAGCGGCCATATTGAAAATTCCTTCTCGAGCAGAGGTCCTACACTCATAAGGCATAAGCCTATAAAATTTGAACCAAATCCGTCAACCGGTATTGGAGTTATAGCCCGGACACACGGACAAACGGACGGACGAACGGACGGCTTCTCTATATCCCCCTCGAACTTCGTTGCAAAAGTTGTTAATTTCATTGTTTATCAAATATTTTCTATTGGATCAATCTAAAACTCTGATTGTCCAAACTAGTTGATATCATTGAAATTCAGAATGTGATTTACTTAAAAATTTTGATTATATTGAGCAAATCAACATAGAGGAACAAAGATTTTTAACATTGTGTCAATGAGGAAACTCAAAAGACCAAGTTTAGTAGGCATTTAATAGGCAAATAAAGTTTAGTGCAGTTGTATATTTAGTAAGCAAGTAAAGTTTAGTGAAATAGTATATATTAGACAGGTAAAGTTTAGTGCAATAGCATATTTAGTAAGCAAGTACAGTGTAGTGCAATAGTATATATTAGACAGGTAGAACTTAGTGCAATAGCATATTTAGTAAACAAGTAAAGTTTTGTGTAATAGTAAATATTAAACAGGTAAAGTTAAGTGCAATAGTATATTTAGTAAGCACGTAAAGTTTAGTGCAAAAGTATATATTAGACAGGTAAAGTTTAGTGCAATAGCATATTTAGTAAGCAAGTAAAGTTTAGTGTCATAGTATATATTAAACAGGTAAAGTTTAGTTCAATTCAAGTAAAGTTTAGTGCAATAGTGTATATTAGACAGGTAAAGTTTAATGCAATAGTATATTTAGTAAGCAAGTTAAGTTTAGTGCATAGTATATCTAGAAGGCATGTAAAATCTAGTGCAATAGTATATCTAGTAGACAGGTAAAGTTTAGTGCAATAGCATATCTAGTAGACGGGTAAAGTTTAGTACAATAGTATATCTAGAAGGCAGGTAAAGTTTAGTGCAATAGTATATATTAGACAGGTAAAGTTTAGGGCAATTGTATATTTAGTAAGCAAGCAAAGTTTAGTGCAATAGTATATATTAGACAGGTAAAGCTTAGTGCAATAGCATATTTATTAAGCAAGCAAAGTTTAGTGCAATAGTATATATTAGACAGGTAAAGTTTAGTGTAAAAGTATATTTATTAAGCAAGCAAAGTTTAGTGCAATAGTACCTGTATATATAGGAGGCAGGTAATGTCTGGTGCAATAGTATATCTAGTAGACAGGGAAAGTTTAATGCAGCAGTATATTTAGTATATTTTGCTGGCAGGTAAAGTTCAACGTATTAGTACATTTAGCAGGAAGTTCAGTGTATTGTTGTACTTTGTTCATTAGGAAATGTTTCCAAATCTCGAAGCTAACTTTGTTGATATTAACAAAATTTATCGTTTCTGTAAGAATAAGTAGTACCCCACACACAAATTAGTCACAAACTTTAAAACTCCCTTTCCCTTTATTGAATCATCATGAACTTAACATGGACAAACTAAAAGCAATTTCCAACACACTGTTTTTGATTCACTTGAATTTTAATTTTCAAATTTTCATAGACATTTAAGACGAAGCACTCATTTCACATTTTTTCATACTTTATACTATATTTCCGTCTATTTGGCTTTGTTTAAATTTTTTAAGAAGTACATGTACAGAAATTGAAAATTGAAACACTCGAGTGAACATTAACATCTGTAGCTTTTTAAGTAGTTGTCCAATAGATTACCGTTATATGAAGCTAAATTATAGTCTAACCAATGAAGTATACCATAGTTATAATGTTACATGTCAGTGATAAACACTACTTATATTAATTAATCATGTGAATAAAAGCAATAAAATAGCTGACTTTCTACATCATGAACTATCAAATGTTAATCAATGGAAAATCATTCATGTTTTCAGAGATAAACTTGTCCTATTATCAAATGAAATCACTAAAGTAGAATCATGAACTGAGTTATCTCCCCTTTAACCACTTAAGACTTCAATAAAACACAAATGAAATCACTTCTTTAACCTAAAAGTGCCCTATGTCTTATGTAACGAGATTCTGAGACATTAGAATGTAGCTTGTAAATTGATTGCAATGGCAATGGTTCTTGCATCATATAAGGGCACCCATTTAAGTAGGTATTTGGAAATAGCTTGAGGATCATAATATTTAATCCTGACTCTATTTTTTTCAAAATAAAAATAATTCATTTTAAATCTATAAAATGAAACTGACAAAAAATGCCAGGACAATTTACTGCTATAATACAGTCCAGTACACAGACCCCAATTTGAGCCATTTTCTGACACTGTTCATCAGACTGAATAGACGTTAAGGTCACATTACACCTTCATTGAATTATTGTCTGGAAACCTAAGAACAGAAAATTGTTGAATGATTGAATTATTCTGATTCCGTGGTTTACCATCCCGAGACTTATGTAACAAGATTGTTGCATCCGATAGCCAACAGCCATTAATTGCATTCGTGAATACAAGCTTATTTCAGTAAAAATACTTATTACATGAATAAAGGCTGACATTTCAGACACATTTCGTAAAGAGCTGTGTTTTAGCAGTAGATATATTAATCTGATTGCCATATGTAAAGGGAAATAAATATGGAAATGACATCAATCATTTAAAACATGTCAAGTTTTGCAGATATGTAAGGAACGGGAGAGAGTGGGTAAAAAATGTTGTCAATTCCTCATTATGCAAAGACCCGGGGCAAAGACTAGGGCAGATTTCACTTGACTGCCAATGTATAGATGCCAAGACCAGGGCAAATATACAGGGCATATTACATCAGACTGTCACAGCCTTATTAGGCCACTAAAACCTGTAAATATGTTACATTGATTTTAATAAATAAAAAAATAAATAAAAGTAAATAAATAAAAAATAGTATAGTATAGTGACACAAGCATCATGCAGCTTTCTTGCAAATACAACCCTTCTTGTAACACTATACCCTTGAGGTTCTTTACAATGCAAAGGAAAATGAATTCAATGATTTTGGTAGAAGAAAAATAACTCCCTCTTCTTTTTAATAACTGAGGTTCTTTACTAAATTGGCCAGTATTGATCCTTCAACTACAGACCTCTGGGGAACCTGTCTTTCAAGTGTTAGCTTGAATCATTGGCTCTGACTCACAACTCACTGACTAGAAAGAGTATTGGATCAATTTACCAAATTAACAAGATGCCAAGATTTATTATTCGACCTGTTTTGAAACCCAACTTGCAAAATAAATTCATTAATGCCAGCAATATTTTCTTCATTATTTTAGGACTTATTTATGCAAGCAATTAATATTCGTATCTCTAATCTTACGTTTCATGCAACATTAAGCAAACTATATCGATATCAATTATAGCAAATATGCCATGATGATAATGGATTATTGTTTCTAATGGAAATGATGGAAGGACCACTATATCTCAACAATGTGACTATTTTATACTCTATCAGAAAATTAAAACCATCTCATGGCAGATTCATGTTCTACTATCAAAGACAGAAATGTTTTTCTACGTGTACGTATGTGTTCAAGTTCAGACTATATCTTTTCTCAATATTCCAGGTCAGAATGTTCTTTTACTGGTCATAATATTTTACCGTTTGCCATTAAAAGACAATCAATGAAAGGTTCCCAAAATAAAATTGTTTTCAAAAGAAATAGTTAACAGAAGAATTTACAATGATTCTTATTGAGATTCAAGTATAAAATCATCTGGAAATTTTGAACAATAGGCTTTCCTTCGCTTTCATTCTGAATACCTTAACATGCATCATCATACTCTAAATGCCTTAACATGCATTATCCTACGCTGACTATCTTGCATGCATTATCATACTCTGAATACTGTAACATATATTGTCCTACTCTAAATACCGTAACATGCATTATTATCATACTCTGAATACCTTAACATGCATTGTCCTACTCTAAATACCATAACATGCATTATTATCATACTCTGAATACCTTAACATGCATTATCACACTCTGAAATACCTTAACATGCATTGTCCTACTCTGAATAACGTAACATGCATTATTATCATACTCTGAATACCTTAACATGCATTGTCCTACTCTAAATACCATAACATGCATTATTATCATACTCTGAATACCTTAACATGCATTATCACACTCTGAAATACCTTAACATGCATTGTCCTACTCTGAATAACGTAACATGCATTATTATCATACTCTGGATACCTTAACATGCATTGTCCTACTCTGAATACCATAACATGCATTATTATCATACTCTGAATACCTTAACATGCATTATCACACTCTGAAATACCTTAACATGCATTGTCCTACTCTGAATAACGTAACATGCATTATTATCATACTCTGAATACCTTAACATGCATTGTCCTACTCTAAATACCATAACATGCATTATTATCATACTCTGAATACCTTAACATGCATTATCACACTCTGAAATACCTTAACATGCATTGTCCTACTCTGAATAACGTAACATGCATTATTATCATACTCTGGATACCTTAACATGCATTGTCTTACTCTAAATACCTTAACATGCATTATCACACTCTGAAATACCTTAACATGCATTGTCCTACTCTGAATAACGTAACATGCATTATTATCATACTCTGAATACCTTAACATGCATTGTCCTACTCTAAATACCATAACATGCATTATTATCATACTCTGAATACCTTAACATGCATTATCACACTCTGAAATACCTTAACATGCATTGTCCTACTCTGAATAACGTAACATGCATTATTATCATACTCTGGATACCTTAACATGCATTGTCTTACTCTAAATACCTTAACATGCATTATCATACTCTGAATATCTTAGCATACATTATCATATGCTGAATAGCTTAACATGCATTATCATACTCTGAATACCTTAATATACATTATCTTACTCTGAATACCTTAACATGCATTGTCCTACTCTGACTACCTTAACATGCATTATCATACTCTGACTACCTTAACATGCATTATCATCCTGTTCTGACTACCTTAGCATGCATTATCATACTCTGAATACCTTAACATGCATCATCATACTCTGAATACCTTTACAATTAACATGCATTATCTTACTTTGAATACCTTAACATGCACTGTCCTACTCTGAATACCTTAACATGCATTATCATATTCTGAATACCTTACTATGCATTATCATACTCTTACTAAATATCTTAACATGCATTATCCTACGCTGATTATCTTAACATAATTATCCTACTCTGACTACCTTAACATGAATCATCTTACTCTAACTACCTTAAAACGCATTGTTACACTCTGACTACCTTAACATGCATCATCTTACTCTAACTACCTTAAAACGCATTGTCACACTCTGACTACCTAAACATGCATTGTCTTACTCTGACTACCTTAACATACATTATCGTATTCTGAATACCTTAACATGCATCATCTTACTCTAACTACCTTAAAACGCATTGTCACACTCTGACTACCTTAATATGCATTGTCTTACTCTGACTACCTTAACATGCATTATCATACTCTAAATACCTTAATATGCATTATTATACTTTGACTATCTTAATGCTCTGATTATTGTATAGAGATTTTTAAGCTAAATTCAACATATTTGAATTTAACTATAAACAGGAAATCAAGTGGTGAACAATCTTGGGTAAAATCTGATTTTTCATGTGGCACCATGTATCATATCATTACTTCATTTACATGGCTTGATTTTGCATTGAGTGGTAATCGTATATATGTCAGTGATTCCATTACGGCGTCCTTCAATGGAGAGGACGTAAATCAAGATTGGGTGGACGCAAATTAAAAAAATAATTACGTTTTTGGTACGCAATTTGAATTTCATAAATCACTTCATGAATCCACTTAATAATTGAAGGAAATTCTATTTCTAAAAGAAATACAATTTTCTTTCGAAGTTTCCTTCCCGGAAGTTGATTTCTGATCGAAATAGTACGAGGCATGTGATAGGACAAATAGTTATCCAATACTCGATATCCGAGCAGTAATCAGTACGAGTCTTACGATTGGCCGCTAGCTGAAGACCTGATTTAAACCATTTTCTATTGGTCAAGTGCGATCACAAGATCATTATTTAAGAATGAGCATGCGCAAGAAACTGAACCCAAAAATTGAACCTTGCGCAGATTGCCCCTAAACTAAAGCAAAATCAGTAGCTAATTGCTTCGAAATATGCAAAGAAAATGTGTTTCTAATGGTTGAATATAAGTTATACCTCACAAGTGATGGTATCTGTATCATTCAATGACATACTAGACTCTCCAGCCAGAACACTGATTTAGACCAATAAATAGCAAATCCGATACAAAATTTCATCAATTTTATTTCGGTTAGTGTAAAAGCTTGACTTTGATTTCCCGGGAACATTTTTTCAAGGGATGCAATTTTGAGGGGAGACGCATTTTTTGAAAATCGTTACATCCCAGGGATGCAATCTTGGACAAACCTACTGAAAACACTGTATGTCATATCTCAAAGCATGTTTTTTACTCAAATAGTTTTTTTTCTATTTTTAAAGGTTGAATATGTCTATTTAAAAAAAATATAACTGATACATAGAAAATGCATTTTAGTCGCGTTTACATGTGTCACATTTTATTATATTTTATGGCATGATGTTTTTATGTTTGAGTAATTCATCCAACATCAACATCACTGTATACTGGTATAGCCTTGAACCACATCTGTGGAAATTGTGTCAGACTAATCATAACATTATATTAAGTTCTCAGAACAGTTTATATTCTAAGTATAATCTAAAATGGTAACAAATACTTTAATCAACAAATTAATTTAAAAGTAAAACATTGGCAAAATATAATTATAAATGACTTGAAACATATAGATGATCTGATTAAAATGTTTTCCCTATTGAAATCATTTTAAAATACTGAGTTCATAGTCACATTGACTTACCTTCCCAAATGCAGTAGCATTATTAGGCATGCAAAAAGCCAAAAACCTCATCTCCAGTTTTCTACTGGCCAGGTTGTACTATGGAACCACTAACAGTCAGACTGGAAATAAAAACATCCTGTTAAGAAATTTTTAGTATCTATATATATGAAGTGATTAAAATAGAAACTAACATACATAGTTCCGTTGCAGCAGCTTGCTTCACCTTTTGACCCATGATTATCTTTAGTCTCATCTTTTCCAAATGCTGTCCTTTTTATTATATTGTAAATGCCCTGATTTCCAACACCTGTGACTCATTTTTCAAATGTTGCCGCTTGTGTTATTCCTTGTTTAGATTTTGTCCCTTATTTTATAATCATTGTCTCTTTTTAAAAAATTGTCCTAATTTGATAGTTTTGTCTCCTAATTTGAAATGTTGCCTCTTGTTCCAAATATTGCCCCACCATTCAAATATTCTATCTTGTCTTCCTTATCACCTTGAATTCTCAATTTTTTCCATAATTTGAAACTTTGTTCCATGTTTTAAATGCTGATGCTTTATTTGAATTTATTTTGCATCTGATTTGAATTGGTCTAACATCTCAATTTGACTTGTCTTGCATCTTTAATTTGAAATTGCTTGTATCTTGGCTTTTATATCTGCCTATACAGGCCTGCCTAGTCTTCATCATCAGCCAACTACCTTCAATAGTCAGTCTATTGCAATAATATAATAGACTCATACAAGTGTAGAGCTTCTATGGGAATCTAAGATTTCCATTTGAGTCACAAAGTTGGTATCTAATATCAAAGTACCCATGGTTTAACAACAGCATACTTTTTATGGCTATTGGCTTCCTTTATTCTGACCTTTCTAAACAAGTGTTGACTACATGTCTGTATATTTTATTCCTCATCGATTCCACTCTTTTCCATGCTATTTTACATTTTCAAATATGAGTACTTTTTTTTATTTATTTTTATTTATTAAAATCAATGTAACATATTTATAGGTTTTAGAGGCTATGACCCTCAAGAGGGAGCATTAGGTGCCACATTATGGTATTTACAATGATTTGTTAAATACTTCATGGTACGTCTATTCCAGGAAGTCTCTGCTGCTTCATTATCTATTCTGTCTACATGAACCGTTATAGCACTAAGGGATTCGTACTAACTAAAGACCAGCGTTTTTTAATGAAATCTGCCCATGTATCATATTATCCTGCTATCCTCTATTGAATAATAATTCATACATGTGAACCCATCTCCTAGCAGGCACAACCTAAAAACAGTAAGTATATTATTACAAGGATGTGTCTATTTTAATCATATAAAGCGCAACAATATGACAATGTAGTGAGCCCATTCTTCATTCATCATTTGTATTTTGCTCAAGGGAAATCTTATGTCATGTTGAATTCACTTACTCTCACAGAGTATTCAGATTTCACTTAACTCACTCGTGTTTTATACTTTCCCATGATTAGACTAGAGTATAATGGAACTCTACATTTTGCTTTTAAGAATGCTGGGAAAGGCTTCTCAGCTTTCTCACCAGAATATTTTCTCACGTGGGTGCAAAATTCTCATTTTCACAATTCAGACAGAAATTGGTCAAAATATGCCTATTTTTCATGATTTTTCTCATTTTTAAGTTGCATATCATTTAACAAGAAACAAATGTGTTCAGTAATTTTATTCTTTGTGTAAAAATAAAAAAATAAATTGAGTAAAAGTTGATTTCACTCTTACCATGATACTTGTAAACAATACATGTAATACAAACTGATTGCAATGTTACCATGTCATTCATAATTTGCAAACAGTGCAAGGAAGCAGTATGAAGTAATTGTGAAAACGTGCTTTACAACTCATCGACTGCCCGTTACTTTGACATTCATCAACAAAAACTGTCAAAGAGGCATCCATGGAACATCCACAACATAAACATGGTTCACAGTATTGATCACAATGTTAACAAACTAGTCAGTAGTGGAAATGACAACATCAATCAACAGTAATCATGAGAAAATCAAATTAAATTACTGGATTCCACTCCAGGAAGTGAGCTTCAGAATTTGGCAAGATGTCTGCATGATTAATTTGTATTCTCCATGTTTTTTATATCAAATTGCAGATTTTTTATTGTGTTTAGTTTGAAGGTGAAATCACTACTGGAATTTCAATGGTTCTTTTTGGTTCTCTCATGTTATATAAGATATTAAATCACTTGTTAAAATTCAGTAAACATTTCAGCTCAGTTTAATGGTATGGTGGCCTGTTGTCATTATAGTATGCTTAATAATATACATGTATTTGAGATTATATTTTTCAGTTTTTAATGAAACACTGTAAAATGTTTGATTCACTTATAATTAATAAATTGAATATACCTCTTAGGTGTTGAGCGTTTTGCAGATTTAATTGTTTGCATTGAACAACATTTTAATATTCAGCCTCAGGGCTGCAGGGATGCATTAGATAACATTTTAATATTTAGCCTCAGTGATGTTTGTAGATTGATTTAATAATGAATATATTTTCAACGATATTGATACAATACCAAGCTATCATATACATGTTGCTCCTGACCAAGTTTGAACAAAATTCACAAAGGAATAATTTTTTTAGATAAAACGGTAGAGAACTTTTGGATCAACCCTCGTATATGTTTTGTTTGAATTGATTGTTTGGCATGACAATGGGAATAAGGTGCTACAATAAAGTGTTTCATCATTTATAAAGGTATAGTATTTCATTTCTAATATTCATGAATAACAATAAATTCACCTGCACTTATACTGTAGAACAACAAAATTGTAATAATAAGCATGGAAACATCACCTGATGGTACACAATGCGCTTTATCACATCTAGAATTGCCATGTGCAACTAGTGAGGGATGTTACATTTTTCAATTCTACTGCTAATATTTGATCAAAGAGATATCTACAGTAGAAATGCTTGATTTACAAGCAAATAATTATTTGAAGTCTTCCTACCTCTAAATTGTCTTATCAAGCCTCAAACCTAACATATTCCAAACATACAGATAAAGAATCACTGGCGGATCTGGGGGGGGGGGGGGATTTTGGGCCAAAAAAGGCCTAAGGCCCCAAAAAGTGGGGCTCTTTGGTTATTACTTGGCCTTTTAAGGCCCTATTTTTTAATTTCATGCCAAAATTTGAAGACAATGGGCCTCAAAATTTCGAAATTTGGGCCCACTTTGGGGTTTAGGGCCCCAAAATTATTGCTGAAGTTTTTTCTCTGACCTGAAATTTGGCCCCCCTCCTTATCGGTTCCCAGATCCGCCCCTGGGAATCTACAAGTTTCCAATACTCTTAGGTAGATTTGCATCTGCATGATTGGACTGTTAAGTAATTCTCATGGTTATTCCACAGATCAATTTAAGGGGTAATGTTTTTACATTTTATGAGGACATTTACACAACTATGGTATATACTTTTAAAACAGTTCAAAACTGTCTTATGTGAAGTATTATGTTAAATCAACAAATATATTTGTTTTAATTTCGTCGTATGATTTCACAATGATATGAAACATTTTTTATTGGATGAGCAAAATTTCAAGTACATGTAGATAATTCAGAAATGTAACATAACATTTTAAAGGCAAGTTCTGGAGTCACCTTTAGATAATGTTTTGAGTGTTCAAAGCAACATATATACATACATCTGGCATCTGGTAGATTCATATCTTGAGACACTTTAGTAGACAACCTTAGTATACAAACATGCTAGCTGAAAACCCACATACAAGTATTGTCAAGTCAACCTCCTTATACAGTTTAAGCTATGAGTTTCTAATATGGCCAATTTGAAATATTAATTCATTGCTACTAAATGATACTTAATATTAATTAAGTTGAAGTAATAATTGGCTTATATGTAGAAAATATTCAGATGTGAGGATGCAGGTGTTATTGAATTTTAAAAAGTGTAGACATCTGCAATATTCAATTGATACATCAGAGACAGAGAGTTACAGTGAATTGAAATGAATTAAGAAAGTATTTTATGAAATATAAAAGTTGAACTACTGCAAAAAGACGTTAATGGATAGGAAGAAAGTAAATTACATTTATACCTCACAAATTCTCAGTCTTCTGATACCAGCTTAAAAAATAAAAGGTAAGATACATGTACATCTAATTTAGTTTAATTATTGTTTTGTATACAAATACTTAATCATGTACTATACATAGATGGTCTGGTGTGTGAACTGTGTGCAACTTTAATTGAGCTCCAACATAGTAACAATGACCTCCATTGAGCCCAAAATGGTGACCTTGACCTTCAATAAACTGATAGGTTGACTTGACCTTCCATGAGTCAAGCAGGGTGACCTTGATCTACAACAGCCCCAATACGATGACCTCCACTTAGGTGAAGTTGACTGACCTCCTACAAAGTACAAACTCGAGAGATGGGCAAAAAGACATTGACCTTTTTTAGCCCAAATCGAGTAGCTTATAGTAATTGCCCTTCTATGATCCCAATGAGTCCTGAAATAATAAATTTCAAAACTGATCAGCCTTTTAATTGCAAAAATTAAAATTAGAATTCAAATTCACACTTTCAATCTCTGAATACTATAGCTTAGCCAATAAAAACACTGCTCTCCACTTCATATCAACTTTTAATTCAAAATCTAGCAAAAAGCGTGATTCATACAGCGTGCGCCACATGGGGAAACTGAACCTGTCAATTGAACCTCTAAATTAAACCTCTCGATCACTCATGTCTCATATTCTCCTACAAACCTGCAAAGCTCATTTTAGTCATATCCCCAAGTGATGGAAATTATAATCATAATCCAGACAGGCCTGTCATAAATTACGTCAATATAGCATGCAAACTTTGGGGGAATGGCCCGTGGGAAAGTCTACATGACATCATGAATAGAATGATTGGCAACCTGGAAAGACAGGTAACTTATATGGGGTCCAGAAAACTGGGCATGTAAGATATGACAGCAATGCTATGCAATGTTGATGTGGAAAAGCTTTTCACTCTCTGTGTGCAATTTTCATTGTGATTTAAAATGGTAAAACAACAACATGCATAATCACAACCTTGTAAAGTGACTGTTGCTTAATCTTGTATCAAGACCATCTTTTTGTATGAGATAATCTGTTGCAATTGAATTTCTAAGCTAGCTGTGAACCAATGGGTCATGTTGGGACATCAAGGGAGTTATTGAGTAAAATATTTTCATGGGACAATAAGGGACAAGTTTGGACATTCCAATGGGATATCTATAGAGTATAGACATCGTCCCTTGTTGTCTCTTTATGTCCCTGGGACATTGTTCAATTTTATCCCTTTATGTTCCATGAGAAGAATGAACATTTTGATTATTTTCGAAGGCCATTACCGGACAAATGAAAGCCATTTATCATGTGGTGATCATATATTTTCTGACAAACTGGTGCTACATTCCAGACATCATCAGACAAAATGGGACTGAGTGGGACATTGACCCATGATGTCAGGGCCGGGGAACAAGAGTGGATAAGCTGGGACAAACAGAAAAAGTCGGACAATGTCCTATTGGTGTACGGCTAGCTTTAGACTTTACTTTTATTCATTATATTCCTCTAATTTTGCATCCATTCATCTTTGAGTAGAAGATCAACAGCCATGACCACTGACGATGTGGGTTCAACTACTGTAGGGCTATCCAGGACTATGACTATAGTCCTGGCACGGGATAACTGTAGGGTATGGAAATAACCAAACCCGTCTGGCCCAGTTATCTACTCTTGACGTCGTAGATCTGGGCCAGACAAGGTCCAATGCTAAAAAGGGGGGATTTACTCCGGAAAAACATGTCGCTGAATCATCACTTATTCAGTACTGTCAACCCCCAAAGATTTTCTAGCGGGACAGATTTTTTAGACCCAGTTCCAAAAATTCACGGGATTTTGCGGGACATCCACCTAAATTCGCGGGATTTCGCGGGACATTTAAGGGATTTGCGTGATTGCGCTAAAAGGTCAAATTTTGATCAAATTCGCGGGATTTCGCGGGACCATTCGAGGGACAAACACGCTACTTGCGGGACAATTAACAGGGTAACCACCAAAGACTTCAGAGAGGGATAATTTTTCGAGACAAAGTGCCCTAAATTCGCGGGATTTTGCGGGACATCAACCTTTTGCGGGATGTCGCAGGACATTCAAGGGATTTTTAATGTAAAAGTACTCTTGAATCAAACTTTCAGATACTGATTTATCAAATATAATGCACTTAACTTAAGTAAACGTCAACACAATTCCACACAATTCCACACAATACGCATAGAACTATTATTAAACTATCAAAAACCACGCTTTAGGTGTGAGTACCGTAATCCGACACGAAATTTAAAAATTCTTGTGAATACTTTGCACTTATGGCGTTCGTGACCAACTATGAAACATTTACCCCCATAGTGTTATATATCAAAATGTACCTATTCGTATAGGGGTTCGATTATTCTACATCAAATTATGGGGAGTCAGGTTTCTTTTCGAGATATCAGTGTCCATTTATTGGAACTCGCGTTTGCTAACATTTGTTCAGTTCTGAGATGAAGGCCGTGACACGCGTAGTAAAAAGGCCAACGTTGGAACTAATCGTGACATACATCCCCTTTTCCGTAATTAAAATGAAATTTGCACTCTTCCTCTTTATTTTGATACCAAACGGCATGCTAGAAGCCAACTATGGTGTTATTTGGATCAAAATCATAGTTTTATAAGTGTACTGTATGCTCCTTCCAAAAGCAGTCTTCGATGATCTGATGCACTGGGAGTTCGGCAGCACTTTTCAAATTAGGTAAACTTGACTCCTCAAAAGTGCAAAAAGCTTAGCTTCTTATATCACAATATAATCACAATTATTTAGCCTCGGGGATTGTTACAATTTTGAAAATTTGCGGAGGTCAAAGCCATCATTTGCGGGACATTGCGGGACACGCGAATAAGCCAAATTTTGGTCAAATTTGCGGGATAATCCCGCCATTCGCGGGACACTTGACAGCTCTGCTTATTATTCATTCCCTATTAGCCATCCAACCAAAACATCGGGTACCATGTAAACCCAAGTATTTATTTGAAATAAAGAGAACATAACTTACGCGTAAATGTGGTGTTTTGTTTGTTATATTGATGTTGAAATGGGCACAACATTTCGTCAATATTTCGTCAGTTCTCCGCACCGAATAAAGTCACGTGATGTGACGTAACACAAGTGTGACGCGATAATTTTTAAACTTTCATGGAACGAAAATACATTTCCCGGGAATCAATACATTCCAAATATTACGATTTGTTCAGCAGATTTGTTATCAAAATGTAGATTACTTTATAAAACAGACGTGTCTGTGTTGTATTTAAACTGGAAAGTTCACCCCCGAAACAACCCAAGATTGCGTTTCGGAGCGAAGTCCAGCTTTAAATATGATTTTTCAATTTGTTGAACTGACGGAATGTAGTACTGAACGAAATAAGCAGCCGAGACTTCTCGATATTCTACAAGATCACGAACAGATTGCAGAAGAATTTTTCTTTTTGCTGCGTTTAGACGTTTCATTCTTATTTATTAGCCGTCATCCAGCGATGGAAACCTAATGTAAATACAAAGTTTGATACAAGGAACAAACACGTAAGTGATTTTTATGATGTTTATTCATTTATCAGCACGTATTATACATTGAAAATCCAGTGTGTTTTTTCCGGAGTAAATACCCCATTTTTTGCATTGGATCGAGTCTGGCCCAGATCTACGATATCGAGAGTAGATAACTGGGCCAGACGGGTTTGGTAAGTTTCGGAGAGTGACTGGTCTTCTTGTAAACCCTGAACTTAGTTTTCGATAAATCTACATGAAAATGTAATATAGCGTAGGATGTAAGTTCACAATCCCTACACTTATCCCGTGCCAGTTGTATGTATACAGTATGCTAATCAAGTTGTGGCTTGCTTTAGACCCATGTTGAATAAAAAGTGAGGGTGATAATGTGTCAGAATGAATTATTTTATTTTTCCAAGAAATTGGAAATCAAAACAAACATTTTTGGCTTTGGTTTTTAGCATATTTAGTACAATTTACACTAATTTACAGATTATTTTTACATCTTTCATGACCATAAATCATATCTGTATAAATATGTATATTTTAGGACACCTAGGTACATAAGATAATGCGCAATTTGTGCAATATATGCGAATATTACTTACCAAATCGTTTCTGTATGTCGCTTTACTTTTTCGTTTCACTAGCCTAACCGGATGTTGTCAGTTTTAGAGATAACCCTGAAAAACACCTGCATTTCAAGAATATTAGCGGAATATTAGCCTAATAATTCCAGTTGTGGTGATGGGATATCGATATACTTAATAAAACTGAGGCAAACTATAACATATCTCAGTTTGAAACCGCATAGTTGACTGAGAAACATAGGATAGCTATAAAATCGCACGGACAATAAATTTTGCAAAACTTTTTTTTTATTTCTTATTTTTTCAATAGACTAGACCTAGACTAGGCCTAGACATCTAGATCTAGAATAGACTAATTTCTGATTTTGTATTGTGAGTAACAAAGAGTACAGCAAGTAGAGAGAGTATAAAGTGACAAAAAAGCACCTCAAAGGATATGAACTATGTATAAGACAATTCAGAGACATTTACATGTACATTTGTATATGTAATCATGCCGGATGTATTGAGATTGGAATGGAATATTACAATTCTCAGGAGAGATTAATTAATTGAATTAGACTATTGTTATGGAAACAATCCTGCAAATAAATGATGGCGACTGATAGAGATAATGATACCATCGATCCAGTATCTGAAGTTAGACACCAGGTATAGCATTTAATCGTCGATTAAAGCAAGCATCATGTATCTTCATTAGTGTTGTCGCGATTAATCGAAACATCGCGATATACATCGCCAAAGCTGATTCTGGCGATGCACCGATATCTGAAACAAAACATAGATGTTTTTAAAAAAATTTAATTTGGTAAAAATCACCCTTTCTTATCTTATTTTGACGCAAATCGCTTACCTTTCTCATGTCTTATTTCATTTTCCAATGTTTTCTGATATTCTTTCGCTTTAAAACTGTTTTAGCCAGTCGAAATGAACCATTAATCTAAAAAAAATTTACTTTACTTTCATTTCCCGTTACTAGAAGTTCCCGGATGTACAATTAAGCTTACTCTTATTAATTATGTTCTGTTCAGTATTTTAGTGCATTAGCGTTCGGTATTTCAGTGCACTTTTCTCTGACTTTTTCTCGATGTACATCGTGATGTGCATCAATGTTTTACTGAAAATTGCCGATGTACGATTATGGCACATCGCGACAACACTAATCTTCATGGGTTTGAATATTGTGTGCTATTCCCATTCCCATTGTTTACTTATATGTTGAAGTGAAAGATACAATACATGCGATATAGATCCACATGCAAAAGATTTCCTTTTTCGGCAAATAATAATATGGTATAATCTTTTGTAGATTTGAGACACAAGATTGTATATAGTGAAATAAAAGTTATCGAATTTCCAAGGCTCTAGGTAGAAATAAAGTGAATAATCAGGAAACTAAATAAAAAACTGAAATACTAGCAACCTATATACTGATATGGGAAATAAATTGATTTTATTTTCAGGGAGACGGTGAAAGCTCTAGGGAATATATAATTGTGGAGAGTCGATCTGATCCATACAGAGTGAAGCCTTTCTCGGTCAATATGGAGGTTGATCTTATGCAATTGAATCTTTTCATCGTTGCTTTGGTGTCAAGATTCTGGATGATAGAGCATCCTAAAGCAGTAGTGTAAGTTGATGGTGTTAATTATTTTCTCTTTAGATTCTATTAATTGATTTTTAATGCATATATGTCCATTCATTGTTGTGGATTGGCCTTGCAAAGGATACAATGTATTTTGTATCCAAAAAGGAACATGAATTTTACATAGTTATGTTTTACCTCTTTTAAAAAACAATTCAACATTGCATCGTTGAATCTTAAAATCTGATGTTATAAAGAACTTTAAAAATTTGGATTCAAACTATTTTATAGGTTTGATGAACTACATTTTAATCGTTTTGCTGGGATGTATATGAACAGAGTATTTTTCTTTGATGTCCATCCTCCACTTGGCAAATTGCTTATTGCTGGCTGCGCTTATCTAGCAGGTTTTGATGGACTCTTTAAGTTTGAGAAAATAGGACAAGGTTTGTGTATTAGAATATAAGCTAATTTTACTATAGGATGTATATAAATGTGATCTATACAAATATAATATCATTATTGTATTCAGATTCAATGAAACTTTAAAAACATTGGCATACATCGTTTCTAAAACATTTTAGTGAGTAATTGGAATATATGATTTAATCTTGTCATTTTCCTAGAATGCCTTTTCTTTTCACATTTGCTTTTCCTGTTACATTGACTTTTTGCACAACTCTGCTTCACCTAAAATGTTTTCTGATAAATGGCTTAATTCCACCGAACGAAGTGTGTCCGGGCAATAACTCAAATACCGGTTGACGGATTTCACTCAAATTTTATAGGCTTTAAATGTCTAATGGGTGTAGGACCTCCGCTCAAGAAGGAATTTTCAAAATGGCCACTAAATTCAAAATGGCGGCCATTTTTCCGAAAAAATATGATCTTTGATAACTTCAATACTAGTGAATGGATTTGATTCAAATTTTATATGCTGTTGCCTGGGTACGAAAGAGCCTTGCTCAAGAAGACATTTTCAAGATGGCCGCCATATTCCAAAATCCATATTCCAACATTACTTTGATAACTCAAATACCATTGAATGGATTTGGTTTAAATTTTACATGCTGATGCCTAGGAACATAGGAGCTCTGCTCGAGAAGGAATTTTTAAGATGGCAGCTAAATTTCAAAATGGCCGCCATTTTTTATAAAAGAACGTAACCTTTGATAACTCAAATACCAGTTGATGGATTTGGTTCAAATTATATATGCTGATGCCTAGAGACAAAGAAGTTCTGCTCAAGAAGACATTTTCAAGATGGCCTCTGAATTTCAAAATGGCCACCATGGTAATCATTGATAACTCAAATACCTGATTTGGATTAAATTCTATATGCTGATGCCTTGGGACATAGGACCTCTGCTAAAGAAGAAATCTAAAGATGACAGCTGAATTTCAAAATCGCAACCATGTTTCATAAAAACATAATCTTTAATAATTTAAATACCAGTGGATGGATTTGGCTCAAAATATTATATGGCTGCTATTTATGCAAAACATGTTTTGTTCGGTGGAATTTGCTACTCTGTGGAGTTGCTGTTTTTCTAGTATTACATTGTGATACTCTTACAAAATGTGATTTTTCATCTATTCAATATTAAGTCAAGCATTATATACATAATCTTAATTCTTTTCAGAGTATATGTCAAATGTCCCAATCTGGCACTTGAGAGCTCTTCCTGCAATGTTAGGCAGTCTAACTGTCCCAGTGACATACCAGATCATAGTAGAGATGGGCCTCTCCAGATATGCAGCATCTTTGGCTGCCTTCCTCATCATATTTGGTTAGTTTGCCATGATCAAATATATCCTTTTCACTGGCGGATCCAGAAGCTAAAGAGGGCTGGGGGGGGGGGGGGCAATTTTGAGTCATGAAAAAGATTTTGCCCCCCTCCCCCCCCCCTGGATCTGCCAGTGCTTTTTGAACTGCCCAGTAATGTTAATGGCCATGTTTGATTAAAAAAGCCATGATTGATTCAGCTCAGAATACACTGATGAAAAGTTATGAAGTTTATATGTACATTACATGACGATGAAGGAGCATACAAGTAATGAAATTGATAACAAAATGAATAGATGTATCTTTATTTTCCAGACAATGCCATGCTTACTCAGTCAAGATTTGTCCTCATGGAAGGAATCCTTGTATTCTTCATATCAATCTCCATACTCTGTCTCTTGAAGTTCAGGAAACAGAATCAAAGGTTTGTGAAGTAGACATTTTTATACAGTGCCAGTTAAACATGTATTAGTGAACACCTCTCTCTAGTGAACACCCCATCTAATCCCATACTCCTCTTACTTCTGTATGAAATTGCCTCTATGTAGTGTAACACCTAATGTTAGCATATTTTGGTGATGGTTTCTTTGAGATTTTGAAAATTAACATTTATCTGGTAAACAGTTAATTTGTCTTGAAAGTATAAAAACCAAATATTACATTATTTTCTTTATAATCCAGTTTCAATCAGGAGGTGTTGATTCACTACAATGCGCCATTATTCCAAGGAATTCAAATGTTATTTTTATTTTGTATTGTTATTCCAGAGAACTCAGAATCTCATCTATGACTTGGCTCGCCTTATTAGGAATCTCTATAGCTGCCACAATGAGGTAAATATGCTTTGACAGAAAACATGATTTAATTAAATATTTGTCATAGATAGAATGTAGCTATATCATTGTTTGTCCCATTTACACCCTATGTACAAAAGAAAATATTCCACCATGATTGAGAAAGTTCCAAAAATGTAGATGAATTTTTGGGTCATCTTCATCCTTTATCCAGGTAAATCATCCTGATTTTTATAATGATTATAGTGTATTACAGGAAATGGTTTTTTGCCCAACCCACTTAAAGGAATAAAAGTTATTGAAAATCGTGTCTTTTCATGTATTTTTCAAACTCATTTATTAGTCTTAGACTATTGGTGTAATTTTAATTATTTATACTAAAATTACATATTATCTTGAAATTTCAAGGGTTCATAATCACTTCATAAAGTTCATAAAGGTCAAAGCAATTGATGTGTTAAATGCGGCTGTGTATAAAATGTCCATTACTTAATGATCACCCCTCGTACATACATTTAATATTTCAGTGTGAAGTATATTGGAGTATTCACTGGACTTCTGGCTCTTGGTGTTGTGCTTAGAGATAACTGGAGCCTGGTGTCTGACAAGTCACTCACTGAGGTAGGATATAGAATATAGATTTGGAAAATATCCCCAACACACCAAATAATGATCTGATATACATGAGTTCAGCATCTGTAACAAATGGCAGATGGTGACATCCTCCACAAAACAATTTTTATCTTATTGTATCTCATTTATTTTAATCAATAGTATTGATTGAATACATTGTATATTGTAATTGTAGAACGTGGCTAATAATGCTAAAAGCACAGCCACTCACACTGTATTTTTGTATTGTATTCTTTGTACAAATGAATAACTTAATAAAAAAAATTAAAAAAATGGTGACATTTGAATGTTAATGCTTTGTGTGTAGTTCTTTCCTGAATTGAATGTAACACACATTAACAAATTACTTTTCTAGAAAGATCTGCTGAAGCTGTGTAGTGCAAGAGCTGCATGCTTAATAATGCTACCATGTCTTCTGTATATGACTGTATTTGGCCTCCATCTTGGGATTCTAACGAAGGCAGGCCCACATGACGATATTATGACAAGTGCATTTCAAGCTAGTTTAGAGGTACCTCTATATTATATTTCAACGATGAAACCTACCTGTAAGAGCAGCATATGAAAGCCATGTTATTTGATGCTGTATCATATGAAGATGACATAATGCTTCATTTATGTATGACTTATAGAGTTGTATGGATAGATATATCATGATGGTATTAAACAGATAATATAAAGAGCTAAATCATAATACAGACTTCATTTGACTTTGTGTAAAATTGGAAATTCTTCCTTAAATCTTTAATTGCTAATTTTGAAACAATATTTTGTATAATTTACATTATTTATGTGATATTCATTTTTGAACAGTTACTCAGAATATGATATTTGATGCACAGTACACATTCATGTTTAGATCGTGATTCTTACGTTTCAAAGTCTCAATGAGCCTCAAATTCAAAATACCACCCTAACAATATACCAGTTCAAAAAATGTTATAAGTGAAGTAAATATCATGTGTCACATCCTATAATCTTGCTGTACATTTGATGTAGGGAGGACTAGCAGCCATTACAAAGGGACAGCCCCTAGAGATCTCCTATGGTTCCCAAGTGACCCTACGCAGTACCCACGGGAAGCCATGTTGGATTCATTCCCACAACCATGTCTATCCAGTTCGCTACTCTGACAATAGGGGGAGCAGTCATCAACAACAAGTGACATGTTACACTTTTAAAGATGTCAATAACTGGTGGATTGTAAAGCATCCAAGCAGGTTTGAAATATTTAGATAGATACCACTCGATGGCACAAAATGTTGCAATATGATGATCCAGCAAGAAACGAAATTTTTCACAGAAATAAAACAATAGTCTATGTACCATGGAACAATCCAGACACTGATGATTTCGTAGGGCAGATAACTATGTCAGGGGTAACTCAGCTAAAGTTTTATGTAATTTATGTAGGCTTACTTATTAATAATGCTATGTTTTTATTGTAGGAACTCACTGGTAGTGGATGAGCCAAGGGAACCTGTACAAGATGGAGACATTGTACAGTTAGTTCATGGCATGTCCAGTAGGGGCCTAAATAGGTAACTATGTCTTAGAGGAAGGTACAGTAAATAGTCATATAGTCTCATTATTGTTGCAATGAGGGCCTCGAATAATCATTTCCACTCCGGTGTCAATGATTACTTCTTTCTGAAGGCTGTTTTAAGCCATTATAGTCAGTGAACATAATTACAATAAATGTAGATGTAGGAATTATTAAATAAGCGAAATGGAGCAGTTTATGTAAAATAAATGTCAACAATATGATCTGAGAGATCTTTGTGTTAATTAGAATAATTAATTAACTGTTTTGTCAAAAAATTCATGCAATTTCCTTTAATCATTTTTAAACAATAAACACATCAAAAGACTTTTTTATTGTCTTGCTCAATTTTTCATAATCTACAGTAGTCGAGTCCAGTTTTCTTTGCAACTGCAGCATCACTAAAAAGGAGCATAATTTTCTATCACAATTGAAAAAAGGGTGAACAAACCAAAATGAGCAAAACAGTCAGGTCTGCGTACTTCGTGAAAATTATTCTAACTCTATGACTATTTTCTGCAGTCATGATGTGGCAGCACCTTTGACTCCCCAGTGTCAAGAGGTTAGCTGCTATATAGACTACAACATATCTACCCCTGCACAGAATCTCTGGAGAGTTGAGATTGTTAATGCAAACACTGAAGGAGAGGTGTGGCATACAATCAAGTCACATGTTAGGCTTATACATGTCAATACAACAGCTGCACTCAAGGTGAGTTAACTCATATGCATTTCAATACAACAGCTGCACTCAAGATGAGTTAAATCATACATGTCAATACCACAGCTGCACTCAAGGGGAGTTAACTCATATGCATGTCAATACCACAGCTGCACTCAAGGGGAGTTAACTCATATGCATGTCAATACCACAGCTGCACTCAAGGTGAGTAAACTCATATGCATGTCAATACCACAGCTGTACTCAAGGTGAGTTAACTCATACACGTCAATACCACAGCTGCACTCAAGGTGAGTTAACTCATATGCATGTCAAAACTACAGCTGCACTCAAGGGGAGTTAACTCATACATGTCAATACCACAGCTGCACTCAAGGGGAGTTAACTAATATGCATGTCAATACCACAGCTGCACTCAAGGTGAGTTAACTCATACATGTCAATACCACAGCTGCACTCAAGGTGAGTTAACTCATATGCATGTCAATACCACAGCTGCACCCAAGGTGAGTTAACTCATACATGTCAATACCACAGCTGCACTCAAGATGTGTTAAATCATATGCATTTCAATACAACAGCTGCACTCAAGATGAGTTAAATCATACATGTGAATACCACAGGAAATTGAGAATAATAAATAAATATGTTGATCTGTGTTTCAGTTAACTGGTCGTCAGCTGCCAGAATGGGGCTTCAACCAGTATGAGGTAGCTGCAGATAGGGACACTCACCAGGACCTCACTATCTGGAATGTAGAGGAGCATAGATATACAAGATGTAAGCAGATAAAATAGCCAATCTTACAAGCCTCAAAATCCCTTCAATGCTACCCCATCTACCTCACCTTTGGTGAGATAGTATGGGAGGGTTGACTTTATATCAGGACTAGATACTGGCAGGCATTCGCAAGTTACGCCAGTATCATATGTCATACTACATTGACTGGGTATTTCCATGAAATTCATTCAATTTTCCTTACTTGGGAAAATCAGGCATTACCTAAAAAATATTTGCAGATTTTGAACTCAACATTCATACTCTCGAAGTTAAATTACCTTTTATGTGCTGTTAAGTTTATAAATCAATAAATCAATGTTTTGAGGATGACTGCTTTTTAGTCATTAACAATGGTATGCCACCATTTTTCATGTTTTCATATGTTTTTTCATGTGATTCATAGTTGAGCTATGGTCAATGTTAAGTCTCAGTCATATTTGCTCTATGGTGGCTGTAGCCTCACAAAACAATATAGAAAAATCTACATTCTGCTTCCCCATATATTATGCTACTGTACATATTTTCCTTGGTTTTGCAAAGCCATTGGCCACCGTATAGTTGCCATAGATCAAATGTCATTATCCTGTAGTTTTAAGCTCACTTCACTTTATAGCACCTGATGAGGAGGGAGGCACTACAGAAATGACACAAGCAGAAATGATACCCTTACATCCAACGCAGCTTTCTTTCTGGCAGAAGTTTTTGGAGTTACAGGTACTGGTAATACTTTACATCAGTCTGGGAAAGATGTTAAACATAGTATCAAATCTAGAAAGCAGTCTTGAAATAATTGGCTCATATCATTCCTTGCCATGCATGTCTGTTTTCTAAAAACACCCTTTAAATGCATACATGTACTTTATTTGAGGAAAACTAGATTTTTGCAATAAAATATTCATTTTACTATCAAAGTTGCCACCACATTTATTATTTCGGAGAATTTAAAAAATATTTTCCCTTTTTTGCACTTTGGATCTTAAATAACTTCATAAAATATAGCAAATCTTTTGGGAGATATTATAATTGAGATTATAAGGAAATTATATTGTTAAGTCAGTTGTACATGTTGCTTGTAATATTGTCATCCCTTGTAGCTCTGATTCTGCCTTTAAGTTTGACAAGTGTGAAAAAGATCATCAACGTTTTTAAACTCCGCAAAAGAGAAAATATATCATATGTTGTAAGGTTAAAACAGAGTTAAATGTTTTCATAGGCAATAATTGTGTTAAAGTAAATATAAAGTTAATACTGTCATTATTCTTCATTTTTACTGCGATTTTCAATTGAAAAATTATCTAGCTGATATTTATTTCTGCACGTGCCTCACCTGACTCATGTGTAAATTCATTTGATGTTTAATCACAGCTTTTAGTATAAGAAACTCATAATTTTACATTCCATATTAAAGTATTTGTCTTCTGCAGGTTAAGATGTTAACATCCCAGCTCGATGCCCCTCAGGATCACAAGTACAGCTCAGAACCTACAGAATGGCCTCTCATGGACTACAATGTTGCATACTGGTTGGATAAAGATTCTAATGTAAGTATCACCTGTAGTATTGCTAATGATCCTTATATTAGTTTCAATGGAGTAAAACAGTCCACTGTGAGCATCGCTCGATGTGGTTATAAAACAAAAAAATAACTTTACTATGGAAGAATAAATATAGCTTTTCACAAAAAGGAATTTATAAGTTACTGCACCCCCGATGTCTAAACACCAAGTTTTGTTTAAAATGACCTCCATCTTAAATTAAATGACCTACATCATTAATTCAGCGTTCATTCTAAAACCTGCCAACTCATGATTATAGAGTTTTCTCTTGTGTTCTGGGGCAATTTGATAATTTCCTACATTTTTTTTATCTCATGTTGTCCCTATTTTAGTGCAATTTTATACTTGAGCCACTGATCTAATTACATTCTCTTTAATAGTTAAGACAACTTTTTTTTTATCTTTTTGCAGGCCCAGATTCATCTGATAGGCAACCCAGTTATCTGGTTTAGTTGTGTTCTTGGAGTGTTTTTCTATTTGGGCCTTATTGTTTTCTATATGCTCAGAAGACAGCGCTTGTGTTTTGATGTGCCAGAGGGTAAGTTTTTGAAAAAACAACACACAGTTTTTATGTCACCACCAGAAGTGGTGACATATTGATATACAGTCTCCAACTTTTTTGTGGACGGTGTTTGGCATTTGGTATTTGGCAGTCGGTGTTTGGCATCTGTAACAAATGGCAAGTAGTGACATTTTGCATGTTAATGCCTTGTTAGGTTATGTGAGCTAAATGCTTGCATAATTATAATACATTATATATTTAAGCAAATTAATTTATTACAATACAATGCCATGCAAAGCAAAGCAAAATAAAATAAAACAATACAATACAATGCAATATAATGCAATATTACAATGCCATGCAAAGCAAAATAAAACACTACAATACGATGCAATTGTTTTCATTATAAAAGTACTTAATTATAAATCCATTGCTCTTGTCCAAATATAAGACCTCCCATCCTCCCAAGGTTAACCAATTGGCAGAACAGCATATTTCACATTATAGACACATTATCTCTAATTACAATACAATTAAATGATATTTGTAAACCTGCATTATAAATTCAGTATGAATCCTATTATGGAGACAAAAGTGGCATTTACATTATCTAACATTCTATTTTTATTAATTCACAGGTGAATGGCAGAGATTCTTATTCACTGGTGTAGTGTTTCTAAGTGGCTACTTTTTCAACTACCTTCCATACTGTCTAATGGACACAAAATTATTCCTGCACAACTATTTACCTGCAGTGTATTTCAAGATCCTCTCTACAGTAGCAGTGCTGGACCATCTCTATCACATAGCCAGGTAAAGGTTCATTTCCAAAAATACACTCCTCGCGGAAGTTCTGATCATATGGATTGTAAATGGCAATTGGGAAAATGCATCATTAGTTTTTGTAAATTGCAAATCTACACCTATATGTATAATAGCTACCTATAAAATTTGATGTGACTTCCTTTCCTCTTGACTACTAAATCAAAACTAAACCTTCAAGTGACCTTGTATTTGAGTAGAATTAGGAATACTATGACATTGCCATAACAATAATGCACTCACAGATGTCTTGTTGACCAATCAAAACTCTGAGTAGATCTGACTAGAGTAGGTTATCTCAAATGACCTTCAATCTCTCGCTTTACTTTAAACAATATAGGAGACTAATTTTACGATTATGGGAAAAATAAAGAAATAATGTGTACTCATCATTTGTTTCTCATTTCAGATACAACTGGTTAAAACATATACTAAAAGGACTATTGATATTATGGTGCGTGCACATTCTCTGGACGTTTCTACTATTGAGTGTGTTCTCTTATGGACTTGGCCCTCTTAGTGCAGAAGATATACGATATAGAACACTGAAGGAATCATGGGATTTTATTGTACATAAATAAGTTATTGTCACATAGAGACAGTGTGGTGTAAGGAGTAAGACGATGTTATCACCATGGTGAATGAGAGAAACTTTTAAAAAAAAAAGATATTTGCCTTATTTGAGCTTCAACACTAACTTTATTTAATTTTAATGCAATTGTAAATTGTAGAAAAAGTATTTTAAATACCTTTTTCAGAGAGATGTCTTTTTATACCTAGAAAATTATGGGGTGCATAATAATATATTTATAAATATTAAACTAGATTTGTGGGATCTTTATATTTGCATATGTTTATACACATAAAAAGTTGTAATAAATATGCTATGAAGATGGGATGCCTGCTTGGATGGATTTTGTTAATGACTGGATTGTGGACCATTGTGATGGCTTGCTGCATTTAGTTCATTGAACCATTGGACAAAATTATTTTGAGCAATTTTTCAATCTTTGGTTGAAGTATCTTTACTCATCTTTACTCATTTTACTGCACAAATATAGAAGCCATTTGCTATATGCTTTACTCCCACTGAATACACTAGACTAGCTTTAGATTAACTGTATCGTTTGATATTTTATTTTTCTAATGTCATTACACATATCGGTTGTGTTACAGCGCTTATACATTCTTACTAATACTGACGATGAAATGTATCACTATGAAATCATGATACCATTACAGCTAGCTGTTTGTTAAATGTCATAAAGTCCATGAACTTTGTGGTTTTACTGTAATTGTTAGTAGTTGAGGACGGTGATACCAGCCCAATGTTTCATCTGTAATAGGAAAAGCCATAATAATAAAGGCCCAACTCATAAGTCAACTAACGTATATGATGACAGTACTACCGATGCCAAAAGGAGAAATAATGAAGAAAATAGAAGATATATTTTACGCATTCATCTGGAACAACAAGTCAGAGAAGATAGCAAGGAAAACATTAATGAGAGAGGTTAAAGGAGGAGGATTAAATATGATTGACGTAAGAGCATTTGCTAGAAACTTGAAATTAAAGTGGATAAAAAGCATTAATAACGAGGAAATGAATTCCAAATGGGCAAATCTATGGAGACACCACCTCAGAAAACAAAACGGGCAAAACATTTGGAAATGGAACTGCAGAGAAATAGAAAAGGCACAACTGAACAACCTGACGATTAAATCTATACAAGAGGCTTTAAGAATATGGACGTCCATAAACTTCATTGAGGGAAAGGACATCAAACACAATGAAATAGGACATGAACTTATCTGGAATAACTCTAACATTACCAGCAGGGGCAAACTCTTAAACAATGAAGAATGGAAAAGAAAGGGAATTTGGAAAATAGATCAACTATATAATAACACGGACCTGAAAGTCTTAAAGTCCGTGATAATAACAAAACCATCATACCTTTCGATACACTAAGAACATGCTATGGTCTAAATGGAGTAACGTTTCTGGAACACCGCAAAATATTACCCTGCGTGCAGAGTCTAGTTAAACTAGACGAAGCTCTCTTTTAAAAAGTGAAGTCAAACGAATGCAAAGGGTACAAAAGGTACCGTACAAAATATTAGCATGCATTCCAGACATTTGGAAAAGGGCTATGAGACAGAACGACCAATGTACTACACCAAGTTATCTCGTAGAAAGGCTACAATTCATGAAGAATACCAATACGTACATATTGCTAAAAAATACAGTTAAACAAAAAAATGCAATAAAATCACAAGTGAAGTGGGCAAAACAATTACACATCAATGAAAATGATTTCAACTGGCAAAGTATATACACATCACTTAAGGATATAATAAAAGACACAAAACTGCAATATTTTCAATATAGGTTGCTACAAAGAGCAAGTTATTTCAATAAAATGTTATATATAATGAAAATCAAAGATTCACAATACTGTAAATTTTGCAATGACAATGCTGTTGATTCAATAACCCATGGACTACTAGACTGTGTAAAGGTACAACAATTTAAGACAAGATCTTTAAAACAAGATATGGCCTATGCCAAAATTGGAAAAAGGTTTACAGAGGGTTTGTGTAAAAAACCGGGTGACCGGGTACTTAACGTTCCTAGCAGGGTTAGGATTTTTTATTTATAACGTTGGATCTGGACGATACATGTACGTTATTTTCGACGTCACGTTTTAAAGTTATTTCACATCGTAAGAACGTTTTGACAACGTTAACTTTTAACGTTAAAATAACGTCGGTAATGAACCGATTTAGTGAGAACATATTGACGTCTTTGTAACGTTTCCTTAACTCACACATATTTTGAAGCCATTTCCACAATGTTGAAATTCAACCATCCATCGACGTTTTGCTCAATATTTATTAAATAACGTCAGATCAGTATGGTCCATGAACGTCATTATTGACGTCACGTTTTGATGTTATTTCAAATCGAAAAAACGTTTCGACAACGTTAAATTTTAACGCTAACAATACGTCGGAAATGAACCGACTTAGTGAGAACACAAAGTTTTTGTCATGTTTTTTCCACCAATAAATATTTTGATATTAAAAGCCTGTTTTGACAACGTTGAATTTTAACGTTTGAGTTACGTCACATATGGACCAATGTAGTAAAAAATCAAACGTTCCTGTTTATTATGTTTTCCACACTAACGAACTTTACGGACACGTTACAACAACGTTCTTTTTATACCATCAATAGATGTTTCATGTTTACGTTGCCTCGATGTGTAAAGAACGAAAATGTGCAACGTCTTCTAGGAACTTATAGATACGACGTCAGATACTGTACATCACGGCGTAACAGTGTAATTGTTCATTTTACCGACAAAATGCAAAGATTTACGCGATAAATATGCGCGATGCTCCTCCAAGTAATTGCAAACGTTTTGGGACTTTTTAAATGAGAATCACGCAAGCCGTGTTATGCGACTTTCGATCATCCTACACACATGTCTTTCTGAATGGACAAGTTTGTTCCAAAAACAATTGCTACTGGGGCTTACATCCTCCTGATTTCGACATAGATTTTTACTTCTGCAACAGCAGTGGTATTGCTGGAGTCATTTGTAAGTAACTATTTGTTTAGTTTGTTCATATGTGGTAAGTCTTACAAAATAAATAATATAAAAATAACCTTACACTTAACTCACACTTTTAGACTTATTTAGCGCGCTGTAATAGCAACAATTGAAAAATTATATCATGATTGATATGACATAACAAGGGTGACAATAGGATAAAAGCAACATTTGTGTTCATAAATTGTGTCTATAAAAGTCAGTAAAAATATGTAGAGGACTTCAAAACATCATAAGAAAATTTTTAAAGGTTTACATCATTGTACCGAGTGACACAAAAATAATGCCACACACTAATTTGGAACAACTTTCTAAATAATCAAGGAATCTTCATGATTTTCTATGTGTAGATCGAGTGTTCAATGGATATATATTGGTATAGCATCAACAACTTGGAAATAAAGAGATATCTCATTTTCCGTGGAGGCATGCTCTGACACAAAGTCACTCAAAAAATGTAAGATAGAAAATCTTTTTTAAAATTTACCCATTAAGCGAGTCGGTTTATGAATTAATTTTACAAAATGATCTAAGAACTGGGCATATATGACATATTATAATTGGTAAGCTAGTGAAAGCAACCCCAACAGAAATGACTCAAATAATGGCTAAGACAGAAATCCCAATTTCAGAAAATTGTATTTTTGAACATCTCAAAGTTGTTAATGTAATCCAAGTACAACATTTTTTATCCATTGAACACTCTATCTATTAAAAAATTCACGAAGATTCCTTAATTATTGAGAGAGTTACATCAAAACTAGTGGGTGGCATTTTTGTGTCACCCTGAATAAGGTCAAATTGCCCAAATCAAAGTCACGTGTAATACTCGACATAATAGACATCTGAAGTGTGTCGAGGTCTTTGTTCTGCACTCGCAAAGTTTATTTATGTCAATGTCGTGCTAGATACCTGTTGTGAAACTCCATCTGTGTAGAATATTAGAGCTATCCAACTCTTGCCTGAGCTATTTTGACTTGACTCAAGCATTCCGATTGATTTATATTCTAAGGCTATTTTCCCTCGAAAGATGTTAAAGTTATCTTTTTATTTTGTCATTGATTCTTTTCCAGAAATGGCTGTTTGAATTAATTTAATAAAACGAAATGAAATATGAGTGCTTTGATTAAATAGGTCCATTGATTTGTGCACTATCAGGGTAAGCGTTGAGGAAATTGGCTATTTTCCGGGTGTAGGGGTTTCCACTGTGTCTCAAATCAAGGGTAACCGAAATTTGGATTTTGAATGCAAACTAATTTAAACAGAAGAATATGAAATAACAAATTATCACAAAATATCATAAAATATCGAGGAGCACTTAGAACTTGAAATATATATCAATATATTTATCTTTCTAATTATATTCTAAATTCTTCTAAATGACCTTAATTTTGATATAACCTTCAAATGTATGACATTGTCCGAAACTGCAATGGAGGGCTTTAATTTGTGATGGATTGGTAAGTAAGAATCTGAGAACATGTATGTAGGTTGAAGTCATCTTGACTTGTCAAACGTTTACTGACTGCGGTATAATAATCCCTCATGACCATTATGACAATTTAGATTTTTTGAAATAAGTTTTTATTTCAGGTTAGCAGCATTACAATAAAAGTAGATACTCCGTGCAATTAAACAAGACTGTACATAGTGATTCAATATAAAGTTGCAGATTATTTCAGATAATAGCACCATCCGAAATAATATAGGAATATTCCATGGTTTTCAAAAATATCATTTAAATCCATGAGTGTATATAATTGATATTTTTGAAAAACCATAGGATTGTCCGTTCACCCCATGGGAAATCTTAATCCAGCGAAAAATTAAAGATAAAATTTTGAGAAAAATAGAAAAATTTCTTTTTAAAAATTCTTGAAAAAAAATTGGAGAAAAAAATTGAAAATTTTTTTTTTTAAATGTGAAAAAATCCAAACCATCGAATATCACTTTTTGAGAAGTGATTCTCGATGGTTTGTGGATTTTTTGCTAAATATGATATCTTGATCCACATATTATCTTCACCTGATATTCGATCTATATCCTTGTAACCATGGGATAAATCATTATCCTACACTTATTCTACTAAATGTATAATAACATTAAAAAATAAGTTTGATATTTATTGGCAAAATGAATATCCGGAGGATATCGTGACGATATACTCCGGAAAACCCAATATGCGGAGGATATTGTCACGATATACTCCGCTTGTTGATTTCCCTTGTTAGTGTAGGATAATAAGAACATCCTATGATTTTTTTAAGAATATCATTTTAATCTACTCGGTGATATTGATATATGCACTCGTTCGCAGATATCAATATCACCTCGTAGATAAAAATGATATTCCTCAAAATCATAGAATATCCTATAAATATTAACTTCAGATTCAATCTTTGAATATAGCTGTCATTGGAATTTTTAACTTGACCTTTATTTGACGTGTAGACCATTGGTCTACTTTTGTATATTTTTTTTCTCTTTATCACATAATTTTGTCGGTATATGTTTGCACTACATACTAAGTCTGCTCATACATCCTATGTACTTTTGAAATAAAAGTCAGTAAACAGTTATCTTAAGAACGCATATCTGAAGGAGACTTTAAGTGCCACCATCATTATTTGATGACTTATAAGTCACTTTTCAACAAGTTCACCAAAATAAAGAAAAGCCTATTAGCATTGACTTTTTTTCGAGACATAAATAATAACTAGAACTTCAGTATGTCAATTTATTTATTCATGTCCTACACCCCAATATTTACTCGCATGCAAATTGTCTCTCAGTTTGAGAGTAATTGTTTCGTCTCGTACGCCACCCCAACAGCACAATGGCGATCATCCAGACTTTACTGCTGCTCGTTTTGATACTTGGGTTCTCCCAAGCCCAGACTGACTGGCCAGAGATGAAACCAAAAATAGACACATTCATAAATGAGATCCTCGAATGCAGAGGAAAAATTGGGATGAACCTTGCGATTGTGCAGGACAACGAACCTCTTTATACGACGGGCTACGGCTATGCGGATTTGGACAACATGGTACCCGATGATGGCGAAACTATTCACTTTATATATTCCATCAGCAAGTCGTTTGTTGTAACATTATTCGCCACAGTGATAGAAGAGACGGAGTAAGTATGATGATAAATATGTTATGTTTGAAAAAATAAGTTAACTAACATTTAAATGCCCAGAAATGGGGGATAACGTTTATTTCAAGAATATGCAAAATGTATCAGTTTATTCAATTCAATTAAGGATATCGTGGGACTCCTTGATCACAGATTTGTTGCCGGACTTCCGATTTCGAGATGAGGAGAGAAATAAAGGAATGCAGTTGAGAGACTTGCTTGGTCAGGCGAGTGGCATTCCAGAGAGACTGGGCGGGCCTTACAATTCAGTTGCAGAGTTCGTAAAGTAAGAATTTTATATAAATATATCAAAATAAATATATAATTTCTAAATGTTACTTAAAATAGGAACATAACGTGTATTGGCTTAGGATGAAAGAAACAGTGTTCATAAAAAGATGTCAGAGCTCGCTGGTCAGTATCAAGCGAAGGTAACGGCCGTAACCTTCGCATTAAAGTTATTTTTCGTCGAATTAAACTACGTTATAGTTGACGTAATGATTTGATATTTGAAATATATCGGGCATATATGACATGAAAACTCTAGAGTATGATCATTTTTTCATATACCATATGCGTACGCACCGCAGTTCAACGATATCTTCCATCGCTCAGGAAAGGTAACTGGGATTTTGGTGATAAGATAACTGATATGCAGTGATGCTGCATAAAGCGGTGGAAAATATCTTTGAACTGTGACGACCAGGCACAATGTATGAACAAAATATCATATTCCAGAGTTTACATGTCATATAAGCCTGATTTGGTTCAAATATCAAATCATTATGTCAACTGTAGTAGTTTAATTCGATGAAAATTGACGATTACCGTCCGCCATCTTAGATGCGAAGGTTACGGCCGTTACCTTCGCTTGATACTGACCACTAGTCTATAATCACATAACTTGAGAGAGTATTCATTGAACATTCATTGGATCGTTTAATGATGAAATCATTTCCGACCAGTCCACAGGCACTCCATCTATAATGGCTTTGATTTATTTAGCGTGGTCAAATGCACTGAACCGGTTATGGGGATGCGACAGAGTTTCTGCTACGTCGATAAAAATTATTACCTTGCTGGTGCGATACTTGAACATCTGACAAACAAATCCTTCTCGCAACTGATGCATGAACGAATCTTAACCCCACTGAAGATGAACTCGACATTTCCATCCCTCGCTCATCGTTATAATGAGTCCCTTGGCAAGTTTGCGTATGGTTATCGATTAGTTAACGGAGAGGTTGTGGTCAGCGATTCACCTGGTACTGAAGGTGAAGTCACGTAAGCAATTTAAATTTTAATCGATACTGTTTAATATGTGTTTATTAACGTATTGTTCGGATCCTTTCAATGTCAATACATCCCAACGGCTATACAATACTCTTAATTCTTACACCCATATATTTGAAACAGAGAGATTTCGCAACTCACTTAAAATAGCCATGGACTTAAAGACAGGTCCGTGAAATAGCATGTTTATTATGTAATGGATAAACTATGAGATTTGGTCATTAGGAAAAATAATGGTCAACGGGCGTAGACCCAAGACGAATTGTTTATCTAACTTAAACCACACACTGTGCACTGACTGGTAAGTGGTCCATAATTCAATTTTAGAAAAAAATTGATTTCTTGCGTATTGACTATGAGGTAAGTGTATTTAGAAGTGAGCAGGCGTAATTAGTTCAGCTTTGATGCACTGCATTTAACAGGGGATGAGTTTTAAGTTTGTTTCATTTGTCTTTACTAATATATATAGTATAATAAGTTTAGCTTTAGTGTACAACATGTGGCAATCAATCGTCTTTTGTGCCACATTGGTTTTGGATAGCTTGCCAAGACAAGTGTACATTCTTAAAAAACAATAGAAGAATAATGCAACCCTCTTTGTTATAGCTGGTTATTCTTAAATATGAAACACAGTTCATCCTATTCTGTTGCTACCTAATGCCTGGGCCACGTTTGCTCAGATCCATCGGCCGGCGCCCTGCCGATTGAGTATTCTGTTCAAAACTGAATACAATTGTGAACAATATACTCAATCGGCCGGGCGCCGGCCGATGAATCGGAAAAATGTGACCCACGCATCAGTGTGGTTTAATCCGGTATTACGTATAACTCAAGTGTTTCAAGTGTTTGATTACGTCATCATTTACTGCGCAGCTCTGTACGTTCATTCTTACTTATCTTATGCCCGGGTCACATTTGCTCCGATCCATCGGCCGGCGCCCGGCCGATTGAGTGTTTTGTTCAAAATTGTATTCAATTTTGAACAAAATACTCAATCAGCCGGGCGCCATAGTAAAAATCGGAGCAAATGTGACCACGGCATTATGATCAATAAATTGAAGCCATCGGATTGTCCAGGTCTTGTGCTGTACCAATCTGTATTGTTACTGGGATTGTCCCCTCACCTTTTGTTGGTACAGGGTTGTTCATCTCCGTAACAATACAGCAAATATTGGTACAGAGGGGACAATCTCAGAGCAAGTACGAATATTTCCTTAGGATTATCTCCTAATTAAGATATATTGGCCAAATAAGATCACACGATAAAACATTATAGAATGATTTGAAAAGCAATACAGGATATATTGTGCTTTTGATATTCTGTATTGGCACTCGACTTCGTCTCGTGATAATACAGAATTTCTCAAGCGCAATATATCCCGTTTGCACTTCAAATCATTCAATAACTTATGGTATAGACGATCAAGAAGGATGTCACCCAGAATGCAACATCAATATTCTTCAACAAAAAGCTAGCGTCAGTCCTGGAGTCGGTATTTCTCCTTTGAATCGCAAGTTTCGGTCTTTACTACCTAACAAAAAATTCAAAATACACAAGAAGTGATCAATATAATTATTATACGGGAATAATAAACATACTATAACATGTATAAGTGAGTTGCAAAATCTCTCAGTTTATTATCGTGTTAATTAACTATATATATATACATGTAATTTCAGTGAAACTTTAGTGGCGGCAGCAATGGGGGCCATGTCAACAGCAGAAGATATGGCAGAGTACATGAAGTTCCACCTTGGTGCGTATAGAAATGACGGATCCCTCAATTCAATTGTTGATCCTAACATATTGAGGGAAATGTACAAACCGAACCAAGTCATCAATTTTTACACATCCTTCCTTGAGATTGATGGTCTGGATGATATTGATGAAACATGGAGAGTGTATGCTTATGGTATGGGATTTTGGATGGGGAATTTCAGAGGTGAGTGAAAACAGCAAAAGCGTTTTTGGTGCATTTACTTGAAATATGCTAAACAAGTTCCTAAAATAACATAAAACCGGAGTACTAGTATATATGGACGTACTTCAACTCCATTTTGGTACTCAGACAATCTCTGTTTGCAAAGAATGATTCTAAAAGGAAACGGAAAGGAGGCTGTGATATCTCACGATGCTTACTAGAAGTGATAGAACTATTTAATTGCAATGTTGATGGTTTGTTTCCTTGTGATAATGAATATACTTACAATTTTGGTGTTTATTTTCATCTGTTGTATTCATTCCGTAGAACTTCTCATTCATGACCGTACAATCCTTTTCACTCATAACTCACTACATTTCAGAGAGCGACTTTATACAACACGGCGGTTATGGAACACACGATACTATAATGACACTGTTCAAGCAATGGAATCTTGGCATTTATACTTCCCTTACTGGACCCCATGGAGTTGATTCGCACGCAACTATGTCGTTCATTCACTTTTACATCGCAGACATCCTCCGTGGTAACACTCCTATCTTCAACATCAGTTACGCGTGTAATTACACTCTTCCTGCAAAGGAAGGTGGATATTGCGGACGTTTTGAAATACACCCTGATACAAGCATCGATAAGACCAAAAACACAACCTCCCCTGTCGAAACCTACTCTGGAAGCTATGCAAATCTTGATGACGAAGCCAAAATAAAAGTTGATCCAAACAGAGCTACATTAGTTATGACGAAAGGATGTGAGGAGTACCATCTTTACCCGAGTGGAGTTCCCCATGCTTTTGTAGCTGAATCTACAGGAGAATGTTACGGATGCGCTAAACGTGTTGTCTTCACCATTTTATCAGAAACTGGATTGGTCGATGATTTTTCAAGTCTAAGAATAGATGATGTTGAATTCCAGAATTCCAGAATGAAACCAGAAGAGATAAAATGTGATGTATCGTTGGCAAGTGATACCAACTTTTCTCGGCTTTGTCTGTATTCTATGATGGCTTTTGCTCTGACTGCTACAACAATAATTTAAAAAAAGATTAAGCCCTTTAACACGTAATATTTTGAAATAAGAGTAAATCATCAAGTACAGAATAAATTGTATAACTTCCAGAAATAAACTCATCGCTGGTACGACACCATATATTTTTTATCCGTGTCTCGTCTTTTATCTTATCTACATATAATATCGTATATGGTTTTGATCTGATCACTTCGTATAAGTAGGATAAGCAGATTGATTTTTAAAGCATTCTTTGTGTTCATAAATTGTGCCTATAAAAGCCAGTTAAATATTATTTGAAGGGCCTTAAAACTTCACAAGAACAAATTCAAATGTAGGTCTATTTAAGCATTGTCCCATGTCTGCCATGTCGACGTGTCTACATTAAATCATCAGAAGTAATGCTAGAGTAGTAGCTATACTTGAGATGTGTCAAGGTCTTAGTTCTACACCCGTCACCAAAGGGAGAGATTTCCAAAATATGACCTTTGGTATTGGCAGTTGGCACGTTCGATAACCAATTTTACAGGCCCCATTTGCCACCATTGAAATGGATCTCAAAATGTTCGCGGTTGTTTTATGAGTATTCTCTACATGTTTGGATCGAATTCAATAGTAGTATTACCGTAGTTTTGAGATGATGATATTGAATTGATGTTAACTGAAATAATAAACGCCATCTCCACAATTTCAAATTTTACTTTGCGCATACGCTGCACTGAGAGAGCAAGTGCTCATGATTGTTCACGTGATCATATCCTGCAATTTGATTGGACATCACATACTGCTGGGCGTGATTTAAATGAATTATGGGAGCTACTCACTTATTCTGACCCGTCACATTCTATTTGTATTTATTTCTGAAGTGAGCGTCTGCCCTCGGGTGTCGTATCCAAACTGTACTGGGCTACCAGAGTGTTCTACATGTAACTCTTCCAATGAGTTGTCTCGAGTATGGCACATATTTACACTAGTAAGATGTACTACGTTATCTTTCATGTTTCTTCAAACGATGGATGTCTGAATTGATTTTCTGAAAGGAAATAAAATTATGATTTAATCATGAAAAATCCACTGATTTGGTTATGAAAACTATCGGGGTATTTTTTTGAGGGATGGTAGTTAACTAAGTGTACAATTTTTGAATATATTTTCATGAAATAATTATATTTGTATATATGACATTGACCTTGCGATTACCTTCTAATAATTGCGATTGTACATTGACTAAGATTACTGTTGTAGAGCTTCAATTTGATAGATTCATTGCGTTGGTTAGCAATCTTGTATCTGAGAACAAGTGCATTGTTGAAATAAAAAGTGGTTATACTGACTAGTGAAACGTTTACTATACTGTCTGACCTATTTCTGACATATAACTTGGCCTACTTTTGTAAAAAATGTTTTATGTTCGTCAAATATATTTGGCTAAACGAATATTTGATTGCACTGCATCCTTTGCACACACTCATCACATTACCTTTGATATAAAAGTCCGTAAACAATTATATTATACGAACTAATATTAACATTTGAAGGAGAATTTAAGTGCCATCACCATTATTTGACGACGTGTACGTCACTTTTCAACAAGGTTACAAAAACTTAGTATTTAAATTCTTTAACCTACTTCGAGTCGCCAGATTCATGTCATGAATAATAACTAGAACTTCAGTATGTCAAGTTATTTATATTTGCCCTGCACCTTCAATACTTGTATGCAAATTGTCTCTGTTTGAAATGAATTGATTCGTCTTACACACCGACCAAACACCACAATGCATATGTAGAACATGCAGACTTTAATGCTGCTTGTTTTTATACTGGGCTTATCTCAGGCCCAGACTGACTGGCCACAGATGAAAGCAAAATTAGACACATTCATAAATGAGATCCTCCAATGCAGAGGGAAGATTGGGATGAACCTTGCGATTGTTCAAGACAACGAGCCTCTTTATACGACGGGCTACGGCTATGCGGATTTGGAGAACCAGGTACCCGATGACGGGGAGACTATACACTTTATATATTCTGTCAGCAAGTCGTTCGTTGTAACACTATTCGCACAATTGATAGAAGAGACGGGGTGAGTACCATGTTAAAACAATAATATAAGAAAAATAAAGTAAATAATATTTTAAGGCCCAGCCATTGTACTCCCATAAATGTGAGGTTATTGTTTTTTTTATTTTATTTTTATTATATTGACACTTTTCTCTCAAAAGGCTTGGGATTTGATACACGCAGAACACACGAAGAATCTGTATGAAAATGATCACAGTTTACTCACCTTTTACGATTTTCGTATCGACCAGGCTTTGTATAAAAACCACGTACCTCGTACATGTCGTACCCACGTACATGGGTCGCGATACAGTCTGAAGGTTTCTAAAAAGTTTTAAAAGATTATTCAGATCTTCAGCCTTCGTTAATGCTAACTTACCATGAATGGTTTATGTTTATGTTTCTTTAAGTTTTCTTTTCCACCTTTAAGATGAGTACATAAATTATTTTAGATTTTAAAAATTACAACATGTATATATACCATGGGCTTTCGAAAGCCGCGGCAACGCGATACTTTAGACTTAGGCATAAGCAATAAATGTTGGTATTATTTTGACAGGCGATTTCGTTTTGCAATGCTTAGTTTTCATGTCTACTTCCTCTTACAATGCGACGTGCGAACATCCTCAAAATTCATTTCGTTCGTTACGAAAACCAAAAATGAAAGAAATTATGATGAGTTTTCAAGAGTCAAATATAAGACTGAATTGTTGCCGTAATAAAGCATCGTTTTGACTTACCGATCGCTCATTTTATTGAAAAAGTATTGTCGTCAGAGAAGACAAGACAGGCCCGTAGCCAGAATTTTCCAAGGGGGGGGGGGGGGGGTTCACTTTTCCAAAAAATTCTAGGGGGGGGTTCACTTTGGTAAATTTGGCCAAAAATCACTCAAAAAATAGTAAGAATGGTGAAAAACTGCATGATTTTGAAAGAAATTTGAAGGGGGGGGGGGGTTCACCCTAACCCCCCGAACCCTCCCCCCTGGCTACGGGCCTGCAACAAAAGGGCAAAGAAACTGACGACGTTGTTAGGATTTTCATCTCCATATCATGTACGTCGAAAATTATTCGTTTCCGCAAAGATATAAGTCTCGGTTTGGAGAACAGCGGTCTAGGGGGCTAATAACTTTTTTCATGAAAAATATAGAAAAACACCCAAATTAAATTATGAATATTCAAAAGAGGACATTTAAATCTACAATATGTCAAAATATCAAGAGTGTTCGAAGTAGGCATAACGTAAAGTAGGCCGATTAAAAAAAGACAAGCCTCGACTGATAAACTTCGTTCTCCAAGCCGAGACTAGTCTTGTCAAAGGCCTTTTAGGTGTGAAGATATTTTGAAGATAAATTCAAAAATAACTAGAAAAACAGCAATTCCGAGGAGTAGCAAACCCCACCGAACAAAACATGTTTTGATAATTAGTGGCCATCTTGAAAATTTCAGAACATTACATGCACTGTATCAGCATACAATATTTGAACCAAAACCATCCACTGGTATTTCAGTTATCAAAGATTATGTTTTTATGCCATTTTGAAATTCAGCTGCCTTCTTGAGCTCCTTTGTTCTTTGGCATCTACATATAAAATTTGAACCAAGTCCATCAATTGGCATTTGAGTTATCAAAGATTAAATGTACGTTCTTTTATAAAAATGGCAACCATTTTGAAATTCAGCAACCATCTTGAAAAATATTTTGTCAACAGAGCAACTGTGCATAGGCATCAGCATATACAAAATTGAACCAAATCTGTTCACTGGTATTTGAGTTATCAAAGATTACGGATTTCTTTACGAAAAGTGACAGCCATTTTGAATTTCAGCCCCCATCTTAAAAATATTATCTAGAACAGAGCTACTATGTCCCTTGGCATTATCATAAAAAATTGAGTCAGATCTGTCTAATGGCATTTCTAAAGGTATTTTTTATAAAAAGTGGCGGCCATTTTGAAATTCAGCCACCATCTTGAAAATTCTTTCTCGAACAGGGCTACTGTGTCCTTTGGCACCATCATAAAAAATTGAGTCAAATCCGTTCAATGGCATTTGAGATATCAAAGGTATTTTTTTACAAAAATGACGGCCATTTTGAAATTCAGCTACCATCTTGAAAATTCTTCCTCGAACAGAGCTACTGTGTCCTTTGGCACCACCATACAATATTTGACCCAAATCCATTAACTGATATTTGAGTTTCAAAGATAACATTCTTTACGAAAAATGGTGGCACTTGAACAGAGCTACTATATCATTCGGCATCAGCATTTAAAAGTTGACCCAAATCTGTTTACTGGTATTTGAGTTATCAACTATTACGTTTTTTTTAAATGGCGGTTATTTTGAAAATCAAGGGCCATCTTAAAATCTCTTCTTGAGCAAAGTTCCTTAGTCTGATATTGCATATACAATTTGAACCAAATCCGAGAATTTGAGTTATCAAAAGTTACATTTTTAAGAAAAAATGGCGGCCATTTTGAATTGAGCGGCCATATCGAAAATTCATTCTCGAGCAGAGGTCCTATACTCCCATAAGACATTGACCTATAAAATTTGAATCAAATCCGTCAATCGGATAATGAAGACAAAATATCCTCACATTTATGGGAGTACAAGCCATTGGGATGACATTTTTTTCAAGAATATGCAAAATTTATCAGTTTATTCAACTCAATTAAGGATATCGTGGAACTCCTTGGTCAAAGATCTGTTGCCGAAGTTCCGATTTCGAGATGAGGAGAGAAATAAAGGATTACAGTTGAGAGACTTGCTTGGTCAAGCGAGTGGCCTTCCTGAGAAACCTCTGAGCGTTCCTTTCAATTCAGTTGAAGAGTTCGTAAAGTAAGTTTGATTAAATTAGAAAGTGCAATAACCCTGTTCTACAAGGTCTACAAGCCAAATCTGATTTCCAGAGCCATTTTTTAGCAATTAATTGAGATAGGCACAGTCTGTCTCGTCCAAAGGCAATAGTAAAGGCTGTGGATTCCATAATAACATTAGCTTGTAGTCATTTGAATTGATGTGAGAGTATTCATTGGACGAGTTGGATAGTTGAATGGTGAAACCAGTTCGGATCAGTTCATTGTTGGATGCATGTATTCCATCTATTATGATTTGAATTTGATTTATTCAGCGTGCTAAAATGCACCGAACCGGTAATGGGTATGCGACAGAGTTTCTGCTATGTCGACGTAAATTATTTCCTTGCTGGTGCGATACTTGAACATCTGACGAACAAATCCTTTTCGCAACTTATGCATGAACGAATCTTTACCCCACTGAAGATGAACTCGACATTTCCATCCCTCGCTCATCGTTATAATGAGTCCCTTGGCAAGTTTGCGTATGGTTATCGATTAGTAAACGGAGAGGTTGTGGTCATCGATTCACCTGGTACTGAAGGTGAAGTCACGTAAGCACTTTTAATTTTAATCGATAATACTCACAAACGTATTGTTCGGATCCTTTCAATGTAAATACATACTAACGGCTATTATAGAATACTCTAATTCTCAAACTAACATATATTTGAAACGTTAGAGTTGATTAATGTGTTAATAACAATGTACGAGGGTTGTCCCAGAAGTAATGCACTACATGCTCTCACTTTATCAATAATTGATATTTCTCCATGAAAATTTCAGTAAATGATCATAAGAGACATTTTGATTATTCTACAAATTTTCATGTTGACTGATAAAACTATATTGATGTTATAATAAAATCAAGTTGGTGTGTTTGGGTAGGGTGGGGCAGGTTATACAGTCCCGTCAAAAGGAATAAAAAATTGAAAATATGAAATAATTAATCAACAAATACCATTTTGTGTAGCTATAAGAAGTTGGCTCAAAAATCGATATAGGATACTAAATTACTATGAGCACATCTTAGATTTAATTGGTGTATATTGCACAGTGTCCCATTTCACATTTTCTCAAAATATTGCCCTTTGCATGTCATGTACTTTTGATGCCTGTCAGGTCAAACACTCTTGGTAATTTCTTCCACTGTGACTTGTGGAGTTTTTGCCTCCCTTGTTTGGAGTTGTCATCCAGGGTCCAGTCATCTCTTTTAAATCTCTTCTGCCATCTCATAATTGTAGTCATATCTGGTATATACTCCTTATATAATCTTTTCATGGTAGCAAAAGTTTTGCGTGGTTTTGAGTCCAAGTGAAGTATAAAATTAGACCACCAAACGCAAGGCCTTCTGTTTTCAGGTGAGGATTGCAGCCATTTTTGATCATTTAACTGTGGTATTATGACATCACAGTGCTAAATGTCATTATTTGTACTTGGTTAACATCATGCTGAATAAATTTAACAATTTCCCTAACATTTTGATCATTTAAAGGAAAGAAATATTGGATCTTTGGATCTTTTCATAATTAGAAAAATTGGTACCTGCCCCGCCTACCCCCACCCCCATATTGCTATAGCAACCATATTAAGACTTGATATAAATGTTTGATGCTGAAACTTATATTATTATAGATAAAACTTCAATTGTTATATACACAAAATTTCAGCTGAATTGAAGTATATTCAAGAAAGTTAGAGCATACATGTATAGTGCATTACTTCTTGGACAACCCTCGTACTTGCAGTGAAACGTTATGGGCGGCAGCCATGGGGGTCATGACAACAGCAGAAGATATGGCGGAGTACATGAAGTTCCACCTTGGGGCGTATAGAAATGACGGATCCCTCAATCCAATTGTTGACCCCAACATATTGAGGGAAATGTACAAACCGAACCAAGTCATCAATTTTTACACATCCTTCCTTGAGATTGATGGTCTGGATGATATTGATGAAACATGGAGAGTGTATGCTTATGGTATGGGATTTTGGATGGGGAATTTCAGAGGTGAGTGAAAACAGTTAAAGCGTTGGATCATTTACTTGAAATATGCGACTAAGTAAGTACCTAGGACATACAACTGGAGTCATGGTACTTTAACTCTGGTAGTGGTAAAACTATTTGCAATGTTGATGGTTTGTTGCCTTGTGATATTGAATACTTAACATTTTGGTGTTTATTTTCATCTGTTGTATTCCGTAGAACTTCTCATTCATGACCGTTCAATCCTTTTCACTCATAACTCATTACATTTCAGAGAGCGACTTTATACAACACGGCGGTTATGGAACCCACGATACTATAATGACACTGTTCAAGCAATGGAATCTTGGCATTTATACTTCCCTTACTGGACCCCGTGGAGTTGATTCGCACGCAACTATGTCATTCATTCACTTTTACATCGCAGACATCCTCCGTGGCAACACTCCCATCTTCAACATCAGTTACGCGTGTAATTACACTCTTCCTGCAAAGGAAGGTGGATATTGCGGACGTTTTGAAATACATCCTGATACTAGCATCGATAAGACCAAAAGCATATCATCCCCCGTTGAAACATACACTGGAAGCTATGTAAATCTTGATGACGAAGCCAAAATAAAAGTTGATCCAAACAGAGCTACATTAGTTATGACGAAAGGATGTGAGGAGTACCATCTTTACCCGAGTGGAGTTCCCCATGCTTTTGTAGCTGAATCTACAGGAGAATGTTACGGATGCGCTAAACGTGTTGTCTTCACCATTTTATCAGAAACTGGATTGGTCGATGATTTTTCAAGTCTAAGAATAGATGATGTTGAATTCCAAAACTCCAGAATCAAACCAGAAGAGAGAAAATGTGATGTATCGTTGGCAAGTGATACCAACTTTTCTCGGCTTTGTCTGTATTCTATGATGGCTTTTGCTCTGACTGCTACAACAATATTTTAAAAAAGAATAAGTCCTTTCACTTAAATGCCCACTTTGCGTATTTTCAACGTTTTTGGGCAAAACAAAGACTTACATTTGAATTTCATAGTATGTCCAATGTATTGATAAGAACCTTATCTTTCATTTGACACCAACAACAGCCCTAATGGACCACATCAAAGCTTACAATAGATTATCAAAAATATTTTCAATCTGTCAAGCTTTATATATCAAGTTTTTATCAATGTCATTGAAAGATGGCAAAGTTGTTTGTATTACATGATACATTCATTTCCATAGAAGTGTCAGGCCCGTAGCCAGGATTTGCCAAGGGGGGGGGGGGTTCAGTTTTCAAAAATTTCCAGGGGGGGGTTCACATTTGACAATTTTGGCCCAAATATGGCTAAAATCACAAGAGAAGTGCTCAAAATGGTGAAAAACTGCATGATTTTGAAAGAATTTTTGGCCAGGGGGGGGGGGGGGTTCGCCCGAACCCTGCGAACCCCCCCTGGCTACGGGCCTGAGTGTCGCCATCTTTTAAATCAACAGTAATTAAAACGTGCATTTTGTTTAACATGTGCATGCACGTCTAATGATCTCTGAACTTCAAATGCTTTTTTCTCTGCGAGTCATTTTTTGGTTCAATATTAAAGCAAATCAAACGTTGTGAGCGAGTGTGTGAGTAACATGTTTCAATGATTATTTTTTATTCTAAATTAAGTATAGTGGGCCTTTAATATTTTGAAATAAGAGTAAATCATCGCCCTGAATAAAGTGTATAACTACCAGAAATAAACTCATCACTGGTCCGACACCGTATATTTTTATAACCGTTTCTCGTCCTTTATCTTATCCACGGGGGTAAAGCAGACCCGATGATGCAATGAGCTTTATCGGCGGTATCATGACTGTGTAACGGGTCTTAATGTATAATTGTGCTCGGCGGTAGGTTCAAACAACGCGGATCCTCAAAGCATGTGCTCATGGTATATTCGTGTTTTAACACCCGTGTTATCTACGTGGTTTTGATCCGATCACTTCGTAGAAGAAGGATATGCAGATTGACCTTTTCAAGCATTCTTTGTGTTCATAAATTGTGCCTATATGTACAGATAATGTCGTGCATCTATTCATTTATTCGTAAACCTTCTCGTGAAAATTCTAGCAGAAATCGTCCACTCCCCTCGCTAAATCGAGTGGAATAGAGCAAAGAGAATCGAAACATCAATTCAAACCAGAAAAAGGCCAGAGATGATATTCTATGCAATTTTAGTTTCGATAATTATGACATGTGTATTGTATAAGATATGTGTACACGTAATTTATTATTGTGAAAAATGAATACAAGTAAATTGAGCCACCAACCCCATTGTTACATGTTTTGTTTTCTAATAAGGTTATAGTCTCACATGATAGCACGTGATATAAATTAAAGTAAGAAGGTCCAGTTACTGTTTTACAGCGCGATATACCACCTTTATAGTACTTACCCGAAATTTCAAAAGGCCTTAGATAAGCTTTAATGTCCTGTTTAAGAATAAGAACCCCTAGTAATGGATTCTAGCAATACTCACCAAGATGAATCTACTTGTTGAGACTCGATCGACTATGAGTTCTTCTGTGAAAATGAGAATTTCAGCAAGGGTGTGATTGACTTAGCATTGGGATGAATCTATGAGACCCGATGCTACCTTCTGAGCATTCCGATTATACCGTGAGTATAACCCGATGAAATCGCGAGTAAGCTTTCGGATCACTATATAATTACATGAAGTATATCACAAATGTTCCTCTAATTTATCCTACTACTTGAGTCATAATGTAATATTATATAATATAATTCAACTTGACAGCCAGTTGATGATCAATGGGTGGGGTGTAGGTAGGGGGGAGGAGCAATCCTTGAGGGATGGGGTTCAACTGAGGGGCAACCGTGTTAATGGTCTACCCGTCTGTAAGGAGGGGGGGGGAGTTGACAGCTGAATGGAAGCATGGGTTCCCAAACCTGCATTAGGCAGTTGCAAAGGCTGTGTATATAGCTACGGGTGTAGCTGAGATGTTAGAGGCTGGGGCACAGAGAAAGTAGGATTGGCATGCAGGAACCATGGAACTTGCATTCCATGGGATAAGGAAGGTAAGGCATATAGGGTGCAGATGCAAGGGATAGATGGGGAAGAAAAGAGGGGTGAGAGAAGCATGCGCCAAGTTAAGTCTCAATAAAGGCATAATTGCCAAAGTGGTAGATACTGTGCTTCTGGTGGCTGCCACATCTGCCAACGTGTTTATTGGGACTACCTGTGTATTAGTTGCTGCTTTTGTTGTCACCGTGACTGGAAATGGAAACATCAAGTCACTATATCTGCTCAGGGTTATATAAAACCACCCATGGAAATGCAAGAATGCCAAAAGATAGAACTGGCTCAGTGTAATAATAAAAACTGCTAGGTACCAAAGTGCACCCAAGAGACACTAACATGTCTTAGAAGGCAACTTGACTAAGTATAATAATGCAAACTGGTTTATGATAAGCTAATTAAAAAGAATAAATATTAACTAGACGTAACTAAGACTCCCTGGCACAGTTTGCAGATGTGCAGCTCTGAATACTTACTGTTTTATTTTGTAAGTACATGCTAAATCCTCCCAGGAGGCTCTGAGTAGGGCTTTCCCGTCCTTGTTCAAATACACGGGGTCATCAAGGATGTCGTGATACTGAAGGTGTTCGTCAAAGACCCCTTGGTGATAATGGAATGTGAGCCTAGGGGAATTTAGACAGTGTATTTTCGCCATTGGGCTAAAGTTAATGGACATGATCATTGAATTTAACGGTATGGATCGCTCCATGGTGTTAAGTGGTGTTTGTGGGTCCTGGACCAACCCCTTGGGAATAGGGACCCAATGACCACCGCGTCCACTGTATAATTGAAGGCCATGATATCAGCTGCCAGACTGGTGACGTCTTCTGCCAGCTGATTGGGAGACAATGGGATAGGGAAGGGGATGTAGGATTAGGGGAAGGGGTGGGGATGTCATTGTCACCGATCTGGATGGACAAGGCTGGCGTCCAATTTAAGTGTATCCGTGACTCTCGCCAGTCAGCCATGCATCGTAAATTCAATGTCTGGAAGGGCAGGCGGGGCACTAGACAGTCTTTTGACGAAAGAGTGACCCAGGATGACCACTTTAATCGCTGGATCAGATATATAAGGTGGTGGGATGGGAAAGGGGATAGTCAGATCCATAAGGGGTATGGTTACTGGGTGGGAAGGGTTTAAGGGGTTGACGGTCGATCTGAGGGATTGGTGATGGTTGGTATATAGGTGGGCATCCGTGAGGGGTGTAACCATAGGGTTGGCTGTTAAAGGGGCATCATACAAAACTTCAAGATTGGGGTCAGAGTCCCCCATATCCATGTCCATCAGGGACTAAATGACCCACCAGGCCCATCAAAGCTCAAAGACACTGTTAGTCCATGGTATGACTTCCGAATATGAAGGATCCGTAGCACACTATAGTGCAGCAACATTTTAAGCAATTAATATTTATGGAGGTGCATATGTCTTGATTCTTTTAACATACCATTTGCTGAAAAAACTTCCGGCTTTCAGGTCGAAAAATGTATTTCATCACAAGGGGTCAAAAACGTAAATATTTTGATTCGAACTTTTATATGTTTTATAAGACACAGACCGTTATTCTAAGCATACGAACAAAAATTAGATTATGATAATGTGCAAATATACTATAATTTTACTGTAGATGTCTGTGTTTAATTAGTGTAATTACGCAAGTGTGTTTTTCAGATTTTGTTTGATTTTTCAAATATGAGCCAAGCAGATTAAACAAAATTGTTTGAAATATTAAGTTATTTATACTTGGGAACATATTAGTTTTCTTACCATTTGGACCATTTTATTACCAGAATTTTCCCGTATAATCTGAAGGAGTCAAACAACAAATTATTGTTCATGTTTTATAAAACATAATACAATAATAAATAGGTAAGATTTATATCTAATTAAATGTTACAGAGGTATTGGAATGTTCATATATTCCAAGGGCATGTCAAATAATCAATTAGAGTCATATGCAATCGAACGCCTTACAATTCTTCCTCGACGTTACTGCTGGCTCTCATCAAGTTTTATAATGGTTGTTTCTTCTTTGACCTTACCGCCGGATATCATCAAATTTTAGGAAGATAATGACAACGATTTTTTCAAATATTCATGAATTCGTCCAAGTCTTATTGGTTGTTTTATAAGCAACTGAGCTATATCTAACTTCGAGAAATAGAATTTTAGCTGTAGTCCCAATTAATTCCGCGGTGAACATAATACTAAAGGACCCATTTTGTGAAAAACTAGCATAATTTAAGCATTTGTCATTCTAATATAAAAGTGATTAATTTGTAGCATTTATCGTATTAATACCTGAGAAACAATACAAAAGGTCGATACACTGATTACATAATTTTCGGTATTGATAAGCATGATAACCTCAAACGTATAGCTTAGAAAACTAAATCATATATGTAAAATTATTTTGTATTATTTTCTGGTGCGTTGTGTACTCCAAATTGTAAAAAATTGGGATTTTATTTTTTGGTTATTTTTTGACCTCTGTTAATGGCAGGCATAATTCAGCCTAAAAGCCGGAAGTATATGAAACGGTAATAATAAAAATTATTAGCGAACATATGTAGGTATGTTAATATTAGGTCAAATATCGCTGCGCTATAGTGTGCTACCAGCTCCTTTATTAGACGTCCTAGAGATTTCATACCATGGACTATGTATGCAGAGACATCTATTCATGTATATAGCATTTATTTTATAGAAGTATAATTTTGACGGCCATGAATCGAACACGGTAAGAATCAGCATTCATGTAAGTTGATGGACCAAGTTGACACGGGCAGCTTGAAGTTCATTTCGTTTTCACTGCAGTAAGACAGCGCATTTATACACTGCTTAATTTTGAGTGATTCGGCCACTAACTATGGAGCTCTTCATGGGGAGGAGATAAAACCATGACAGGAAAAAATCAATGTACCGATTGTAATTATTTTTCTCTGGTGGGTACATACGACATTGTGCTTTGACGTAAGAGCATATAAATTCGATCTTTTTTTGAGGACATTGTAAGTTAACATTTCGGCCTATGGCAAAATAATTGTGATATTCTTAGCAAACGACTCCGAGCCGGCTCCCTAAATTAAAATATCTGACAATAATTTATATCATGTTTTCAATTAAAAAACCTGCCATTGATTCATACATGGAAAGTTCCTTGAAAATGACAAAGTCCCAAAAAATAATTTGAAACCTCAACTTTTTCACCTTTCGAATGTCACTTAAGGTCAAATCTCAAATTTAAGGTCAGATTTGAACTCCTGGGAACTTGTAGATGATTTTAAGAAAATTTGAAGCAAGTTAAAATTTGGTAGTGCAATCTTTCGAAATTTACTGTATTTTATATGGTACAAAATATAGTAATGTGATAATATGAATATACTTTTAATGCAACACATTGAGTTGAAATCTGACTATTAAAAAACACGATGGCCATCCTGACATGGCTGTCATTAAATACAACTCTACTGTTTTTTGCTGTAACTGAATAAGTGATTTTGTTCATTTTTTATATGTGCATCATACGAAACGAGTTCATTGTCTCGCAAAAAGGTTGTACAAAAAATATTTTTAATAATTCAGAAATGACATTTTAGAATTATAAAAATTCACCGATATTGTGTTAAAATATCATCATGATCATTCAAATAATGAAAAAGTTCCACTCATCGAGAAAGCTCTCCCTAACAGGACTCCTCTTTTTCAGTTTTGGTTCATCAGTTGCCGAAATAATACTTCTCAAAAAGTGGCTCATTTTTTGGGCCACTCGATATATCACATTTGACATAAATTTTGGTATATGTACAGTATAAAGTAAATATATAGGCTAATAGGATGTATAAACTATTTAACTATATTTATATTTAAAGGCCCACTTTGGGGATTTTCAACATTTTTGGGCAAAATAAAGACTTATATTTAAATTTCATAGTATATCCAATGTACCTTATCTTTCATTTGACACCATCATCAGCTCAAACGGACCACATCAAAGCTTACAGCTTAGTTTAAAAGCACCTTTTCATTTTAGGTTGTTAAATCATATTTCTAATCAAAACAGATATTTCATTCTGAAAATATGGAATCAAATTGATCATCCATCCTTTTATCACTGGTTATCCACTCGATTACGCTGGTTACCGAAATGGTTCGTTTTGGTAACAAAATGTCGGAACATCGAAGGTACGATTTTTCTTTTTTCCTAACCCCCCTATCACACCAAACTCGTTCTTACCCGTTCTTGCCAGTCCTACGAAAACGTCGTAAAACGGGCTCAATCTGGCTGTGGTCGGGAAATATGTCTGAAATAATTAGCTTCTTCGTTCTTAAACAGTCTTCAATACGTCCTTCTCGTTCGCAGTTCGTTCAGGTCGCACCACGTCGGTGTGCAACGTAGTAGAACGCGTCCCTTAGTCTAGAAGGTCAACATGACCTGATTACAGAACGTTATGGTCGCCATCGAATTTTGAATCGATTCAAAATTCTAAAATCACATTCCCGTCTGAGAACGATCATAAAGTTCGTAAATAGACCTTAGAAAGTTGCAGCTACGTTCGTTCCGTTCGCACACAGTTTTGAAGAACGCAGTGGCAACTTGTTTGGTGTGATAGCTATATTTTTGCTAACTCGTTCATAAGCAGTGTTAAATACGTTCTCAATCAGTTTAAACCCGTTTGCAATTAGTTCTACCTCGTTCTCAACACGTCCTCAGACAATTCAACTCGTTGTTAAAACGTCCCTTGTAGGATTGAAGTACGACGGTTCCGTTCGTAGTACGTCCAGCTCGTCGTTAGTACGTTGTCACTCGTTCTAATTGTAGAACGTGACGACCACGAGAACATTTTGAGCATTGTCTAAGTTCTAGAGGACCTACCCGTTCGAGTACGTTCGATGAAGTTTGTTAATAGATCCCAAACGGTTCTTAGTAGGTCCAGTCCGTTCGTACACAGTTGAAGCCCGTTTTTGAGAACGTAGTGAGAACTAGTTTGGCGTGATAGTAGGGTACCCTACTATCACACCAAACTAGTTCTCAGTACGTTCTCGAAAACGGGCTTCAACTGTGTACGAACGGACTGGACCTACTAAGAACCGTTTGGAATCTATTTACAAACTTCATCGAACGTAGTCGAACGGGTAGGTCCTTTAGAACTTAGACAATGCTCAAAATGTTCTCGTGGTCGTCACGTTCTAAAATTAGAACGAGTGACAACGTACTAACGACGAGCTGGACGTACTACGAACGGAACCGTCGTACTTCAATCTTTATGAACGTTCTCAGACGGGAATGTGATTTTAGAATTTTGAATCGATTCAAAATTCGATGGCGACCATACCGTTCTGTAATCAGGTCATGTTGACCTTCTAGACTAAGGGACGCGTTCTACTACGTTGCACACTGACGTGGTGCGACCTGAACGAACTGCGAACGAGATGGACGTATTGAAGACTGTTTAAGAACGAAGAAGCTAATTATTTCAGACATATTTCCCGACCAAAGCCAGATTGAGCCCGTTTTACGACGTTTTCGTAGGACTGGCAAGAACGGGTAAGAACTAGTTTGGTGTGATAGGGGGGTTACTTCACACGTTGTAGGCAGAATCCCACGACAATTTAATGGAGGAAATAAAGAATATACAATACAATACAATACAATACAATGACGTGTCACAAAAAGCTCGCGCACGCATTGTTACACATTTTGTGGCGTAATCCAGAGGATCCTCGCTTTTAACATGATAGAATGTGACGTTTTTGAGAAAAATGTACACACATGAAAATCCTTTCGTCCTCCACATTTACCTCTATATCTCAAAACATCTTAGACGAATAACTCTGATATCATATATATATTGTTTATGGGCTAGGAGCATCATAAAACACGAATCAATTGATATTTTAGGTGAAATAAATATACGTGTTGCTGTGCTTGAAAATAGGCGAATGGCGTAAACCTTTCGTCCTCCACTTTTCCACATACAACAGAAAACACATACTTTTGTGAACAAAATCAACTATTTATTAATAAACTAGAGTTTAGGAGCAAAATAATCATGTATGATTTATTAAAAATTGATCTCGTATTTTTTGTTTAATGTACACCTGAAAAGTTGAAGGTACCAAAAAATGAGCAAAAAAGGTCGCTGTCAACAGATTCTATTTTTCAGACTCTATGACGTCACAATATGGGACGCTTACTAAAATTCATCCTTTGAAGTAAAACTTCCATCTACCTTTATCAAGACGGAAAATAAGTATAATAGTCATATATTGTTTGAGTTATGAGCGTTTAAAGACGAAAAATAATTCAAAATGTAACGTGTCAACATGGGATATTTGCCAGATGTTTTGGTAAAAAACTCTTTTTTAAAAACGAACGCGCAAAAAATGTGAACGGAGTGTAGTTGATCTAAAATCTTCATCGAAACAACTTTAAAATGATATATAACTTTAATTAGAATATTATCTTATAATCCGGAGAATCAAAGTTACATTCACGCGATACCCTAAAAACAAATGCGCCACCTTTTTGCGACACGTCAATACAATACATATTTGCGAACAAATAGTTCAGAAGACAACAGAATCGTCGATTTAATTCCCCACTTAAGTTACATAAACGGTTTTTCGAAAAACGGTTAAGATCTGCACTTTTAACCCAACCAACCCAGTTCTGAACTTTATTTCCAGAAAAAGAGAATATTAAAAGTATCATAAAACAAATAAGGAAGATGAAGAGAACATGAATCAATGTCAAAAAATCAAAATATCAAGGGTTTTAATGAGAGAAAAAGTTCCCCGAAAGGGGTGCTGTTTTCAATAACGTACGTTATGGGCTACGAGTCACGAGATGGCTGTTAACATCAAAATTCTTTAAAATATGCGTCCCTGAAATTTGTTTTATCATTCGTGTGCTCAGGACCCCCTCCTTCCTATTATGGTTTCGAAATGTATTTCCCCATTATATTCAATTGGTAGTTTTTGAATAATCTCAATATAACACTCCATTTATTTATTTTTATTCTCAGGAGGAGGGATAAATTTGCTCCTGGTTTTTAAAAATGATTTATCCTCATTATTACTCCCATAAAACTCTGTAATCTTAATTGTCTGCAGAATCTACTGTTATCAGCTTTTGGTTCATATGTTAGGTTATACCGGAGTAGGTGTAAACTTATCATTTTAGTATTTCAGTTAATTATAGTTTTCTTAAATTTTCATTGAATGTGACAATTTTGTTGATACAAATGTGATACAAATATGACCATTCATGCCATTAGAGCTGACCAAAAATTTCAAAAGGGCCTTAGTTAAACTTAATGTCCTGTAACCCTTTGCCTCCCACATTGCTTTTAGCAAGGTATTGCCCATAACCGCATTGTTTTAGCAATTTAAGAGAAAAAGGTAAAAAATGATAGAAAAACTAAATGTTGAATATCTCAATAAGTTTTCGTCTAATTAATGTGAAATTTTCAGGAAAACATAATTAGGTGTTACTTTAGTGATTTACATGTACTGGCGTTACGTGGCATAGGTTTTGCTATTATGACATCATCACAATGGTTTGGAACAGAATATAAACAGAATAATAGATTTTCAATAGTAAGAATGGATTCTAGCAGTACTATCCCACATGAATGTACTTATTGATCGAGTCTCAACAAAGTAGATTCATGATTGGTAGTAATACTAGAATCCATTTTCAATAGTAAGAATAGGGGTTCTTAAACAGGACATTGGGTCTGCTTTTTAGTTGGTACTACGTGGATTGTTTTAGTTTTACCTAATGAACACAAAACACAAATAGACAGACAGCCATGTTTAATTTTTGAATTTTTCATCTTATTTTATTAATATATCCATATACAATATTGATTTGATATAAATTGTACAAAATGTTTTCAGTATAATGCTACATACCAGGAAGCATGGGCTTTACATCATCAAGCAAGCTGAATGTATGGTTATTATAACCATTGTAAGGAGTACATTTACAACTTAATATAATGTCATAGTAAACTAGGCGATAGCTACATAAATGAAGTAGTAACATTAGGTATAATCCTCAACAATCGGTTCAAGATGACCAAAATTTTGTAAGCCATATACACAGTTGCATCGTATCAAAAGGCGCACCTCACATATTCAATTAGAAAATCGCAATTGAAAGTGCTGTTTCACGTTGACATGGAAACGTCTCAAAATATCTGGACACATAGATGATAGGTGTAAATCCAAGAAAAGCAAGTTATTGACATGACACAAATAAGCAATAAGTTCTGAGTGTGCTGATGTGTACTGGCAAAACAAAGGTTTAAAACACAAACATCTTGACTTTTGAGGTATAATGTATAGTTCTAATTCTGTATTGGCAACGGGAAAATGCTGTAATCTAATAATTTTCACCTTGTAGGAATATAAATTTTTGTCTTTTACAGTAATGAAAATCAAGTACAGCACTCTTATAACATTGATTTTAAAAGGATAAAATCAATATGTGAATGCTACTAGTAGCACTTTTTAGGATGTTGTACTTTGTGATTACTCTTTTATTTTACATTATCAACGACTCAGTGAATTCTTAATTGCTATAATCCTGTGTGTTTACTGAGTATTAGTTTGGCACACTAGCTTGTTTATGAAGACTTAATTGTAGTTAGTTTTTTACATCGCAGTTAAAGCAAATATATATATAGTCATATGGCACCTTAAGTTTCTTTACTTATATATTGTATATATATACTATACATAAAATGTACATAGATTTAATAATAGTAATAGTATTTACATATGTACACGGTTTATTAAAATGCGGCTGAAATCAAATTAGTACATTATCTTTAAATGGCGAGAGCAGTGGAACATTGGAATGATCTCAAGATTCTCAAACCAAGTAAAATATTTTTAAAAATCTGGTTTTGTACAATAAATTGTATTTGATTACATTGTATATGACTATCATTCACAACACTGATTCATTCTTCAGCTTAAAATTAAAAGTTGATAAAACAAATTTTCCATCACCGGTCCAAATTTACCCGCACAAGACAACAGTGTTACTATGACAACCATTGCAATGCTACAATATCACAGCACCATTCATTCATATATACACCCCACAAAATTAATCAATCATATTGACCCGGGGCTATATATATGGACATCACTAGAGACACACAATAATATAGTAAGTTGATTACCCCATATGTAATGGAAGTCTCGCTACATTTACCCTTCCATGTTATAACTTTCAGCATAGTCACTATATACAGTACGAGATGCCCTAGTAAAACTATTCATGTGCATGTCCTCATCTCACAACCTTACTTTCTCAAGTTGTTCATATCAATACTAGATAATGATTGTATGATTCTCATGATTACTATCATCAAATTGTTAGTGTCTTTATTGAATCTGTGCAGAGCACTAATGATACTCATCTTAGAAATACTTCATATGAATATTAAGTCTTTTTCATTGAGATCCAATGTATCTAGGATACATTTATTGGTACAGTTTGTCTTTACTCTCTAGTGCCCGTTGTATTAAGAAATACAATCGTGACCCGGGAGTCGTAGCTACATTTTGTTGTTATTGACTTCTCAGATCATCAATGTTCAGCAGATCTATAACAGATAAGGGTGGCAGAATTGGTAGACTAGTCTCTTGGATTGTTCGGTCTTCTTAATGATACCTTTTCTGTAGTATTGTCGAATGGAACGGCTTAATTTATCGTAATTCATGGCTGGACGGTTTTTTCTCTTGCCCCATAGTCTTGCAACTCGTGCGGAATCCTCAATTTTAAAGATACCTGTAAATACAATAAAACGTTGTTGAACATCAATAGCCAAGTGGAGAAGACAATGCTGTGTGTATTTGAGTTAGTTGGGCACATTTTAGATCTTTGGTTTTTGTGATATGTTAAGTTTATCGAGAAGAAGTATTTGTACTTGAATCAGTGTATTGACGTTTCTGGGTTCACTGAATGTGTATTATTATAGTACCGAAGTGCCTTTGCCACATCAAGAGAATTGTGAATCATCAACAGGTTCTAAGTACACACATACACTAAGCCTATTGCTACAATACTATACACCTGGGAAATTTGAATCATCTTTATATCTTGCAAATCCTACATGCAAAGTTTACAACTTTAGTTATAAACCTTAAAAATATCACGTATGGTACGATAAAGTTTAAGTTAGAATTTTGAAAATGCAATTACCTTTGCTTCTGTCTACCCATCTGATAGCGTTGCCATAGTGTTGAGGCTGAAGCAATAATTCTTTAAGGAATTGCCAAAGATGGATATTCTGGCGGCCATGTTGTACTGGCTCGGGGGAGCATTGCTGCTGTTGCTCGTATTGAAACATATCTGAAAACACACAATGAGAAAAATTAAGTTATTATTCCCAGATGATCCGACCGTATTCAAAATGAATCATCCTATAAAATATTCCTCAATTTAACTTGGAATTAAAATCCAAAAATGAAAAAGTGTAAAATATTTTTAAAATTTAAATTATAATTTTGTTAAATTCCAATAGAAATAAACGCTAATATAACATTTTGTTCAAATGATGATGTGTATGTAATTCCTGGAAGTGCTTGTCATTACTTGACATCGTTGTGTGATTGAGATCGTGTATCAAGTCTGAGTCAACTATCCACTTCCTCACTCCAACTAATGTTAATTGTACAGTAGTTCAATATATATGTTGCAATAACGTATTTACAGTAAACAGAAAACAAGTTAATAAATTTCCACTTAACATGCTAGAGTTATTACGAAATACTGTTGAGGGGATTTGGTCTAATATAGACAGTGTCAACATGATAACCCACTTATTATGAATAAATAACTTTTCTATAAGATTTGTTTTTTCCAATTCAACAAAAATAAAGCACTTGTTAACACTCATTAACATAACACTTTGTTTTTCATAAACTCTATGTGAACCAGGATGAAGAGATTTAACACAACATATCAGGACCATAGTTTCCTATGAAGGCTTAGTGTAAAATGGATCAGCCACGTGCTCTAGTGCTTCTGTGCAGTTATTTGTCTTTGTTATATTCTGTTTACTAGTATCTACTTCTGCACACGCGAACCCATCCCACAATTAACATTTTAATATAAATCATTTGATCAATACCACCAGTCAAACTGTTCCCATGGATACAAGAATTTGGAGAATGTAAATTTTACCACTGGTTTAAAAACAGATTTTTTTGTATTTTATCTTATTTATGAGAACTTAGATCACTTGTAGATGAAGGAGTGCAAGACGCGAAAAAATAAGTACTTGTAAGATTGCTCACATGAATGGAATTAGTAATAGGCTAAAGGCACCAATGCAATACTAGACATCATTAGTTAGTACAATGGTGACTTCACACTATTAGGTTAGTAGCCAAGGTGACCAATGTCATGTCACAATGCAACAATGGATGATATCATCACCCCATTAGAGATCATTTGTACGCAATGTGGGCAGAAGTTAAATGAGAACAAGCTGCCTTGTTTCTTGTAATCCCCTGGCTTTAACAAGATGGGTTCATTTTTTGTCATAACAACTACATTTCTTGACATATTATTGTCCAATCAAAAGACGTTCATTGGATGATAGCATTAAGACCTTGTAATATGATGACTCAAATAACTAAACTTGTTTTTGTTTTCGCCATCTTCGAGAATCATGCTAGTGAAGAATGGTGCATGAACTGCTGTTGTAATGGCTTCATTTGGAGCCAGCATTCTCTCAGCCTTGTTGTTGGAGAATCATCCTTACACTGTGTGATACAATTCAAGGACAATTTGGCTTGGCATGTAACCAGCCAAATGACTCTTGTTGAACTCAAACCATAAATCTACCTCTCCTTACGAAGGTAGTTGGATGGTTTCGCGCAATGAATTAACTGAATAGACTATGGTATACTTACTATTATTGAATGATGTTTGTGCTTCCATGTAGCCATTTCTGGGAGATGTGGCAGAGGCTGCCGAGTAGGCACTATCTGAACTTTCAGTTGAGGGGCAAGGGGACGGTACACCGCCCTTCTGGGGGTTTCTCACTTCCCCATATTGCTGGCAGAATGTGCTTGGTGGACTGGATGGACTTGTGGGCGGAGTAATCTCAAACAGTTTAAAACCTGAAGACAGAAATTCAAACAACCCTGTATGGGAGACTCGAGAGTGAAGCATATGGGTTAAAATGGATAACAAAAAATCAATCATCAAATAATAAATACCAAAACTACAGTATGTGCTTATAAACATCATTTTAGGCATTTAGGTTTCTTTCTTACCATTTCTCCATATCTCTAATTGAGCATATAACATTTCGCCTCCAAGGGGTGCTCTAGCTTTAAAGTCATCTTCACTCAGCATACAAAGTGTGGTACCATTCATATCAAAGTAAGCCAGGTTGACAGCGTGGAGACGGAACTGGTCAATATTCCACGCCAACCAAGCCTTTGTTTGGCTCGGACTCCATTGATAGGGATCTATAAAGAACATAAAATGAGTCATTATTTGAATTTATCTCCCTTTTTATTCTTGGAAATATTTGATGAACATTTATCCTTGAAGTTATTACTAAGATAATCCATTTCAATAATGTATAAATCACTTACCAGCTGGTATGTCGAGTCTGGTACAGGCTAACTGCATGTCTCTCCTCACTTGATCCATCACAATGTCTTCAACAGGGCAGTCATATGTATCAGCTTCCTGCTTTATCCCAAAAGTGGCTTGGTTAGCTGTGGCTTTAAATCCACTCATATCCATGTTGCCATTTAGGGCACCGTTGATGCTCTTTTGACAAAGTGTGGGTGGACATAGAGTTTGTGGTGTGCAACTTCTCGGTTGTGGCACATATGGTCGGTTCTGTGGTACGGTTTGATAACCACTTGTGTTAGAGTGATCATCATATAAGGAGATATCGTTATATCCATTCTGTGAATCTGTCTGCCATTTATCTAGATTGAGATAGCATTTTTCAGCATCTGGATTTGGTGACAGGGTACTGGCAGGTGAGATTGGGGACATTGACATTGTCCCTTGGGAAGAGTTCATCTGACCACACTGTGAAGCAGGTGGTAAACAAGCATTTAGGTCGGGTTTGAAGTCTGCCATCATCGTAGTTGCCATTTCAGCAACTTTAGCTATCTGGTCAGGTGACAATACTTCAACGATGCTTGAGAATGGAACCTGCAGGTACACATATATAAAAACTGACATTAGAATATGTATATACAAATGCAGGCCATGTCATATCTTTCAGTGTTTAATAATACACAGTAGATCTGTTATTTTCGATTGGCTCCCCTTTGGATAGGCTGCCATCTTTTGGTCACAAAGAAGGTGAAGTTATAATGTAAAATGACGCAGTATTTAAACATATTAATATCATGATACAAAATCGATTATACGAGCCAGGTCGACCCAAATATGGAGCTGATAATACTGGATCATAGTCATTATACTAATTTCACCATGTCAAAAACATGTATATTGATTACTGCTAATAATAGACTAGTGTTAATAATATCATCATAACGACTGCTAGATATTAAAACAGGTATCAAGGGTCAACCAAGGAACATCCACTAAGTTCAGATAACAAAGCAATACTTTAAGGACACGGATGCAATTTTCAATCGGTCGGAAGTTACACCTGAAGATTTGTTGACCTATATATTTACATGATAGTTATTTTAAGATCAATCAAGTTATTTTTACCGATCTAGTTGTTTTTCAGTTTATTAGTACTGGATGACACCCAAAGTTCAATGAAAAAACGAGGCAGTTATTAATTACTTGTGTCTCGTTATAATGATGAATCCAAACATATGCAATGAGGTGCGACTTGTTTGTCTGTTTCTGTGTAAAACTAAGTCAGATATTGATTTCAGCCAGGGTGACCGCTGTTTGCCTTGATTGAAACAGTGGATCGATAATCAAGTACTGAACAAGGCTTGATTGTTACTCCATCAGTTTACTCTGCTGCATAGAATCTTCTAGTTAGTATCTACCTGTCTACTTTATTCTGTTTATGAACCCTATTTGCGAGCTGTCAAGGCAAAGTTGATGGATGACTGGACTGTAGATTTCCATTATGTTGATGTCACTTTAATAAACCATAACGGGTAAAAATAGTTGTTTTTCTCTTCATTTATAATCTGCTTTTTCTGCGAATCATAATTTGTACTGTTTTTATTGAAATGTTTATTGCTTTTTTGTTTCACAAACAAGTATATAAAAACCATAAATAAGTTCACAATCGTGATAGTTATTTTCTTGATATTTAATATTGGAGCCCCAAATCATTTACTATGTCAATATTTTGATCGAAATTTGACAACTTCTTGGTTATAAAAATATTTGATTGAATATTGATTTTAGAAATTTGTATCATTGCGTAGACCTCTGTGGAATCTGTATAGTCTTCTCTGTGTGCCACATTCCAGTAAAATAGTTTACAGATTTAAGACATACTGTGAAACAGACTAACACAAACGCACTTGAAAAAGTGGAAGTTGGATATAAAATTACAGAAGTATAGTTGTAATAAGGCCAATAATGTTAAGTAAGTGTAATTCGTTAAACTTTAATAAGTTTGACGTATTTTATGAATGAAACGTCAATCGTGACGTGAAGCATCAGAGATACGATGAACCAACGTAAAGAGTTTTATCTACTCTTGCTTAATCTGAGGTACTTATTGTCAGTGGGGTTGTACTGGTAAATAGGCGAGGGCTTGTTAGTAAATTGTTGAAGTTGTATCCAAAATGAATGGATCCAATTACAACAATTTTTCAATATATCTTCTAACCGATTTCTTAATATAGGGAAATAGACATAATCACCAGAATAATAGTACGATTTCTTAATAATGCAACAGTATTCATGGAATGTGTTACAAAAAATATATGGCCTCAAATTACAGACTCATTTTTAATTAATAACTAAGAAATTATCTTCTTTCATGAACAAAGATGCCAAAAGTTTATCAGGGTAAGGTCACTCCGTGTTTTGTTGATAAGTTCGTGTAGTGTAAAGGACTGGTTGAACCCCGGGGGTTGCACTTATCACAAGACCTGGTAAACTGCCAAAAGTACTTCTCTACCCCGAATCAGCTGTAAACTGAGACCCAGATGTAATCCCATGTAACCTGTTTAAAGGTAGCGAACTGGGTGCAAAACTACATATATACACTCAATAGTGTCCTTGTTCTTTTGAAAAACTAAGCAACCCTGATAGAAATTGATGAAGATAATGAACAGAGAGAGTGAGAGGGGCGACCCAGTGGGTGGGTGGATTGAGGGGAATGTTTAAAAAGTTTTTGGTGGATAAGGGACGTAAGAGAGTAATGATACAAAACTAGTGGACATGGAAACCTTCTTAACCTTGACTCATTTACAGAACATGTACGACTGTTATGAAAATGAATAAATAAGAAGTGTCACGTCCTTTATCTGTTTATCATCCTATGCTAAATTACGTTTCTAATAATCGCAATAGAATTATAAAAATAGAAAACAATGGTGATTATCAGTAATTACAAACGAGATAATAATGAGAAAGATTATTTTCAGGAGCGTTGTGAGAGGATGGTAATCACTAATCACGAAGGTTAAGGTGACCGTATTGTTAAACAAGATAACAATGCCTTTATTAGTTTTACCGATTCTTTATAATTAGAAGAAAGATTACGAAATAAAATAAACTGACTGTCGCACGGACGCCCGTTATTGTAATGTCTTTAGCGAATGTCATTTACCCATTACGGATTATGAACTTTCGCCATCACAATAAGTTGATGGAAAATTCGTGTGACTTGATGTTATTACAAGCAGATAATCTCGAGTTACGTAACCTTAAATTTGTACCGAATGACCCATTTCAGATTATAGAACCAATATTTGAGTCAGCATTCATAAGTGTGTTTATGTTCACCGTGATTGCACATCTTTTGATAAACTCACTAGTACTGGATAACCCACAAATAATAATAACAATGATAATAAAAATAACAACAATAATATATGATGGGATACTGTTTGTTATTTATATATGATTCACTGAATTCTTAAAATCGTGGATGTCACTTTGTAATATCGAAAGAACCACAAGCTCACAAATAAACAGTTGGTATTCAGTTACTTTATGTTACGCAACAGCTATGTCAGCTTGAATATAAGGTTATTAAGTGCTGATTATATTTGATGAATTGCTACTCATATACACATCATGAAATATCTCATACGCCATAAACAGAATTGATGTTTCACAAACGTAATATTTCATAAACATAATGGAATATATGTGTCATCCATTAATTGGACGCTCCGTAACATTAAAGCAGATTTCTAAGAATTAATCTGAGTTATAATGAATTATTTTGCTAATCCAAAACATTTTATTGCATACTGAATTATTGGCTCAGCTTTCAACAATGGTTGCCGACGTTTGGAATAAGTAATTACATTTTTGTTTAATCTTGATTAAAATAAATATTTGTAATATACATGGTTCAATAATAGAACAGTTAATAAGGAGATAAATAACTTCTTTAATAACCTTTTTTACTACGATGCAAATGAAGGATCCATGTTAGATTATCTCTCCAGACCATTAGATTTAATAATAGTAATGTCTGAATGTTAATTATCTTATATGTCTCCAGCATTTAACATATATGTAATTATATACCGTGACCTAATTGTAAACAAGAAACGTGTGAAAAGGAAGTCATCATGGTTACGGCTTCCATATAAAAGGAAGTCTTGACCGATGTTTTGGGATAAAGATAATCGTTATATTGTTATCCTTTTCCACAGAATAAACCACAACAGTCAAGGTCTCCTAGACCTGGTTAGTGTTCCAAAGGGTGTTGTCCCCCTAACAAGGGGTAACACCAGAGAGTGACCCTAATCCTATTAGGGGTTACCACAACGCCTTGAACAACACCCTTGAAATTTCAATAGTCACATTGTAAAAACAAAAACTACAATTTGATGAGAAAAACAATTCGTCATGTGAAATGTAAGCTTACTTCAGGTCGACATAACACTGGGTGATATTATTAGAAGCATTGATCGATACTTTCTCTCTCGGGTGTCCCCATCAGGTCGTACGCATAAATTGACTCGCTTTAATCAAACTAATAATAACTAAATAAATAACTAAAAAATAACAAACACCTGTTATCATGTTCAAATTTAATTAAAAATACTTACCCTCAGTTGATTATAAGTAAATTGCGTTAAGTTCTCAGAAAATTTCATTCCATCTTGTGGTGTTCTATACTAAATGGTGTACGATGTATGTATGTTTGTGTTCCTATAAAATGTGATGACTGACTTATCCAAGTAATATTCTTACTGTAACTCATCTACCCACTGTACTTCTTACTCATTTCTCTTTTAATATATGATAATTTATTCATATCACGTGACCACGTGACCTCTAAATGACCTTATCCTTTTTTATTTTTTTGTAAATAAGCCAACTTATTTTCCCAAAGTATATGTAAATTTCTTCCTAAAATACAAGTCCTTCAGTTAACTCTGAATGTATTCTACTAAATCATAGCTATTTATTTCCCAATTAGGATATATGATATTGATGCTAGGAGTATTGCAAAACAACTGTAACCGGTGTTACCCTTATATTACAATTTGCGGTTGATATAATTATGATAATGGAGAAAAGGAATGTAATGTCAGCTTACCATTTGATCGTCATTCCCTTGCAGCAACAGCGCGTCGGTTAGCAATGTCATTATATGTTACAGATAAACCTCGGTATATCTATTATGTTATTCCCTTGATTATGATACTGCGTCTGATTCGTTTGGTTTTTGAATTGATTCTGAAATATAAACAATAATGCATGGGTGTTTATCAATTAGTCGGCCTGACACAATTACCTTTTAAGTGGATCAGTATCATGCATACGTTTATTGTTCTGTTTATTTTTTGTTTGTTTTTGTCCATTGAATCAGCTGTTATTTAAGTTCACTTCCTAAATTATCTTACATGAACTTCAAACTTAAAAAACAATTATTGTTGGTTAATTTTAGAAAAACATAAGTTCAGAGGTCAGTAAGTGATCTAATTCGGATAAGTGGCAACGGGTTTGAAACTATGAGTCGGATTGAGTCCCCTCGTATACACAGGTCAATGTGACTACACGTGGAGCAGTTGAGAAAAACAACAACTTCAATGTAATAAATCATGTAAATAAAATAGTTCCTTGTATAACTGGCGCAAGCCGATTAAGCTTCAGAAAAACAAAGCTACGGACAACCCTGAACTCAATGTCAAGTGTACATCTCAAGGCTAATTGAGAATCAACACATTTTTAAATGTACAGGAATACAGCTCCATCTATAGCTTGTAAATTTTTTTCACAATAAAACTAACCCAATATACTCGTATTTTACACAATAACAAAATATATTTCACACAATAAATACAAAATGCATGTTTCCAAATGAACAGTCTGAAAATGAAATAAAATCGCTTTACTTCAGCATGTCAGTATGTGTTTGCAGATATATCAGGTATATAGAGTAAACAAAAACATCGCATGTTTTCAATTGCATGTAGTTTTAACACACCAAAATATCAACCACTCAAAAGTCAAGATTAACCACTTTACCACTATACAATAATTAACCAACAATATCACTGCAAAAAGAATCTTTAAACAAGAAGTTCCTAGCTGCTATTGTCTTTAATACCGCAATTGTATTCTAAGTCATTCCACCTACATCATTAACTAGGTCATTTTCTAAAAAGATGGTTGCCATTATACAGTGAAACCGCAAGATTAACAAAGTAATAAGTGGTCAGCTTACCTAGCACGTGGTCCTATACTTCCTCTCTGGTATTCAAATATTAACTGATGTACCATAGACCTGTAGATGATTTTAAAAGGGTCTGATTCATCTTCTTTCTTGGAACAATCCATGTTTACCCCGAGTGTACCGAGTACTCCTGACCTCGAATTACTACGATAGCTGGCCTAGAATTAACGTTTCCTACTTAGATCGACTGGATCTCACCTTGAAACCGCTTACAAACGATACCGATTTCGAGCAAATATTGGGTAACTATCTTATGATTTAATGTTCAACAAGATTAGAAATCCTAAATACATGGTTGTTGAACATAGGATTTACCCAATACAATACATAAAACATGGATTTATGACAAGCTAGTAACTGAAACATAATGTAAACCCTGTGAGGCACATTGTTTTGCCTTCACAAAATTATTTATTCAACATGATGTTAGCGTAACCTTCCACCTACGTACTTTCAGTCTAATTCAATATTATGAAAATAATATGCCTTGATTGGTCGCATTTTCGCGGACTTTTCGAGCATTTAAAATATAGCAAAGTGATAGGTTGTCGACTTTTTACGTCACGAATAAATTAGCGAAAGCGAGGTTGTTTTTCTGTTTTACAAGTGGTGATTCAATATGATAAACAGCGAGCAATGAGTACTGGGTGAAAGAGTACAGATCCAGTACTGATATGTCTTACTACAGCTTTCAATAAGGGAACGGAGCATCGAGTGCTCGCTTTGAAGCCAGAAGGCGTCGGGGGAAGTGAGATGAGTGACTAAGTACAATTCAATTTGTCTTTTATAAATCATGAAAGGACGCTTTCCTGTTTACGTAACATGGATTGACATTGAACCCTGAAATAAAAATATAAACAAAGCCACGTGCTCGCCTACACTTATTTGGAAAACGTTGCAGGGTTTAACACGAACGCAAATGACGATGCAGTGGCACCATGCACTAATGTTCAGCCTGGATCGACCTTGATTTCCAGGCTTGTGTGGAATTGTCAACGCTGTTGATGGGGTTGGTATTGCTTATTAGCGTCAAACTTCCAAAACTAAATTGCTCTTTAAAGTATCGATAAAATGGCATTGAATCGGTACACAAAAAATTAGTCCAGGCATTAGACTGTTCAATGGAATAAAGACACCCGTCTATCGAATTACAAAGTTCTCAAAAGAGTTGCTTAAAAAAGAAGTTGTACTGAATGTCCCTTATAGTTCATTAAACTGTTGCACGTTCTCAATACATTGTTGACTGACTATTTTAGGGTGCTCCCGGATGTTCCTACCAAACGGCCGCCAACAATTCACAAATGCTGAAGCTGGTCAAAATGGTATTGAATAAAAGTCAATGCTCCACGTGTCCATGGTCGACCCAGTGCAGAGCAATCAGTACAAACACATAGACAAGCCAAACACAAATCAAATCTAACCAAGGCCCAAGGAAAGATCAAAGCTACTTCTGGTATTGTACTGGGAGTACACACATACATCTATCTTCATGTTACATTTTTTACATAGCTACATGTCAAATTCCTATGAGACATTGTCGTAAAATTCAAAAGATCATCTTGCCCCGAGGCTTCCAGAGCAAATCTTGCGGTGCAATTGGCTTCGGGTCTGATTAGTTTAACATTCTCAAAGGTGATTAATATAACTCATTTTTAAATAACATTAGTGGTTTTACCAAACACAAAAACCTCAACAAGTGTTTGAACATATCATGGGAATTTTTTAAGATCCTGTATTTATGGGTTTAATCATGAAATATGATCGAGGGGAAAGTTACTGAAGTACTATTGCAATCTTATATGACACCTAGCAGAGAAAAAAGCTATAAATATGGATCAAATATATTGATAAACATTTCCAGAATACAAATTGAAACAGTCTTAGTTCAAATATTATATTCAATAAGCCAATTGAGGCACCATGATACTGTTTAAGGACAATTTTATTGAGCTTGTTTTATGTTTGTTTTGATGGTTAATTGCCAGAAACGTGTTTCGATATATTTCAGATTGGGGCTCGTTGTCTTCTCTAGGGCATGTACTCCCGGGCATGTACTCCCGGGCATGTACTGTATATGATCTATATTTACATCATAAGAGTAAAATAGCAGTAATTTCAGATGATATCAAAAGCTTACTCAACAGGAATACTTACTTTTCCTAATCTTAAGTCACTCTTGATTTCACATAACAAACTCACCATTTCACAAAACAAACTCACCATTTCACATAACAAACTCACAATTTCACATAACAAACTCACCATTTCACATAACAAACTCACCAAGTAATGTGCCACCTTTGCTACCACCGTACAATACATTTTCTTCTGAATTCATGGTTCCCAAATTCTCTTGGTCTTGAAATAAGCATGTTAGAGGTCTTGACCACAGAATCTTAAAGATAATGCCGGTCACTGGCCACACAAACCTCTTATAATTGTCTCAAAAACCAGAACTTGGTGACTATCAAATATGAATTCACAGATCAAGGCCATGAATATTTACAAGGGTAGCTGAAATTGTTGGAATCAAAACCAATAGACCATCATCACAATTTCCATCGAAGTTCAGACCAGTCTGTAACATTGAAAGAAAACTTGGTCAACCGTTAACCGTTGGACCTTTAGCCTAATAAAGAGTGGTTTTGATATTTCCAATGGATATATGATATAATAAAATGTATTTTATAGATCTTTAATTTCAAATGTTGCCGTTTGTGGTTGATGTTGAAGAAAGCAAATAACATTCAAGTCATGCGAAGATATTTGAGAGTGAAACGGTGCAGTAGCTAGTAACATTATCAGGTATCAATATCAAACGCCCAATACCAGAGAAAACTTATGAGACAGAGAACTAAGAAACCTCACTCCAATAATCGACAACCATAGCAGTGACGTATCTAAAAAGCATTAAAACTCAAACGAATTACAAATATATTTAGTTTATATGACAGTTGGCATTAATTAAACCAGATAAAAGGCCCTTGTGTGTGCTTGAGTATCATGATTGCTATTTGTTACTGTTTTACTTGCTGATTTAAGACAACATTAATTATTTTGTTTTGTGGTATTTAACATGCATAACCCATTCAAGTACAAACAGATTAACGAAATTTACAATAATTTTATCCGATCAAGTCGAACTTTATCGAGGTGTGCTTTATTGTGAGTATTCAAGGACAATACATCAATCAAAACCAATTGCATTATAGACTATTACATGCAACAAGATCAAGTTCATAAAAATGCCTAGCTCTTGGGTCACGATGACTTCTATATAGCAGAGAATAAAGGTACAGATCTAAGAATTCACAGAAGTTCCAAAAAAACCACAAAACAGAAAAATTCACATCGTATGTTGAACCTTATGAATCATGATTGAAAAGAAAGCAAGTAGCTACAATTGTACAATGGTACCGCTAAAATAATATGATTACAGATTGATTCTCATACAAATAGGTGGCAAAATTTGATACTTCCTCTGGACCAAACGTGCGAAGTTCACCTAAATAAAAGAATATCTAAGACCTCCCCAGAACAGATGGCGAGGAAGTGCCCTCTGACCTTCCACTTGATCAATGACAATCCCAAGATACAAAAATATACTGTTTTGACAGGGGAATCTGAAGTTTGGTAATTGAAGTAGAAAACTATTTAAATCTGATTTTTTTCTTAAGTAAATGTCAGTCCAACACGGAATTGAGGAATATATTGAGGCACCTTGTTTGGAATAAACGTCAATTGGTACAAAAACTTGTACTCAATATTTGTTACATTTAATTTGAAATTCGCAATTTTGCATGTAGGATGGTGGGTTATTGTGATTCCTCAGTATTAAGGTACACCTTTTGTGGATAAAGTTTATTGAATTTAGTGCTCTTTTCTTTACCCTAAAGTTCATCAATAAAGAATCTTTTCAAGACCAATAAAATGTATGTCATGTCAATTGGTACTTTCTTTGTACTTTAATATTCTGTTATTCCATTTGTATATGCATGTAGCAAAACCGATTGCACTGGAATGTGCTTTATTGTGCGAATTACTTTTTAATGAAGGGATATTTTATAAAAAAAAATTAAACAGGGCCCCGGGCGGTAGTATATATTACATCCATATACCCCAGAGTATAATTGTAGGGGGTAAAATCAACTCTATCAGATCAATCAAAGGGTAATATAATGGGTCTTATAATATTGGATAAACACCAGTTAAGATCAGTGCTGTATATTTTATTGTTTGTATTCTATTGTTTTTAATGCACAGACCCCAGGCGGTAGTATATATTACGTCCATATACCCCTAATAGTATAAGGTCAGCTCTATCTGATCAATGAAAGGGTAATGGGTCTAATAATATTGGATAAAGCAACAATAAAGATCAGAACTCACAGTAGAGCATTTGCCTGAAGTAGCGCATTCCCGAGAGTGCATTAAATCATTGGAAAGAGTCGTATTACATAATACACACTTGGTGTGTTAAGCAGTACAATTACACAAAGTGTGTACTTGGCAAGTGAGGGATTACAGTGTTTGTAGGTTATTATAACTAGATTAATATAACATCGCACCAGGTTCACTCACAAAAATCAACATTTCATTTGGTATATTAAATTTGGCAGCCATGGAGTTTATAAGTACATCTAGGGCTCACTTTCTATGTATAATGATTATATATGATCTACAGTGACGCACGTTTATATAATTATTGTACCAAAAGCCCCATCCAAAAAAGCATAAAGATAAAATATGTAAATAACTTATGGCAGTTATTGTTGTATGAGTCAAGGGCTTGTCAACCGCAAAATCCAGGCTACTTTAAGTAATCGACACACTACCTTTAAATGGCCATATATTCTCTGATATACATAATTATATACTCTATGTGGTTAATGATGTTTTTTGTATATATTCAAAACATATGCGCTATGGTTAACCAACCCCGACCACATTTTACTTTCCCATACATGATGCTGTATATAGAATCCATTTATTTTTAAGAAGACCAAGGAAATTGTATATTGCAAATTGTCGAGACTAAGATTCCTTCCAAAACCATCCAAAACATAATGGATTTTGGTTATAATGTCGGCTATCATTTTAAAGGAGATTATTGATAATGTTTTGGTACTTAGTGGTTATGTACCAATGTCATATTAGTCATATTAAATATCAAATGCATATAAAAATTGTTCTAAGTGTAGAAATATATTCTTCACACTTTGAAGCATTGCAGAAAAGTATTACTAAAAACGAGAAGATTTAAACAAGATAACACACCCATATAACTTCAAATAGCTGGACACAACCAGAGTTCTTATTGAAATCTTTAACTGATTTGGGTATTGTTTTCTGTGGTCTACATATTTATCTTGCTATGTTTGACAATTTATTATTAAAGGATTCCGTGATAAATTCGAATATTTCTTAGTATATGCACAAAGACACAAACAATATTATAATATCTAAAAATACTACAATATGCAACTCTTATGTTCTTGTCCATTCATCTTGATTCAAGAAGTTCTCAATTATAACAGCAATGGAAATACGGATAGTAGATTGATATCATAATAAATTATTGTTTAGTTGATTTATTTTGGGGAAAATATTTTTGTTTTCCACAAAACAGGAGTTTTTAGGTACTGTTTAATAATGAAATTATCTTGGGATATTTTGAAATTTGTTGATTCAATTATAGCCAATGTATTCTTCGCCATCTATTTGCACTCCACGGCATCATTATCATAAGGTGACCCTAGTTTCGTAGCATTGATTTTTCCCCTAATCAATAATAGAAAACAAGGTCGTGAGTATTTATGTTGAGGTGAAGTTGTGAAAAATGATGAATAGAATGTAAATATAAGTGTATTTGTGTGAAGATGTGCGTGACGGAGTTAGTATTTAGGGGTTGAAGTTTTAATTAAGAGAAAATATAACTGTTTGTTTGTACATGTTGTAACGAACTTTTTGTCAAAGCTATAAACTGCTTTGCTAAATAATTCATATTGCTCACTACAAATAAGTCATCTTATGGTATCGCCTTGTTTATTTACAAATACGATTTATTGATGACGATGCCTTGTATTAAAATGTAAGAAATGAAAGATTTTCAATATGTTATGGGTTTAAAAATACAAGCAGTTTAACTCTAAAAATTGTGTAAAAAGAACTAAAAAAGAAATGTGTACATTTTGTTATAAACCTGGATCAAAACACACAAATAAAATAAGATGAAATGGTTGAATAAAGAATAAAGACCATTTGGATTCTTCTATGAACATATAAAAACAGAATAAGGAACAATATGAACCAAAAGGTTCTAAAATCGAGATAATTTTGAAAGTTCACAACCTAAACGTGAACGGAAATTATTTAAACGATGCATTTGTATGGGCGATTGGTCATACGTTGGGTTGGCGTTTTGATTTTTTATGCAAGCTTAAACTCTCTATTATACCTACAAAGTCGTGCACGGAAATATTCTCTTCAGTTCGAGAAAAGAATAGAACTTGTTAAATGTTGAGAGCAAACTTTTCAGAAAGAGCACACATGCCAACATTTTTTTGCAATTTTGGTTATCAAAAAAGAGAGTTGAGAGTACAAGAAAATATCAAAACATTTTCATATATAAAGTCAGAACTTTCTAACCTTTAAGAAAACTGGCGTGTAAAATATATCGTTGCATTAATTATTTTAGCCTCAATTCCAGTTGCTAGTCTTTGTTGCCTCTGTAAACGATTATGATTTGGATATGGATGCTTAGTACAGGGTGGGCCAAAAACGTCCATATTTTTGTAATATCTTTGCTCATATGTTGGGAATATCCATAAATTATACACCATTAGAAAGATAATTCAATTTCCAACGAGATGACGTACGGTTCATAAAATATGAATGGCTGTTGGTTACTTCATGAAAGTTTCCGTATCATGAGGTAGTAACAGTCGAAAACAAGATTTTGCTATATGTGCTTATTGCATAATATCACATATTGCTTAATCAACACTTTTAATCTTTTAGATATAAAGAAAAATTATTGCAGTTGAGTTTTATTGATTGTAAGTCAATTCATCGCTTAAAATAGTCACGGAACCTATTTTACGCATTGTAGTTCGTTATGAAGTTAGATTGATAGATACATTGTATTGATATTTGCTTCAAACACGTTTTGCAAAGAAACTCTATTGAAATTTTTTCCATAACCCATAATATGGAATAAATTTCTATTATTTCCTCTTCTGGTATCTATAATTACATTGTTTGCAATTTAAAATGTCAGATAAGTTATAAGTTATATAAGAACAACATCATTATTGCCAATTTCATGATAATATTTACTTCCTGCGAAAGCTATTTGGATTTTGATATAATAGCTTTCCCACGGAGCATTTGGACAGCTCAATGATTGTGACCTTTGAAATCGAATTAAGTCGATCAGCGGCTTACTTTTGGTCTCTAACTGTGTCTTACATCAGTATCATCAATCCGTGTAAGTATTGGAGCGCCGGAGTACTTCTTTTTCGATCAAGACTTGTAATTGTTAGTCGAGTAAATCGTTTTCCTGCCAAATTCCAATATGGCGGTTTCTGCTCGGACATTTTCGTAAATCTCCGGAGGTTGTCCGAACCTAACTAATTTTCAAAATTCATTTCGTTCGTTGCGTATCTCGCACCTAGCAAACCGCCATATTGGAAATGGGTCTAAAAAAATTCACTCGATGAACAATTTACAAGTCTTGATCGAAAAAGAAGTACTCCAGCGCTCCAATACTTACACGGATTGATGATACTGATGTAAGACACAGTTAGAGACCAAAAGTAAGCCGCTGATCGACTTAATTCGATTTCAAAGGTCACAATCGATGAGCTGTCCACTTCTCCGTTTGAGAGCCATAAGTTTCAAAATCTAACATGGCTCTCGTAGTGAGTAAGATAATATCATCTTAGCTTTAAATAGGCATTGTGTCCAAAATGTCTTGAAAATGAGTAAATATTCAACTATTTGATACAGACTTCACAACATTATACTATCTTACCAATACATATCAAAATGGTAAAATAACTCAATAATATTGCATTTGTAAATCAATTTTATTTCATTTGATACATAAATCAACAATTTTGACCTTCTATAATTGGAATTATATCCCAAAAGCTGACATAAAAACTATCTGTTTGGTCAATTCAAGCTCTAATAAATCTAAATAAGGTTTACACCTGAAATCTGACATTTTCTTCAACTGAAATTTCCAGCATAGTGGCAGTCAGTTCTGTGCTACATCAAATTGCTCAATTTCAACTTACTGAAACAATAAATCATTGATCTGTGTATCCTCGAAGATATGAACACAGAGCGGAAATTAACCCCTACGCTAAGTTTTAATACCCATCATGAGAAAGCATTCTATTTGTTCCTTTCCAGTTGAGAAACAGAAAGATATGATGAGTATCAGAATGTTTAATACCCAACTAAGGCCTTGTTTGAAAACATCCTAAAGCTGTTTATTAGCAGCTGTACAACAGGTAGGTCTAATGAATTCATGAACACTATTAAATGTATTAGCATTCTTCAACCCGGGAGGGTCCTAGAAAAACTGGTGCACCCATAATATAACAAACCCTTTTCTAATACCTAGTGTCGAATCTATTGATATAAACATTTGTCCTTTATTGCTATACTCACTCAAGTTAACGCATGGGCAGTACAGTACAGGGTGTCCAAAAATTGCATTTAGATAAACACGGAAGCACATTCTAATTATCATAAACATCTGAAAGTTTCGCAAAGTAACTTAATTTATTTTTTGAGAAAAAACTAGTTATAGTACCACCACCTTTACTTCAATGTGTACAGGGACAAACATGAAATAACTGAGTGATCTAGCAATATTCTCGAAATTCGGTCATCTGACATTCATCATAAATATTTGAAAATCTCATCAGATACTGAAACGCTGATCAGTAGTAATGTTAAACTTCTCTTAGTACCATGACCAATATTTTCCTTTTTGGAATTGCATTCACATCTACATCGATCACCATGGAGCTCCTGTAGAGCATGTCATCTAAAATATCAAATTTCTCAGGAAGTGATGCACAAATCTCAATGAATTTTAACCGGTTACTGCTAATTGAAAAATCAATTTTCATCTTGTGAAAAGTTCAGCTTTTTCAATAATGGTAAAAATGTTATTCTTGGCGTCTCATTTAGGTTACAATATCGTGGGACATCCTGTAAATGGAATTTATACACATATGCAAGATATGGAAGATATGGAAGGGAGACTATATTCTCGGTGTCAAGGCGGACCTTTATGTCTTCTATCATTCCATGGATGATAAATGCATTGCCAATACAACAAATACAGTATCCGCTTAATTAAGAACCATGGGAAATTGGAAATTAATAAATTATCCATCGTTCGGTTCATGCTAGCCTACATGTATATGTTGTTTATCTTTATGTTTATGGTCCATTAGTTTACACCGACGCATTATAATTCGTGGAATCAATGCAAAACAATACAATCTAGTTGTAGGCAGTGATTCTAAGAACTGTTGTCGATCATTGCTGCTACTCGGAATCTTCAGCGTGGATCATTTCATAACACGAATATTGGTTTATTCAGTAACCATTAACTCGTGTTCTTTTTATTGAAATAGCCATCATTATAATAATACAAAGGGATAATAACGTGTATCATATCATGAATTATTGATGGTACAGTTATAAATTGAGGATTAGTATAATCAGATTAATTGTTTTTCACACCACAACCATCACATCCTTTATCTGTTTATGCTCGACTTTATGTCGTAATATCAACCTCAATAAGCATAAAAAAATATTACAAATAATTCCAAACCAAATGACGTTCATGATTTATTGTTTGGTCACACAAGTATACAAAAATGTAATAGTTTCTGTAAGACTCATTCCTAAATTTAAGATTTTAAAATGCCCTAACCCACTTCAATTTGCCTATCAGGAAGGCTCTGGAAGTCAATTTGCTATGTTTGTACTTTCGGAAGCCATTCACCATTATAGTGAACAGAAAAGCAAACTATTTTGTGCATTTTTGGATAATGTAAAATGTTTTGACTACTTGTGGAGGATAGGACTTTTCCACAAATTATATAACCTTGGTATAAATGGGAAAGCGTTCAAGTTAATAGTAGATAGCTATACCGACACAATAGCGAGCGTATTATATATGGGAAAAATGTCGAGAACTTTTGAAATAAAAGAGGGCTCGGGTCAGGGCCGGGTCTGTAGCGCCATCTATTTTAACGTCTTTATCAACGGTCTTATTGAAGACCTATGTAACTCAGGTGTCGGCGTAACTATCGGTGATACTCTAATCCCATGCATTTTAGTGGCGGATGATACGACTCTTTTGGCGTCTTCCCCTGCTGACCTACAGACCTTACTAAACATTGTATATGAATATAGTAGCAAGTGGATGTTACTGTACCATGCTGGGGAAGACGGCAAAAGCGCCGTGGTCACATTCAATGAGACATCAAAAGCCAGAAATCAAGTGTGTTACTTCTTAGGCAGTGATATTATTCCTAACGCAAATACTCAACAATACGTTGGTAACGCTTTGAGAAGTGATTTTAAATGCAAAGACATGGTAGTTAATGCATGTAAAAAAGCCAAAAATTCGTATTACTCAATTGCCAATGTCCGCATTGTAAAGGATGCAAATCCTCTTACTTCATTAAGAATCTGGATCAACATAATATTACCTGCCATGTTATTTGGATGTGAGCTTTGGTCAAACCTAACCAAAAAAGACATTTATTTGCTAGAACTTACACAACGTCAAGTAACAAAAGCAATTCAACGTTTTGGCATGAGATTTCCGTCCGATGTAGTTTTATCGACCCTTGGATTATGGACAATGTCTGCTAGGATCGATAAGGCTAAATTGGGGTTTTTCGACAGATTATGTAGATGCAAACATTTTATTACTAAAAAAGTCTTCATTTTAAGATTGGCAAGTTATTTGTCGAACAGGGAAACTTTTAAACAGAAAGGGTTTATCAATGATCTATACAATCTGGCTGAAAAATATGAATATATACCAGACCAAATTCAACAATTCATCTGTAATGGCAAATATCTGATTAAGGAGAAGTGGAGACTGCTTACTAAATCCCAAATTCATATTTTTGAGGAGAAAAAATGGCAAGAAAGCTGCCAACAGAATGTATCTTTACAATATTTTCGTAACGTCCATACAAACCTCAGCCCAAGCATAATGTGGGAATTGGGTAGACAATTCCCAAAATGCACTTGGAATTTAGGCAATCTCATTCATTTATCCTTACCTAATGTATATGAAAAGAAGTGTAAAATGTGTGACACCATTATTATTACCAATGAGTTCATAATCGTGCATTACCTATTGCATTGCCAAAATCCCAGAATTATCTGTGAGAGAGACGAACTTTTTAATTTACTAGTCTCAATTTTAGACATAGATACTGGTGTCAAGCTGTTTTCTGCTGACACACATGTTTTTATTGATGCCATACTAGGAAGTCAGGCAGATGTTCTCCAACAATTAGATGATGACACATTTTGTAATTTTTTACTAACTGTTGCAAATAAGCTGCAATTTGTGCAGCACTATTTCATGTAAATATTATTCTTACATTTCATGATTATTCTCTATTGTATAAAGTAACTGTATAATTGTAATTATTATGTTTGTTGCTCCGATTAATTTTCGGGAATAAAAGAAACAATAAACAATAAACAATATTACTTTTAGGATAAAAGATGGCCTCTTTATGGGGTAAAGATTAGCTTGGCTCAAAACACTTTTTTGAAAATCCATGCTCCCTACATGAATTGGGATTCCTTTTGGGGTAAAACTGATGTGTGAATTTTTTCAAATTTTTAACAACTTTTAGCTATATATCCCTCACGGCCCTCGGAAGTTTTCCTATTCACACAGGAATAGCCTGACAACGGTAAAGTCAGATACCGTTGTCACAAATGGCGGACATAGCCGTCGCTTCAACTCTTTAATCACTTGGTCCTCGTTTCGTGGGACTTTATCGTCGATGAATCGCCACAATATAGCGTCTTCCATATCGTCAATGACAACGGAATCTGAATTTGAAATAATTTACAAAGACAACGGCATATGGTAAGATGTGACAACGGACTGTGATGGATATATTGCATTGGAACATAGGAAAATGACAATGGTAAATAGACACTTTACCTTTGTCTTTACATAAACCGTTGTCAAATATTACCGTTGTCACCTCGATTTTACATCACATTAGACCCACACATACTGTTGTCATTTATACAGTATCCGTTGTCCTCTCCGATCGGTAAAATTAAACCCTTTATTTCGATGGTAGAACATATTTATCTATATGATCAGTAGAAAAACACTTTGAGTGATTGCAGTACCAAAGGAATTTAATCTAGTCGCTCTATTAAACATACAGTTCATGAAAATCTAATTGAAGCGACGGTTATGCCCGCCATTTGTGACAACGGTATCTGATTTTACCTTTGTCAGGCTATTCCTGTGTGCCATTGTATTAACATTAGTGGCATCATAGTTATTTAGGTGAGTGTTTAGACTTTCTGGAATGTTGTAATTATGTTGATCGCCCACAAATGCTAATCCAATGGGAAAACTCCGAGGGCTGTGAGAGATTAAAAATTGTCAAAAATTGAAAAACATCACAATTGTTTTACCCGAAAAGGAAATGCACGATGTAGGGAGCATGACTTTTCACAATAGTGTTATTTTTAGCCACGCAAGTACACGGTGAAGTAAAGATAACCGAATCCGAAAGAGAAATGAGTGCTTTAAATCACTTGCCAGTTGATTGCATTTATCGATAGGTGGCGTCCTCGAAAATGTAAATATCATTCCTCTAAGTAGCTCTAAGTTATATATCCCAAAATCAGCAACATACGAAAACATCACTTGTAGTAATGACATTAATCTGTTATTGAACAATGGCTGGTATTAATTATGCGATGTCCCTGAATAATGTGGTCTCTGACATGGGTGTTGAATACCCCTTGGGAGAAGTATGCATCCACTTACCATTACTTCCTTTAAAGGCCCCCTGGAATGAAAATACTTGTAAAAATCATAATTTCATTACAAGCAGAGGGATGTTACTGACACACACGCGTAAGGTGACAAACAAATGAATTGATAGTCGTGTTGATGTCAAGAAACAAAATACCGTATCTTTCGCTTTGCCGCTGACTTATGACATTCATTCAATTTTTATAGATTTTCACTTAACCATTGACGAGGACAGTGAAGAGCACCAAGTCCACAGATGTACATATGTGTCGTGAATAAAAAGGCTTCTAGATGGATCTCAAGGATGCTTATTTCCAAGTTAAGATCTTTGAAAAGTATGTAAAATGTAAGTTTCAGAAAACCGTTCTTTGTATCACATTTAAGAATGTCATTCTTTGACATTTGTTTGTCAACATACCCTAATTATCTATTACGATTTCCCAACGAGTCGTCTATATAACATCCAAAGATGAAATATTTAAAAAACATTAGGATATTTAGATAATGTTATGTTTTAAATCGAAATGAAAATCAATCAACTTAAAACGCATTCTATGCACAAAAACTCGCAAATAGTAATCACTGTTCAGGCTTTTTAGATGTAGACTACCCCATTTTAGATTACTGCTGGTGCGCCTTTAAAGATCTCTACTAGGGCTACTAGGGACATGTTAGGCATGTTATATACACAAAATGAAGTCCAATGGTGACCATTGACCTAATTCGATGCAGTTTAAACTGTATATTATCATATATGTGCCTAGTACAAATATTTCCAAGGAAATTGAAAAATAAGCTATATTTAATAAAATGGTGGCCATATTGAAATGTGATGTCATAATACAGAAATCTAATGAAACATTTAAGAGTACAACCAATCGTAAGGAAAACAAACCCTTAAACGAACTCTGAAAAGTATTTCTGCTGAAATCAATTCAAGTGACATCTATTGAAGAACAAGTAAAAATTCATTATATTGGTTTCTCTTAAATTGTTGCTGCTAGATTCCTTTAGACAGACATATTGCTGCCTAAGCAAAAATTTCATTCAAACGTTTAGAAACCCATATCCAAAATAAGTCGTATACCTGTATACAGTCACAAAGTATGCACATGTGTCAAATCAAATAACACACCATGGATTACATTGCTGTATGAAAAAGCCCTCTAAGATCATAAAACAGGTCTGTAGGCTAAATGAACGCAGATATTACGGGTGCTACATTTGAGCACGGGTTTGATGTGTGTCGGGCATCGAGTGCTTCTGGATATTACAGAGCTTTCTAATATATCCTGACCTCTTTGGTGAAACAAAGAAACTATGGTATATCTACATGTCCTACGGGTAACTACTGTACAGATCGAGTAACATATTGGCACCAATAAATTTGACCATTTCCTACAAAACTCACAATTTTTGCTCCTCCAAAATAAAAATATGAAGTGCGCCTTATGACTCATAAAGACTTTGTACTTGGTGAATATTTTGAATATTATCTATAATTTACTTATTTCATATGAACAATCAGAGTCTGGCGAAATTATTTCTTGGGTAACTATTTAATAGAGAGTTTAAGCTAGCGATATTTTTCACAACGTAACCGTGAACGCAAAGCCTATGAATCAATACAGTAATGTATATAGCGATATGGATAGGATATCATAATGTTAACAGTGAATAGGCTAGGACAAGATAAATCAAGTTAAATAGGGTAAGGAAATTAGTTTTGAACAAAAATAGACGTCTAGATATTCCGGCTAGTTTTACAAACTTTGAACATTTTCAAGAACATCATTTTTTAGTTGTGATGGATTCTAAACAGATCTGTTCAATATTATGTCTCATTTTATACACTGAATATTGTCACTTCAAGGTAGCATTCTAATATTGCAAGATTTCAGTTGAGGGTAGATATTCAAAGCCATGTACTTTTATTATTTTGAACATTTGCCAAAAGGTGGCGTTGGTGTTTATGGGACATCTACATGTAGTATAGTTTATCCTCTATGGTCAGATAGGTAGTAAGATTGACAACTGTTTTATTAGGTATTAACAGTATCTTACTTGATAAACCATCTGAAAGACATTAGCCTCATTGTAAACTCATTGTTCATATTTCATACTTATAGTTGGTTATATAACATATATATTTTAACATATAATGTGTTATTATATTGAGATCAGTATGACAGTTAGTTGTCAGTAAAGAGTAGATAAAAATCTAAGAACAACCATCATACTCCCAAGTTCAGGCAATACGCTACGAAAGTCATTTCATTTAACATCTCGTAATTTATTGTAACGTCACGGCGAGGCGAATGTGACCCCCGTTTGTTACATTAGTATGAAAATCTAGAACTGTTTACCTTTTCGGCACATTCTGCATAAATTTTAAGGTAGCCATTTTAACTTTCCGTTCTAAAATCGTGTGTGTAAAGGGTAGTCTACTCGATCTTTTGCAGGATAACCATTTGATGGATCGATTTCCAGGGAAGATTCTTAGACAGAAAATCTAGAACTGATTAGTTTTTCAGCAAATTGGGTAAATGTTAGTGTAGCCATTTTGGATTTTCCGTCATAAAATCTAAAAGTCTTCTTGTCTACGCGTTTTCAGGTTAACCGTTTGAGGGATCAATTTCAAATTTTCAAGGATGATTCTGAGTATGAAAATCTAGAATTGGTTACTTTTTCGGCATTCTGGGTAAATTTTTAGGTGGCCATTTGGATTTTCCTGCCTAATATCGTCGCCTGTAAAGTCTTGTCTATGCATTTTTAGGTTAACCGTTTGAGGTATCAATTCCAAATTTTTAGGAATGATTTTAAATATGTAAATATATATAGAACTGATTACCTTTTCGTCATTCTGCGTAAATTAAAGGTGAACATCTTGGCTTTCCATATTAAAATCTTGTATGTAAGGGCTTCTCTACTCATTTTTAGGTTAACCATTTGACGGATCAATTTCAAATTTTCAGGGATGATTTTGAGAAAGAAAATCTAGACCTGATTAGTTTTTCGTCAAATTGGGTAAATATTAAGGCATATATAAGCGCAAATGCCAAAGGGAAGGATGACTAAAAACTTTAATTAAGAAACCCAACAAGAAAAGCAAACTGTAAGTGTAAATCTGTCATAAGAAAAGTAGACCCTATCCCAAAACCATGATCTAACGTGAAAACAAACAATGTCTAACATCCCCCTCCCCCTCCAATCAAGAACCAATTGCAACAAGAACCAATATCACAATCCAGGACCAGAACACCAAGGGACATTTTATTCATACTGAAGTCATTACAATACATGTTGAAGAAAAATTGAAAAAATTGATGAATAGTTGTAGATACTAGTACTCAGTCTCAAATGATGTGGGATAGATAAAATCCAGTCTCGAAGTCCATAGGCAATTCAAAGGGTCAATATCCGTTCGCAAAGCCGTCATCATAATCCATAAAACAACAATTCACAATGGTCATTTTGGCAGCCATTTTGCATTTTTCGTCATAAAACCTTGTCCTGTAAAGTATTTTATCTATGCATTTTCAGGTTAACTGTTTGACGGATCAATTTCAATCAATTTTCGATCAATTTTAAGGGCTGCTTCTTTGTATGGAAATCAAGAACTGATCATTTTCAGGCTAACCATGACGGATCGAGATCGATTTCCAGAGATGAGTCTTAAAAAGAAAATCTAGAACTGATCAGTTTTTCAGCAAATTGGGTAAATGTTAATGTAGCCATTTTGGATTTTCCGTCATAAAATTTTATCTGTAGAGTCTTGTGTGCACGTCTCCCGCGTTTTCATCATCTTGGATAATCAAAGTATGAAGTTTTCTACCCTGCGTGCAGAGTCTAGTTAAACTACACTCTGCCTAGTAGAGACCATATTACAGTTTAGTAGCCCCGCCCCCACGACGGGTACCGGTGACAGTCTGGGTAAATCACTTTTGATCTACACACCAACCTGAACTGAACTCATAGATCAGTGACTTCTAAGTCTCGATTTATTGTTGCATCATATTTGGTCACGTGACCTTGTACATAATTATCATAACAACAAAAGCACATGGTACAGTCTGATGAATGCTTACATAATTGTTAAGACTACATATTATGACATCTTCCTTTTTTCCAAAAATGAACAATCATTTTAAGTTTAAAACGTTTCAAATAAATGTTAATATTATATCACTGTATTGACCAAATAAATCTGTTTCTAATCACAATATCTTGCAGGTCTTTTTATTATAAGGCCTCTACTGGCACGAGTGACTGGTTTACTGTCAGTAGGACACACACTAATGTCAGGTTTAATTTTACCAGGTGATTGCACTTGTGTAACTGGAAGTGGTGCATCACTTGGCTGTTTATTATCACAATCAGTGGGTGGATCTATACTTGGTACAACAGGAACTTGAGGCAGATATGACTTTTCAAGAGTGTGAGAAGGATTATCATGAAACTTCACATCTGTCTTATCTGGCATTATATGACGTCTATTGCGTCTATATAGTCCCCTATCTGTTTTTACAATATATGACCTAGGAGCATCATGCTTGGATTGAACAATACCCTTAATTGACCAATCAGATTCTTTATCATGTTTAATACGCACTGAATCTCCTGGAATCAAAGGAACCAAATCCCTTACCCCATGATGGTTGTCATAGTAACATTTATATGACTGTTTGGTAATCTTATCTTGTTTTGCAACCTTTTTAAGATTAGGCCACTTTGGCATTAGGTTACAAGGCATAGTTGGTATTGTAGTTCTCAACTGTCTACCCATTAGCATTTGTGCAGGTGAAAATCCTGTAGCTTGAATTGGAGTTGACCTGTATGCTAATAATGCTTTGCAAGGGTCTTTCTGAGTTAGAAAACGCTTAATTATCTGGACGCCACGCTCGATTTGCCCATTGGCCTGTGGAAAATGTGGCGAACTAGTGGTATGTTTAAAGTCATAGTCATTAGCAAAGTCTGCAAATTCATTACTGGTAAACTGAGGACCATTATCACTGGTTAACTCATCAGGCAACCCAAAACGTGCGAAGATGCTTTTCATCTTATCGATTACATTTCGCGCAGTTGTATCTTTATTCATTAGTGCTACTTCAGGAAATCTTGAGTAATAATCCACAACAACAAGATAATGTTTCATTTCATATTCACACAAATCTGCACATATGTGACTCCATGGACGGACTGGTAATGGAGTTGGAATCAAAGGTTGTTTTCTCTGAGTATTACTATGTGTTAAACAATGATCACATTTCATAACAACCGACTGAATATCTGAACTTATGCCGGGCCACCATACACTTTGTTTGGCTCTTTCGCGACATTTTGAAATTCCTAAATGTCCATCATGAATTCTTTGTAATATATCCGGTCGCAACGATCTTGGTACTACTATTCTTGAACCAAATGTTACTATTCCATTGTAAATAGAAAGCATACCTTGATCTTTATAGTACATTTTAATATCTGTTGGAACTGACTTTATTGAATTTGGCCAACCATGCACAATATAGTCTTTAACAAGTTCAAGTTCCGAATCAGTAGAAGTAACAGTCTTTATCTGGTTTATCAAATAATCCGCAATCGGTCTATTGTCTTCAACATGACATAAATATCTTTCAACTTCTTGTTGAGACTCTATTTCACATTTCTCCTCGCAATCTGGCAACGGAGCGCGACTAAGACAATCCGCAATAACCATTTCTGGATCCTTGCTAGGTACATATCTTGCTTTCGGGTTAAATCGCATTAGTCTCATTAGCAATCTTTGACAACGAATCGGTGTTTGATCTATATCTTTTGTATTTATTAGCGGAATCAATGGACGATGATCACTGATCAATTCATATTCATCCAAACCAATCAAATACCGACTGAATCTCTCGGATGCCCATACCGATGCTAGGCATTCCTTTTCTATCATCGCATATTTCTTTTCAGCAACACTCAAAGTGCGGGACGCATAACAAACAGGTCGAACATCATCCGGACCGTGACGTTGAAATAAACAAGCACCCAGTCCAAAAGAACTACTATCGGCACAAACAATAGTTGGTTTTTCAACATCATAAAAGGCTAAGACTGGCGCTTTACTTATAAGTTGCTTAATTTTGTCAAAAGCAGCTGGCTGTGCACTATCCCAAGTGAATACGGTATCTTTCCGCAATAAAACATGCAGCGGTGCAGCGACAGTAGACATATTAGGAACAAACTTACCTAAATAGTTTACCATTCCTAAGAAGCGTCTAATAGCTGATTTATCTTCCGGTCGGTTAATTTTACATATTGCGCGTACCTTATCTTCGGTAGGACTTATCCCATTCGCTGAAATTTTTAGCCCGAAAAATATAACTTCCTTTTGAGCGAACTTGCATTTACGCTGATTGAGTTTTATACCATATTCTTTTATAGTAGCTAAAACCGCAGCTAATCGCGTATCATGCTCTTCTTTATCTTTTCCGTGAACTATCATGTCATCGATTATGATTTCTACACCGGCATGATTTTTAAATATATCCATCATTACACTTTGATATTTCTCACTCGCAAAATTCAACCCAAACGGCATGCGTAAGTATCTATACCGCCCGAATGGTGTAATAAAAGTTGTGAGTTTCGAACTATTCTCATCGAGCCGCAAACCATGAAAACTACTTGAAGCATCTAATGTAGAGAATACGGTAGATCTTTTAAGTTTATGCACAAGATCATCAGTAGTTGGAAGAACAAACTTTTCTCTTTTTATGCTAGCATTAAGTTTTCTCAAGTCAACACATATTCTAGGCTCAGAATCATTTTTCTTTTCTGCACATACAATAGGAGCACACCAATCAACAGGCTCTGTTACTGGTGTTATGACACCTTGTTCACACAATTTATTCAACTTAGCCTTGACCTTAGGCATTAAAGGTAAACTTACACGTCTTGGTGCAGAAATACTATACGGCTGTGCATTAGGTTTCAATGTAATGGAAACAGGATTACATTTTACATCCCCAATTTCCCCATACATGCTAGGATCTTTGATATCCAGGTTATTCAAACGTTTCATGAGACCCATACTTGTAGCAGCCCCCCTGGATAACAAATTAGCTGAATTTGAGCTATCAACTACATGAATTGTTGTTTTGTACACTTTACTACCATTGAATACAACCCTAGCAACAAATGCTCCTATGCACTTAACTTTACCCCCAGGGCTCTGAAATTTTGCAGTAGGTTTACTTAGCACTGGACGGTTAATTTTCATTCTTTTGTATGCATCTACAGAAATAACCGAAGCATCAGCACCACTATCAATTTTAAAACACATGTTTTCACCATTTATATTTAGATTAATCAACCATGGTGGTTCTTCGACCACTTCATGTACTTCATCAATATCACACATATCATTATCTACACAGGTATCCTGTTGCATGTTATCAATATCATATATAATATCAGGTGGTGGTGAACTATCATTGTGACATATAACATCATCACAATCACATATCATAGTAACAGGATCACATGAATGATTAGCTGGATCACACGACTGTGTATTTGGATCGCACACTTGTATAGCTGGATCAAACGATTGTATAAATGTAGATGTATCACATGATTGTGTATCTGTGATCAAGTCACTCAGGAACAAACAGTCAGTATCATCAGATCCATAATCATCATGGACATGTTCAACTTCATGCAATTTCTTTTTGTCATGTTTTATATCAATTGTCTTGCAGCAGCGTTTGAAGTGATTCATTAATCCACATTTTAGACAGTTTTTGCCATATGCAGGACACTCTCTCTTCTTATGAGATAGTCCACATTTAGTACACTTAAACTTACTGCTATAGTCCTTCTTTGACTTGACACGACCCCTCCTGGTGACGTCATCGACATGCGGGGTTTCCAATTGTGTATGCACGAGTGCGACATGCTCCCTTATTCGCGCCATTTCGATAACTTTCGCAAGTGTCAGCTTTTTATAGTCCATAATTTTGACTTTCTCAGCTAGATCAGAGTTCAACATCCCATTTATAAATTGATGCATGATTTCCCTCTTTGTATTTTCAAACTCGCAAACGTCCCCATGATCATATAAACGACGTAATAAGCTATCGCAAGTCTCACCTGATTTCTGAACCATGGAACGAAATGTCTTCTGTTCCTCGATCAGGTTAACTTTGGGCATAAAATAATGGTCGAATTTATCCATAATTGTTTCATACGACTTCTTGTTTTCACCCTCCGCATATACGAATGTCTTGTAAATAGTCTCTGCATTACTTCCCATACAGTATATTAGCGTGTCAATGACATTTGTATCATCTCGAACATCGCCTTCATTTTGACCGCCATCTTGACCCGTCAAATTTGCAGCAGACTTAAACCTCGTGAAACGTGCCTTCCAGTGTCGCCACTCTCTCGGCTTGGTCACGTCGAAGATCTCTGGTGGTTCTAGTTTGTAGGCCATATTGTATAATAACTCCAAGCTATTATTTTAACTATGAAATTCCAAATTTCAATCCCACATCTGACACCATGAACTGAACTCATAGATCAGTGACTTCTAAGTCTCGATTTATTGTTGCATCATATTTGGTCACGTGACCTTGTACATAATTATCATAACAACAAAAGCACATGGTACAGTCTGATGAATGCTTACATAATTGTTAAGACTACATATTATGACACAACCTTCCACCAATCAGCGAGCTTGTAGAAACATACGCCAAATGTGTTCTAAGTAAATATGCGCATGTCATTGGTCAATTCCGGGCTCAACGATGACGTCAGAAGGAATGACCATATAATTTGGCCGACGAACACTGATTGGCGCGGTGAAGTTTTCATACGTGTGATTGAAAATTAATTTAGTAAATGAAAATCGTAAAATGTGCATTTTTATAGTTTTTAAAACAGTGCCGATTTTGCGTATCTACGAAGCACTGGTGGTTCAGTGGTAGAATGCTCGCCTGCCACGCGGGCGGCCCGGGTTCGATTCCCGGCCAGTGCAACTCTTTTTATACCAAAGATAATCGAAATGATTTGGATAAAATTCAACTTCGATCTTGGCGGTCCAGGCTCGATTCCCGGCCAGCGCGAATCTTTTATCACAATTACCGAAGATACTCTAAATGAGTTTGGTACAAATCGACTCCATTTCTTGGTGAAAATAATGAAAACAAAGTTCCTCCGAATAGAATGCTCGCCTGCCACGCGGGCGGCCCGTGTTCGACCTGGCCAGTGCAACTCTTTTTTATACCAAAGATAATCGAAATGATTTGGATAAAATTCAACTTCGATCTTGGCGGTCCAGGCTCGATTCCCGGCCAGCGCGAATCTTTTATCACAATTACCGAAGATACTCTAAATGAGTTGGGTACAAATCGACTCCATTTCTTGGTGGAAATAATGAAAACAAAGTTCCTCCGATATAAGTTCATCCATTTGTTATAAAGACGTAACAACTACTAACGTTTGTATTATCATGGTCATGGTCGAGTTTTGTCAGGCACTTCGGACAGGTACGTGTAACTCCAATTAGAGCATCATGCTGTGCACAAGTGACGAAGACCGATCGTGTGTCCCGGGTCGTGTGTCCTCTCGCGTTTTCATCATCTTGGATAACCAAAGTATGAAGTTTTCATACGTGTGATTGAAAATTAATTTAGTAAATGAAAATCGAAAAAATATGCATTTTTATACTTTTTAAAACAGTGCCGATTTTGCGTAGTTACGAAGCACTGGCGGCCCGGGTTCGATTCCCGGCCAGTGCAACTCTTTTTTATACCAAAGATTGTCGAAATGATTTGGATAAAATTCAACTTCGATCTTGGCGGTCCGGGCTCGATTCCCGGCCAACGCGAATCTTTTATCACAATTACCGAAGATACTCTAAATGAGTTGGGTACAAATCGACTCCATTTCTTGGTGAAAAAATGAAAACAAAGTTCTTCCGATATAGGTTCATCCAAGACCGATCGTGTGTCCTGGGTCGTGTGTCCTCTCGCGTTTTCATCATCTTGGATAACCATAATTGAAAATTAATTTAGTAAATGAAAATCGTAAAATATGCATTTTTATAGTTTTTAAAACGGTGCCGATTTTGAGCATTAACGAAGCACTGGTGGTTCAGTGGTAGAATGCTCGCCTGCCACGCGGGCGGCCCGGGTTCGATTCCCGGCCAGTGCAATCTTTTTTATTACCAAAGATAGTCGAAATGATTTGGATAAAATTCAACTTCGATCTTGGCGGTCCGGGCTCGATGCCCGGCCAGCGCGAATCTTTTATCACAATTACCGAAGATACTCTAAATGAGTTGGGTACAAATCTACTCCATTTCTTGGTGAAAATAATGAAAACAAAGTTCCTCCGATATAGGTTCATCCATTTGTTATAAAGACGTAACAACTACTAACGTTTGAATTATCATGGTCTTTGGATCCGTGGTATAATCAGGTGGAGATCAATGACGTGCGAAATTCAAAGGATTGGGACTCCATAGCATAAAGCAAGATAAAAGTACCATAATGTCGTCAATACATTTATTTTAAATAAATATCTAGTTTATAAAATTGCCCATTGAAGGTGATAAGGTGATAAGTGATACGTAGACTCTTCTGCTCAACCTCTCGAACATTAGACCAGATTTTACTTGGGTCACATCCCCGGGGGTTACATCGGACGAGTTTTGTCTACCACTTCGGACAGGTACGTGTAACTCCAATTAGAGCATCATGCTGTGCACAAGTGACGAAGACCGATCGTGTGTCCCGGGTCGTGTGTCCTCTCGCGTTTTCATCATCTTGGATAACCAAAGTATGAAGTTTTCATACGTGTGATTGAAAATTAATTTAGTAAATGAAAATCGTAAAATATGCATTTTTATACTATCTAAAATAGTGCCGATTTTGCATATTTACGAAGCACTGGTGGTTCAGTGGTAGAATGCTCGCCTGCCACGCGGGCGGCCCGGGTTCGATTCCCGGCCAGTGCAACTCTTTTTATACCAAAGATAGTCGAAATGATTTGGATAAAATTTAACTTCGATCTTGGCGGTCCGGGCTCGATTCCCGGCCAGCGCGAATCTTTTATCACAATTACCGAAGATACTCTAAATGAGTTGGGTACAAATCGACTCCATTTCTTGGTGAAAATAATGAAAACAAAGTTCCTCCGATATAAGTTCATCCATTTGTTATAAAGACGTAACAACTACTAACGTTTGTATTATCATGGTCATGGTCGAGTTTTGTCTACCACTTCGGACAGGTACATGTAACTCCAATTAGAGCATCATGCTGTGCACCAGTGACGAAGACCGATCGTGAGTCCCGGGTCGTGTGTCCTCCCAAGTTTTCATTACCCTTTGCATTCGTTTGACTTCACTTCTTAAAAGAGAGCTTCGTCTGTAGTATAACTAGACTCTGCACGCAGGGTACGTTTTCATCATCTTGGATAACCAAAGTATGAGGTTTTCATACGTGTGATTGAAAATTAATTTAGTAAATGAAAATCGTAAAATATGCATTTTTATAGTTTTTAAAACAGTGCCGATTTTGCGCATCTACGAAGCACTGGTGGTTTATTATCGTATATATTACCAAAGGAAAAATAAAATCATATTCCGGCAGAAATTATTTTGTTTTGAATCATGAGTCCACTACAAAGTTCTTGTACTGCAAACATTGTTGTTTTATTCCTTTGGAGTATTTGTTCATCAAGCATGTAATTATTTGGAATAAAATTTATTGTCCATTTCATTTTCCTACTGAATACCGGACTTGCTTTGGTTACAAGTGCTGCTGATAAGTTAGTGTACTGTACTATGAGTTATTGAATGATTTGAAGTGCAACACAGGATATATTCTGTTCGAGAAATTTTGTATTGGAACGAGACGAAGTACTATCTTACTATCTTAAGAACGAGACTAACCTTGTATTTCGTATTTTGGCTCTTTTTGGGAGTCGCGTCCTCCCCGTCTTCTATTTTGAAATATGCGCGCAGTTTGTCAGTTTCAAACTGCGTGCCTAGTAGGAGCGCAGATTGACATGGGCACAATGACCTTTAACTGTTTAATATTCCTGTATCAAGTTAAAATGATCTCTTGGCTCTGCTTGACAAAAAACTCACAAAACATAATTCTTATATAAAAAAGATATGGAAAAATAAAGCGTTGACATTCATCAAGAAAAGACCTTCCTGTTTCTCAATTTTACTGAGTACACATTCCCCTTCCACCCACCCACTGCATATTCAGTTCATCAATCAGCCTCTTCAGGTGCCCCCCACTTAGCCTGTAATTAGTATTGTCATCTATTGACAGTGGTATCTCAAATTTGTATGAATCGTTTCCCAAAAGAAAAGAAGAAATAAATATTCATTTTTGCAATATAATTTTGCAGCATTTATTCTGCATCATATATTTGTATATTTGACAATAAGTATTTACATTTAGGTTACAGTAAAATGTATACTTTATATTACGAATGCACAGACTGCCAAATCACTCTTCTGTATATATGGTGTTAGTGCACTTCCTTTCCAATAGGGGGCACTCATGCTGGGGGCTCCATCTAAGATGCAACAAAATAATCCACTTAATGCCTGAATAGATAAATAATTGTGGGCTTAATTATTGAAAGATGGATAATTTTACTCTTTAGCTTTTATACATTAATGAAAAACATTTATACAAAAATGGTATTATTTATTTACTTTAAATTGCAAGACAATAGACAGATTTTTATTCTAGTATTTCTCCTATACTCTGAGCGATTCATTCAGCGCAATCATCCCTCCTTAGGTGGGAAGTTAGCGACACATCAAATGAGCTGATATGGAAATATTTTTCTTATTTCTGTTAATGATAAATCTTTCATGCAGTATGACAAGATAATTATATTTTCTATAATACAATTCTGAGAATAAAGCCATGCAATACAATGAAATATAAAGTGATTGCTCTTATAAGATAAAACAGCACCCTTAATTCACTAATATCCATAAAGCCAAGGCCAGATGTATAAATTGAAAATTATAGCACAATAAACAAAATTATAATAGCTAAAAATGTTTTGGGACATGTGGGAAAAGGCACATTTTTAAAATTTGGCATAAATTAAAAAATAAGGCCCACAAAGGCCAAGTAATGCCCAAAATCGCCCACTAATTGAGGCCCTATCTTTGGCCATCTCCCCTCTGGATCCCCCAGTGCTAGAGTAATATTGAGCATCAATAAAAAATAGGCCTAACTATATGAGTTCATTTTCATTCATTTTATTTCATGTTGGCACATTTCAAAAAAATCTTTATCGATTTCTCATTTTTTATGATTTGTAATAGGCCTACTGCCGAAGAGAACATCATTTTTGTACAATTTACACATCAGAGCTTTCCTCCGTAACATATTCCAGCCAAGAACTAAAGTAAAATTTTAAATGTTTGTGAGTACTTTGAATTTAAAAAATAAGCAATCAAATGACCAAATTGAAACAGTTTATGTAAAAATAGAAACATTCATATTTATTTTCATATTACAAAGTCTTGGAAATTCATTTATGTGAATTACTGGAGTTTTATTTAAAAAATATGAGCAAAGAATATTAATTTTGAAGTAATTCTGGTCAGCTAGAAAGAAAGCTATTTACATTGTAAAACGAGGTTTTACATCAGTAAGATATTTACAAGGCCCCATTTTGTTTTCAAAAATAATCTGGAGTCTAGGCAGACTGTGACAATTCAAATATTTAAGACTGTAAATCTTTTTTATTTTTACAGCTTTCCACATTTTTGTTGTAATATATTGTGTCTTGTATAGTGAATGATTGTGAATTGTAACAATATCAAAAAGAAACATGAACCAAAACAAGCAGCTATGTAAATAAACAGATTACAGTCATCTTTCATAATTTCAAGCTAGAGATCCCAGTGGCCTCATTTGAAGTTAAGATATAAAACCAAAACCCAAGTTCCAAGGTGGGGCTCTATCTAGTATAAAAGGGTCCAAAAACATAGAGGTACATAGTACGAGTAATTTAACCAGTTTAAATTTTGCACTTGTTTTATTTGGCAAATTGGCATTTTAGACATAATATGCCTATATGAATCTTCCTTTAGTACATTGAGCTTAACATTTATTTTTTCTATGCAACATTTTGGTTGTGATTCTATCACCTTTTGTGTCAAATTCGTGGGAAGATTTGAAATGAATATTAAATTTTTGCTCTGTTGCTTTGATATTCACAAAATTGAAATTTTGTCAAGAAGTCTATATCATAAAAAATTCACAAAATTAAATAGTGCAAAAATAGCCCAGGTTACAGTACACGGTTTATTACACTTTAATAAGATGTCATACAGTAACCTCCATTAGAAAAATTGCCCCTTTTCAACCTCTAGTGGTCACATGAAGCCATGATGGAAATGTACATGTCATTTGTTTCTTATATAAGCCTCACATGATATTCAAGTCTCTAACTGGTAAAACGTGAATTTGTCAATATACCATACTGGTAACTTTTGAGGATTTTGGACTATGGATAATTCCAAAATATTCATAATTTTCCCAACTCTCAACTGAGTGCAATTTAATTTTCATTTGGATAATTTCATTAATTTGGTTCAGCCAAGTGTTTTTAACATGGCTTATCTTGGTACGATGTACAATCCAGACGTGACTACCATGGGATCTTTAAAATAAAACTTGCACCAAATGTCAATGAGATAAATTCCTATACCATTCCTTGTGGTTCCCCTACTTTATTCACCAACTGAAAGTAAGAACATAATACATATAACGTGTATGATAAATTAATCATATTTTCCTAATTGATAAATGTGCTCCTCTCATAAAATAATTGAAACATTTGAGCAAATGTTCATTAGGAAACGTTTTGTGTTATTCATTTTGGCATATTTTACTAAAAGAAATATTGTCATGATTCAATCAACTTTTTCAATCAAATTACAGTTGGGTCTCAGGCTGGTCAAATTAGATTGAAATGTGCTCAAATGTTTATTCATTTGCATTCAGTTTTGTTTTATTTAAAATATATACTTGAATTGAGGAGTTTTACAACTACACAAGCACTCGTGAGTTTTACTGTAAAACCTAAAGAGTTCCACTGTACTTGTACTCCTTGGATATACTGTATCCAAGGAGCTTCATTGTGCTCATTGTATCCAAGGACTTTCATTGTACTCATTGTATCCAAGGAGGTTCATTGTACTCATTGTATCCAAGGAGTTTCATTGTACTCATTATATCCAGGGAGTTTCATTGAACTCATTGTATCCAAGGAGTTTCATTGTACTCAATGTATCCAAGGAGTTTCATTGTACTCATTGTATCCAAGGAGTTTCATTGTACTCATTGTATCCAAGGAGTTTCATTGTACTCATTGTATCCAAGGAGTTTCATTGTACTCATTATACCCAAGGAGTTTCATTATACATTGTACGAAGGATTTTTGTAACTTTATAGAGTCCAATGGTTTCACACAACTACAGTCACTCATTGTCACTACAGTGTACTCTCAAGCTATTTCAGTGTACTCAGTGTTTTACATTACTCAGGGAGTTTCTCATTACTCAAGTGTTTTTTATGTACTCACATAGCTGATCCCAGGGAGATTGAGTAATGAGCCAAGGACAGGTACCCGTCTGAGAAAATTGATTGCTACTGGGAAAAACCCACTGGAAGAAAAGATAACAGTTAAAATATAAACCATCTTTAATATATACTGACTTCAGTAATGAAATTGAAAGTAATGATTACTATACTATGATGATCCATAGACTTGCATCAAGCATCTATAAACCCCCCCAAAGACCCACCTTCTCCAGTGTTAAATGGATAGCGAAGTCCATGGGTTCATATATAGGGTTTCTTCAAGAGAAGCCTAATGCAAGCCTAATCACCAAGCGCAATGTGTTATTAGATTCATAGAACAATCAAAATCAAGATGTCAACATTTGTGATTACACAAATAGTACAGAATATTAGTGCTGTCCTTCGAAATACTTTATGAAAGTTTGCAATCATTACTATAACTAAGCTAACTTTAATATAAACATTTAACATATTGGTAGCTAAGAAAACACTTATATCATGTTATATATATACACTCCCCTACATAAGCTTGGCAACCTTAGCTCCCCCATTGAACTACGTGTTAAAGCCTCTTTACCTTTGTATTTTTATTTACTTAACCTGCGATGGAAATACTTATACTATTGATGGAAACGTAATTTGACTATATTTCCAATACCTCCAAATTTTTTCACTTTTTTTCCTCAATTACAATAAGTCGAAAATTGATGATAAATTTGATGAATTTTTGAAAATCGACATTCCCAAGGAGCTTCATTGACTAGCCTGTGACCCAACTGTAATGGGAAATGGTAGGTTTGCTGCAAGTCATATGACAGAATATCCATCCATACAAGTCCTTGCAAAAAATATGAGTTAGGCAAGCAATTGAATTTGCTAACTTTATTTAACAAAAAATTGATATGTTTCTTCATGTTCAACAAAGTTATAGGGCTTTAAACTCAAAATTGTTTTTAAAAAAACCTCTCCCATTGAAATAACACAGGAGGCGAATAAATTATTTTCAAAAATGACTTTGAACCGCTGTAACTTTAGTATTCATCAAATAAACTAAACACTTAGCATACAAAAATGTTAGACAATTCAATTTACTATATAAAAATATTTTTTTGCTGAATCTCTTACTGAAAAGATATCTTGATTTCTGATTTGCCCCGAACCCATTAGATAACATGGGAATGACGATTTTCAAAAATTCATCAAATTTATCATCAATTTTCGACCTACTGTAATTGAGGAAAAAATTGAGAAAATTTGGAGGTATTGGAAATAAAGTCAAGTTACGTTTCCATTAATAGTATTATTAAGTTATTTCATGGCCGGTTAAGTAAATAAAAATTCAAACGTAAAGAGGCTTTAACATGTAGTTCAATGGGGGAGCTAAGGTTGCCAAACTTATGGAGGGGAGTGTACAGTGAAACCTGTATATCCGTAAACCTCTCTAATCTGAACACCTCTCAATGTGAACACTTTTTTGAAATGTGAACACCTGCTAAACTGACCACTTTGGGCCAGTTACAGCAGCATTCAGATTAGACAGGTTTTACTGTATATTGAAATCTGTTCACTGTCCAGTGTCCAACATACGTACCTAAATAATAATACAAATCCATATGTTTCTAGGCACATTCCTATAAGTGGCCATCCTATTAAAACTATTAAGATGCCACCAAAGAAGAATCCTGTGGCTTTTAATTTATGCTGTTGAAAGAAAAATCTGAAAGTCCTTTCTAATCCTATCACAAATGCAAGGCCGCAAATGAACAAAATCTGAAAATAAAGGAAGCAACCATTTAGGAAAACTGTCAAAATTTGCATTTTACCAGAATTTGAAATTCAAATTTTAAAATGTTAGTCTGCAATATTGTTAAAAATACATATTTTCCGGATTTGGCGCAGTGCTTTCGATTCTGCTTTTATTGATCTTTATATATGAGTATTATGCATTCATGATTTAAACCATAAAATTGGGAGAATTTGAGAAATATAGATTAACATTTTTTAAACTTGTTTCAATGATTTTGAATTTCTACATTTTGTAACTTGAACCATATTTAGGCTAGTAAAGTACACAATTGTGCATTCATGGATTGTAAATCTTTACAGCCTCTAACAGGCTCTATGCCATAATATATCTTTAGTCATCAATAAACGTATACGCACATTTCCTATTGCCAGTAATCCTTTGTCAAAGAGGAAGAGAATTCCCAAGAATATAAAAGCAACTCCAAATCCTGCCAGTCCTACTCCAATCTCTACAACACAAATAATGTAACATGTTATTATGTACTTCTGTTTTACGCCCTTCAAATTTATTTGTTTTATACAGTAAACCAAATGTATTTTCCAAGGTTCTAAAGGGGTGCATGATTCCTGGATCCTGAGTGTCAGACAATTACCTACATGGACGACATTGCCTCCCCATCTTCTACATGATGTATAGTAAATTCTAATGCATGGACGTGACACTATCAGTAACTTGACTGAGTATGAATGGTCGAATGAAGCGTCAATCTGACAAATTAATGTAAACCAAGGAATCTCAACGAAATGACCGAATGACGTGGCCTAAAAAATACGGTCATTACTTCATCGCTAAATTGTGTACTTACTCTGAAAATCTGTAATTTGCATCATCTTGTGCGTTTGAGAATTATTTTAATAAAGCTTGGAGGTTAATTATACGACATAGGAAAGCCAAATATCCCTATTATTGACTAATAATGTGCCGACGAAAAAATGTTTTCATGATTTTAAAATTCCTCCTCCCAGCTTGAAGAGCACTTCCGGCATAAAAGTGAACGTTTTTCAAAGAAGAAATTCAATAATATATGATTGTATTTTGCCATTGAATGAATCCATCTGAGATAGATTATGGCTTCAATTAACTTAATATAACTATATTTATCGTAAAACTATCACATGATGCTAAAAAAGGAAGACAAAACAAAAATACGGGTGCATTGTGGGTAATTTTAATGGCGGACCAAATTTTTTCAAATATTTTAAAATTTGAAATATTTTCAACGAATTATGGCATGATGCATTGGGGCATTTGAATGTAAGTATAATTATTATATTCTTTATAAGATCAGGTCATTTTTTATTTGGTCACTCAAAACATATATGATACTGATATGGCTAAACCCCTACCTAGAAACGTGTAAACAAATCATTTATAATTTTATGATTTTCTTGAACATGTTGAATAGCCTAGGCTAGACCTAATTGAAATTGAAATTTATAGGCACAGGCTAAGCCTGTAAGTAAACAGTCCGATAGATCTCAATTTGGATGTTTTTGTATCGTCTGTAGAAGTAAAGTCTAGGCAAGACATTGAGCTCTAGCACATTACTACACTGCTACAGGCTACCTACATGTATCTGTAGTCTAGAAGAACCTACCACCTATTCAGGCCGGTCAACTTGGGAACACCTAACATGAGTGACTTGGAAATGTTGAACACCTCCCCTCAAAATGTGGACACCTTGGTCCAAATCTGAACACCTTGATCCAAACTTTGAACACCTTGGTTTAAATTTTATTACATCTTGCCAAATTTTGAACACCTCAAATTTTTCGAAAAATTTCGAACGGAATGCGTGACATATACGTAATTCGCGTGAAAAGACCGAACTAAATGCGTACATTTTTTTCCGGCGTTCGTATTTTTGCTGTGTAGACGATCTTTTTTGGAAATTTTTCTACAGAAACATTTTTGCTTGACAATTACCAGGTAAAATGTGTATTTGCGTGACATTTTCTGTCACGCAAAAATAACTGGCGTGACTTCAAATTCTTCAGCAAATGCGTGACAAATACGCAAATTGCGGGACAGTTGACAGGCCTGCCTATTGTTTTGAAGAAAATACAAATTGTTAGTCAATGGTTTATTCTGAAAAGCATCTGCATTTATACATTCAATACATTCATCATTTTCAGTCACAGATTAAAATATGTTGCATTACTGTTGATTGATTACTGATGCAGAACTGAAATATGTGAAATATAAGTTGAACCCTTATATGGAACACCGTACCCGGGTAACCGGGTGACCGAGTACCCTACCTTCCTACCAGTGTTAGGAATTTGATTTTTTCATTTTATGCCTCAAAACGCCCAACTAACATTAATCAACGTACCAGTGACACAACAAATCAAGCAAACAACCAAACAAGCAACAAAATTTATTTATCAATAAATCAACTGGCAAAACGACAAATAGAATTGATAGTATGTCAATCAGTGAGGCTATAAATCAAGCAACTTACGTTGAATTGCACATCGTACACTAATTAACAGATAAAAACGGCAAATAACGTTTCAATTTACACATACGTAAATCTTCCAGATTTCTAGTAGAAATCGCCATCATAGAAAACAATCATCAATATCCTGTCAATCACTCAGACAATAAATCAAGCAACTAACGTCATCGTAAGTGTAAACTCATGTAAATAACTACCTAGGACTTCCGAAATTCTCTTACAGGTGGTAAAATGAAGATAACGTAAAAATATTGAAGGGTAGTCTTCAAATGTGCAACTTTGAAAGTTGGTAACCCTGCAAGGAATGTTAAGTACCCGGTTACCCTGTCACCCGTTTTTTTTACACAAACCCCACTTAAATTAGGGTTCTGCTATGACTGCTCGAGTACTCGAGCAATTGCCATTATGTGAGTAAGTAGTTACCATTTTCACCATCAGGTGACTGATTTGGGGTAAGTAACATGGCAATTGGCAAGGTATTAGAAAATTCCCTTAACTTGAATATTCATCAGTTCATGGGCTCTATCAGGTGGTAGAGCCCATGATCAGTTTTAGTTGTTCAATTTTCACATTACCCATATTTATAGTTATGCAAATTAAAATATGTCCAGTAAAAGAAAATATTACCTGTCCAATACAAGAAAAGATCAATATTCATCTTTTTCTTCTACTCTAACACTGTTTTATCTTTTTTATGCATACTAACCCACGCTGTAGTAATCAGCAAATAATTGTATTGTGTTGTCATAATGACAAATGCACTCGCTCAACCTTAGATAGATGAATAAAGCTGCAATTGGAATTTTAGACTAAACCATCCACATTCAGCTTGACTTTTTATTAACAAATGTTCTTTACATAAGAAAATGATATTGATACATGTCACTGTGCAGTGTTTATTAGCCTTGCCTAAGTCAGCATTTTTTTTACTTATCAGATCTTGAATTAATAGAAATCAAGATAAGTAAAAGAGATTGACTTAGACAAGTGTTTATGTACATTTGGTAAATGATTTATGCTTTTACATTTTCAGAGCAGGGGAACTTCATGGTTTCATGTGAAGATTTCCATAATCCAAGATGACCATGCACAATATGGAAGCTGGGAGTAGTGATGTAGATGCTTGGATTGAAGAGGAAATCCAGCGTCAGTTGGATGCACTATCACCACATCTGTTAGACGTGGGAGAAGATGAGCCAAATGTTGACGAAGAATCAATTGAAAGCAATGATAATGTAAGTTAGATACATATCTAATTAATATATACATATACAGGGTGGGCCAAAAAAACGCCACTTTTTTTCAAAACACTACGACTTTTTTATTTTCCAACCTACATACCTCAAATTTTGCAGTTATATAGTGCCAAGGGTTCTTAGCAATAATATAATGTAACAAGTCATTCAACTTGGATTATATTTGATCTAAAAGGGGAGTTCAATTGGTCCGCCACCCTAATTGATGATATATTTTAGATTTAGTCGCCTTGCTGATATTGCAGTATCAATGAAATGTTAGCTAAGTTTTTTCCAACCTGTCTAAATTCCCAGCTTTAGTTGAGCAATTTTCTAGATTGGGTGCCTTCATACAATCTCCTGGAGACCTTCCCATACCCTATACTCACTGGGGTTTGCATCAGGGCTACTAGCTTGGCGATCATCAGGCTGTATCAGTTCAGGAACATTTTGCAAATTATGCTTATTTCTCATGAAAACCACATGTTTAAGTGAGACGCTGGTGACATATTTTATTCAAGTAAAACTGTATAATTTATGATCCATGGCTAGATAACCTCAAGTTTCATTCGGTATGCAAATTATGATTTAATATCAAAAATTAAAAAAGTTATAGCATTTTGAGAAAAAAGTGGCGTTTTTTTTGGCCCACCCTGTATATATCATTATGTAATCTTACTATTTGACTTACCTAACAATTATTAATTACATGTAGTTAATCTGAAACATAGGATCAAATCCTATGCCAAAGGCTGATATGAAAATGTCACTCCAACTTGGTAGGAATTGAACACACAAGCTCCTGAAAACATTTAATTGTGAATGTGAAATGAGATATTTCTTTTATTTACCTCTAGGAGGAAGAGGAAATGCCTGAGACATTCATGTCATTCATCAATCACGTCCAACATCAGACAGTTCATGCAGAGCAACAACTGGAAGAGTGTGATACCATCATTCAAGATGCAGACAAAAGTACAATATAAACCCCTCTTAGTTGAACACTCTTTGGACCAAACCAAAAAGTGCCCAGATTTTTAGGTGTTAATTTTAGACAGATGGATCTCAAATGGGAGGGGGGGGTAATGGGTGGAATAAAATTTGGGCAAGTAAAAAGTGTTTGTATAACACACGAGTTTGTCCAAGATTGGTGTTCAAGTTAGAGGTTTTACAGACTTGGCAATGACATGAATTCAAAATTAATATCAAGTTATTAATCATGTTGGGAGATAAAAATTCAGTATAAGATATTTATTTTGTTTAGAAATTATACAAAAACAGAACCAAAAGTTTGCTTACTCATGCTGTGATAATACAGACAAATTCAAGGAAGATGACTTTGTTATTTAATTCCAGAGTTGACTAATGTAGATTCCCGCAAGGTTTATGGTTTACTGCAGGAGCTAGCGAAAGAACAGGGAGATGATGATCCACTTACATTCAGAGAAAGGGTCAGTGTTAAGACTTCAATTGTTCCTTTGGTCTTTTTTAACTCACATTGTTGTTTACACATGGATGCTACAGGCACAATGCAAATCATACATTTATTTCTCATCTAGTCTCTTTGTTATTAGAATGTGTTACCCATTTCCATTGTTTCTAAGTCTGAATAGGTAAACAAATAATTCGCATTCTGTTGAAATCAATTAATTTAGAGAGTTTTTTAACATTCTATATAAACTCTGAAACTGACTTGATATGAGAGAAACAGTTATTAAACCTTTTATAGCTCACTTCAAACTCAGTTAACCTGCTAGACTTCTGCATTGCAATAATTATTAATAAACTACTGAGCTTTTAATTGATCATAATTTTATGGACATTTTTAGATGTTAAATGAAATTGATGAAGATGATAAGAAAGGTTTTGAAATTGATGCTTCTCCAACAACCGAAGCAGTAAAGATTGAGAGAGATACTAAAGTATCTGATACACCAAGACTTGACGATGATGGTAAGTAAATACAGTTCATTGTATCATTTTCAAAACACTGACACTCAGATGCATCATAATTTGTTAACTTTATGAATATTACAAAAACATTAATGTAATTTTCATGCAGGTACCAACATGTACTGTAGGACCATCTGAATACTTTTCAATTAAAGGAAACTAACCAGGGTAATTTATTCTTATAATTTTTTTAATGAACAACCATTGCTGTATAATTTAAAGTTTTATGTACATCACAAGGTTAGTTATCATACCTGAAAAAGTGCTACATTATCAACTTTCGCTGCTAGGCGGGAATGCAGATGGGCACCACATAAATATTGTCATTATGATTCTAAGAAAATTATTCATCCACTTGAAATTTTGCTCTTCAAAGTGCGATATTTATCACTTTGTGTTTTGTTTCATATTTTATTAAAGGGTAAGCCAGGGTGAAATACTGTTTCATTTAGCTGGTAACTGACTTAACTAAATCAGAAATTAGCGTAAATTTCTATTTTTAACAGAACCAGGGGGTAGAGCAAGCTACTTTAGGGAAAAGGCCTGATATTTCTATGTCTTTCATTTTGTTGTTTTCCAGATTTTTTTAATCTTGTATTTCAAAGTAACTTATTCAGTGTTAACTAATAAACAAATACATGGTTTCAGATGATGCAGATGGTGAGAGCACTAGTGCAATAGAACTCAAAGCTCTGGAACAACTCAAAGAATTAGAAGAGAAACATAAAGAGAGAGAACTCAGGCGGAAACAGGTAAACTGCATGCTGCGTTAGGATTTTAATGAGGCTGTTATAAACCAACTCCATACAAAAATGGTGTTTAGAAATCACTCCATTATTGATACAATTGATTGTGAAAAATATGTGTGCTTGTACCTTTAATACAATTGATTGTGAAAAACACGTGTGCTTGTACCATTAATACAATTGATTGTAAAAAACATGTGTGCTTGTACCTTTAATACAATTGATTGTGAAAACATGTGTGCTTGTACCTTTAATACAATTGATTGTGAAAAACATGTGTGCTTGTACCTTTAATACAATTGATTGTAAAAAACATGTGTATCTGTACCTTTAATACAATTGATTGTGAAAAACATGTGTACTTGTATCTTTAATACAATTGATTGTGAAAAACATGTGTGCTTGTACCTTTAATACCATTTATTGAGAAAAACATGTGTGCTTGTACCTTTAATACAATTGATTGTGAAAAACACGTGTGCTTGTACCATTAATACAATTGATTGTAAAAAACATGTGTGCTTGTACCTTTAATACAATTGATTGTGAAAACATGTGTGCTTGTACCTTTAATACAATTGATTGTGAAAAACATGTGTGCTTGTACCTTTAATACAATTGATTGTAAAAAACATGTGTATCTGTACCTTTAATACAATTGATTGTGAAAAACATGTGTACTTGTATCTTTAATACAATTGATTGTGAAAAACATGTGTGCTTGTACCTTTAATACCATTTATTGAGAAAAACATGTGTGCTTGTACCTTTAATACAATTGATTGTGAAAAACATGTGTACTTGTACCTTTATTACAATTGATTGTGAAAAACATGTGTGCTAATGTACCTTTAATACAATTGATTGTGAAAAACATGTGTACTTGTACCTTTATTACAATTGATTGTGAAAAACATGTGTACTTGTACCTTTATTACAATTGATTGTGAAAAACATGTGTGCTTGTACCTTTAATACCATTTATTGAGAAAAACATGTGTGCTTGTACCTTTAATACAGTTGATTGAGAAAAACATGTGTAATTGTATCTTTAATACAATTGATTGTGAAAAACATGTGTGCTTGTACCTTTAATACAATTGATTGTGAAAAACCTTGGTGCTTGTACCTTTAATACAATTGATTGTGAAAACATGTGTGCTTGTATCTTTAACAAAATATAGATGAAATGGCATATTTTTTCATCACAGGAAGAAGAGACTAGAATGCAAGCTCTAAAGATAAAAGAAGAAGAAATTATGAAAAGACGTCAAGAGAAAATAGAGTTATTGAAAATCCAAGAAAGAGAAATGGCTGAAGAAAGGCAGAAAAAAGAGGAAGAGCTCAAAGTACAACAGCAGGAGGAAATCAGTAAAAATGAATTAATTCAGAAACAGTTCGATGTAAGTTTACATTTTTCATTGAACTTTTAAGAAGTGTTACTAGCTAGTGTATAACTGTATAACACATCAACTAAATATTCCTTCTCAAATGTGTGAAAAAATACTACATGTATATCTGAATGAGTTGTACCTATTATGTACGTTTATAGTTACCTTAAAATTTTGTTAATTGTGAAGCCATGTAGGTTTTGCATTCACTTTATACCCCAAAACCAAGGAAACCTGTTTTTACAAATACATCTTACTCATTCTCAGTCTTGGAGCTTCATGCTTGTTTCAGCTCTTCTAGCCCTTTGAGGAAAATATTGCCTCAAACCCAAGGTCCTAAAAAGTGCCAATGATTTATGGTTTTTTTAAGTACAGTATGGAACATGAAATCAAAAATCACAACAATAAAATGTTTTGTGCTTAAATGATTCATTACATTTATTTGTACTCTAGGCCCAACAGAAAAAAGAAGAAGATGCTCGAGTAAAAGAACAAGAACAGTTGGCTAGAGAGAAAACTGAACTAGAAAAAACAACATTAAAGAAGAAGAATTACTCAGCTTCTAGAATCCAGGCATTCTTCAAAGGCAACAAGTAAGTGGATTTGCTTTTTGAGCTCTTAGTAGTTATTACACTACTGACACTGAATAGATTTATCAAGACAAAAAGTGAAATAAGTGCCAATTGTGTCATTAAAAAACTGGCAATAGAATCAAAATTTTTTACACAATCTACACCTGCTTTAAGAGAATTATTAAATATTATATCATGGTTAAAGGAACCATTTTTGCAGGGGCAAACTCCATTCCCAATCAGGTATACTTCGGAGCACCCCGAAACCTGAGGAGGTAGAAGTACTGATGATGCGGATGATGCGACTAGTCCACTTTATTGACCTTCCAACCCCCACTACCATTTTCAATGTTTTGAAGCATAGCATCATGTCAACGATGTTTATTAAAACTTGTTTCAAGAACCATTTTTGGCCACTTATACCAATAATCAGAAAAGAAAACTCTAGCTTCCTTTTTGTACATTATAGTCTAAATATTCTGTGAATAATGTACAGTCCCATATTATGTACTTCTAGGGATCGGAAGATGTATGGAGAAATCATAAAACAGAAGAAAGCTGAGAGGAGACGAGAACAAGAGTTGAAAAGAGTGAAGGAAATAGAACAAGAGAGAGCCGAACATGAGAGAAGGACGAAACTCATGGCAGAGGAAAAGTAAGAGATAAATTTGTTTAAATAATGAAAGCAAACCAACAAGCAAATCATTACAGGTAACTACATGTATACTGATGGAGTCAGTAATTCTTCAGCAGAAAACCACTGGTGAATCTTAAACTCTAGTTGCCAAATAGACTATATTCTTAATATATTTGAATTTGAAGTCTTTTACCACAAACTTACCAAATTATATGTCCATGATTTAAAATAATGTAGTCATATCATATAATATGTTATTGAATCCTTTCTTTTACAGGGAAAGACAAGAGCTAGAGGATCAGAGATTGAAAGCATTAGAAGAGAAACGTAAGCAACAGGAACTTGAAGAGATTGAAAAGAAAGAGAAAGAGAGAAAGAAAGAGGAATCAGAAAGACTGAGAAAGGAAGAAGAAATTAGAAAGCACAAAGAAGAGGAAATAAAAAAGAAAGAGGAAAAAGAAAGACTTGAACAGGAAAGAAAAAGGTAACAATTGTATGAAACAATAAATAGAGGATACTTTTAAATTATACTTTATGTGTGATATAATATTTACATGTAGGGCCTATTTATATTACTCAAAAGTCTTATTTGATGGTTTATGTACATGCGCATGATAGTTTACGAAGTTGTTTGTTGATAATCCTGTTCACTTTCCCCGTTCCTAATATATGATCAAATTTCCCAAAATTTCATTTTCAGATAATAAATTATGATTGTCATTGAAATATTGGCTTGCTTTCTGAAAGTATTGCCTCCAAGATTTTAAACTCTCTATCCCTTGCAGGGGCGTAGCCAGCTTTCAGTCAGGGGGGGTGCGATCACCGAAAAAATTTCAGTTTTCGGTCAGGGGGGTGCGATTTTGGCATAAGCAACACAAAAAATTAAGATTTCTTTTGAATTTTACAAAAATTGATGCAACTTCCTTCAAAATTGAGCTAGAAGCTTCAAATGAAAAGCATTTAAAAGCTCTGTTCTTCCTCTATCCAATGGTCATATTTTCAAAGGTTATGGGGGGGGGGGTGCGATCGCACCCATCGCACCCCCCCTGGCTACGCCCATGCCTTGGGATCCTTTTTTAAATAACCTGTACAAATTTGCACTTTTCTACAATGTATGTACAGGGTGTTCCAAAAGTAACAGGACTGGTGTTGGCATTTTGTCAATTCTGAACCGAGTGTGTTCAAATTTTCACAAATTGTACTTTGAAGTAGTGCAACTAAAATTCTAAAGTTTCAGAAAAGATTATTAAATGCAGGTAGAGTTATGGTTGCTATAGTAACATGACATCACAATACCCGGGGCAACCTTTTCATGAAAATTTAATATCTAACATTTTGGTTTTACTGAAGAAAGGTCTAATTCACCTACTACAAAACAACATTTTTGTTTGTTTTATTAGTTGCTTTGTAGATTCAAGTATGATTTCAAAATAATAATATTTATTCAATTTACTGGAATATCACTATGTATGACAGTCTGCACAATTCATGGTTGAGCTTTTGAAACGACCCAATTTGAAGCCAGTTATCCACCTTGATAATGTGCCTGCCTGGAAGTCAGCATTAAAGACCACTGCAGCTATAGAGGAGCTAGGTCTTGAGGACTAAGACCATGCACCATATTCTTCTGATCATGCAATATCTAATTTTTACTTATATTGAGAATGGAATGTTAATCAGCGCAGTTAGACCTTTAAAGATGAGAATGACCGTCTCTAAGTTGTCCAATGGACCCTGCGTGACATGTCCTAAAATGGGTTCACTCATGTGTTTGAGTCATGGATACGGAGTACTACTCTTGGACTGACCAAAGAGGAGCCTACTTTTCAAAGTAGAGGATACATAGGAATATCAAATGATGTATTTAGCAAATGTAATTCCCACCAGTTGTTGGATTTTAACTTTGATATGGGGTGTACAAAATGCTTAAAGTCTCAGTAACTTTCTGTTTGAAATGTTGCCCCGGGTATTGTGATGTCATGTTACCATAGCAACCATAACTCCAACCAAGTTTCATAATGTTTGCCGAAACTTTGCAGTGTTAGTAACCATGCATAGAAGTACAATATGTAAAATTTTGAAGATGATTGATGCATATTTAACAATATACCAGCACCAGTCCTGTTACTTTTGGAACACCCTGTATTCTTACTATACATCTTAATTTGACTTTCTAGAGAAGAAGAGCAAATCAAAAAAGAAGAAGAGGAGAAAAGGAAAATTGAAGAGGAAAAGCAACGTAGAATTAAAGAAGAAGAGGAAAAGAGAAGAAAGCTTGAGGAAGAAGAGAGGCTCAGAAAAGAAGAAGAACTGAAAAGGCAACAAGAAGAAGAACAGAGAAGAGAAGAGGAACAAAGAAAACAACAAGAACTTGAGAATCAGTTACTGGAAGAAGAAAGGTAGGTGTCAAGTTTCCACATGTACATTCTTAATCAATGCAGTAGAAGCCTGGTATATCAATAATTTTGTAATTTGTACACATGTTCTGTGCTTTATAGAGCTAGGAAAGAAGAAGAGGCCAGATTGCTTGCAGAGTCCCTGTCTCCAAAGTTAGAGAAATGCAGGATTGCTTGGATGGAGTCCTGTAAACCTTGGAGGTAAAACAATGAAAATGATATCACCCACACTGTACAGATAAAGAAACCGTGTAGAAAATACAGCATTTTTACTACTAGCTCACCCTGTATGGTAATTTAGAGAAATTTCCTTTTGGTGATTATATACTAGTAGTATACAATATATTGGCTGGCCCAATGCATTGCAGATCTTGGTTGATGTAATCTCATAAAAAGTCAAGACCTAAAGATGCACCAATTCAAGCATACATGTATCACTTACAATAATGTAGTTAATTTCTAATTTGAAACAGGATCAAATGCTATGCTCAGGACTGATCTGAAAAAATCCATATTGAACAAATATTTCACTCTATTGAGGTGAATACCTGTACATCTTTCACAAGTGATATTCCACGAAGCCCGAAGGGCAAGTGGAATATCACCTTGTGAAAGTGCTACAGGTATTCACCGAAAATAGAGTGAAATATTTGTTTTATTATATCACTGTCTAGCTAAACAGCCCTAATATTATTAAGTCATTAAGTCTTCAGATATTTTTACGAATCTACTCGGTTCGTCTGCCATTTTGACTTACACTGAACTAAATTATTTACACTGAACGAAAACAAATTCTTTGAAAATTCCCGAGAGCGTGGGATATCGCTAGATATCTCACGGTTGTCTTATCTGATTAGCATTGCCATTGAATATCGCCAGATATCCCACGACATGTGACCCGGTTTTGACCAATCATACTGTCACTAGCTAGATTGTGATATAATAATAAAAAATATCTGAAAAATTCATATTGAATTCATGGAACAAACTTATTTGTATATTGATTTTTCAGTAAAATCCAGAGTTTGTCCAAGACACGTAAACTAAGAACTAGTAGGAAGCCACGAAGACCTTCATCATCAAAGGTGCAGGTGACCATTCCACATGAAAGCATATTGAAGGCAGCTAAGGTCTCCGCATTGGCACAGGTAATAAGCTTTAGTACTTTATGTGTCCACATTGTGTCTTCCCTTTATTTTGTATTACTTTTAACACCTCTGATGTATGGGAAGAATATTCACCAAATAATGCTTAAAGAAATAATTATTAAAAAACATAAGTATATTCATATGACACACAAAAAGTTAGTTTCTTATTTTATATTTAATCGTACAGATATTTTAAAACCTGCATGTACTTTACATATTTTTATATTTTATCGCATAGATATTTTAAGACTTGCATGTACTTTAGGTGACTACAGTTGAACTTCATGATCTACCGGGGTCCAGCCTGAGCTCTCTGGGTCAATGTTTGAGACTGAAGCACCTGGTTGTGAACAACTCTTACCTGGTGGCAGTTGAAGGCCTTGAAAATTGTCACCAATTGCAGTATTTAGACTTAAAGGTAATTTTTTTGTTAATGAATGTTTGTCTTAATTTTGAATTGAAGATATGTTCATACAGTAGTAACTGCTAAGTGGTTCCACAAGTGGAACAAGAGGTTTTTAAAAGTCCTGCAGACTATTGAGCCCATGTTAATGAACCTCTGTTAGTGGAACACCTTGCAAGTGGAACACTTTTTTATGGTTCCAAGGATGTTCCACTTACACATGTTTACTTTATATTGTTGTATACGTATGCATTTCCCATCATTTTTGACACAAAATATGCATACAGACACTGTTTTATAGGCTCACATGTTAAGGCAATATAGATCAAATAACATACTCTGTCTGTCCTCCAATTCATTCATTGATTTGAATAGATGAAAGCTGGCATTCTTTAGAGCAAATACTCATCCATTTTTAGGGAGTTCTTATTGGTAACCTGTAACTACACCTTTGAACCCCAGCCACTAATTTTGTCTCATTTTTGAGAAATCAGCTTTTTTTCACCTTGTGAGACCACCAAATAATGCATTTTTGTTTAATATACATGTAAAATCAGTCTACTCTGTTAACATTATTTCTATTGTTGATGTAAAAATGTAAAATCAAATGTTAATTTCAGCAAAATTCTGTGGAATATTTGGATCTTAACAACCTGAAATACCTGTGGTATCTTGACTTGTCTAACAACAGTCTAGCTTCCATACATGGTCTGGAGGAGACTAGTGGTATTAAGTACCTCAATTTGGCACACAATAAGATAAGTAGACTCGGTAAGTTACATTTATATCGCAAACTTCTCTTTAAAGAACCCAATGCATCTCTAAGTAAAATCTAAAAAATTTTTCATGAGTTATTCATTTGAAAAATAAATACTGGCAGTTCACTTTCAACTTCAAATGTATTTATTCATTTCTTGTGATCTCTAACTAGTGGCTTCATTTTGTATTATTTTAGGAGGTCTAGGGGGTTTAAAGCAACTTCACACATTAAACGTATCCTTCAACCAGCTTATAAATACAAGGGGTCTAAGTGAAGTACCCGCAATGCAACATCTTGACGTATCTCACAACCACCTGGCAGCAATAGATGAACTAGAAGATCTCTGCTTGTTACAAACTCTTAGAGCAGAAGGAAATAGCATTCAGCAAGTAAGGGTCGAGTTTTCAAGTAACACAACATTCAAATTTTATATCTTGACTAGCTGTTATATATTTGTCTTTGCTCATCCATGTTCAAGTTCATGTTTGATATTTAATTTCCAGTGTCTAATGATTAACATTATTGGTGTCTCAGATCTCTCGAGTCTATTTCCTCCACTGTTTTACAAGAACTCTATCTGCAGAACAATACATGGTGTCTCAGAAAGAAATAATGTTTTTATTTCAGGTTTCTAATCTAAATAAACAAATTTTGAAGAATAATTTTTCAACAATACACCACAGGGTGTCTCAGAAAATAATGTGGTTTGTTTTTCATGTCCACCAAGTGTTATCACAAGAACTTTGTCAACAAGAGAATATTATTTCAACAGTACAAATGTTCTTAGAAAATAATATTGTTTGTGTTTCAGGTCCCGAATTTAAAGAACCAAGTATTATTACAAGAGCTCCTTCTACAAGAGAATAATGTCTCAACAATACAGGGTGTCTCAGAAAGTTGGCTCCCATTGCTCAGCACACTCAATCTTAACCAAAACAAGTAAGATTCAAACTACATATAGACTAATGCACAGATATTCAGATTATTGAATTCATAATTTTCTTTAGTGTACAACGTTAATATATTTTTTAATGCTGTTTATCCATTTGATAATGTGATATAGTAATGGTATTTAGCAGGAATAAAGGGGTATCGCATTTTATACCACTTTAAGTCCGATTACAGTTGTATAACACGGGTCTATAACAACGATATACAGTGGAGAGTGGTATATCGTCATCGTATACAACTCCTCCGTATACACTCCAGCGTATACCACTGTAGAAGTGCATTCTGGGAACTAATGAATATTGACTGAAGAACGAGGTGTATGTTTTGTTAAACATGATTTCCTAGAATCAAGTGACGTCATAAATGGTTCCCATATGATTTGCTAGAATCCAAGTGACGTCATAAATGGATCGATATCAACATCGGCATTACTGAGTTGGCTATGGGATATTTTTATGGTTTTTATAATTGTTATGATTGTGTTTGAATCAACTGTAATTGAACTTAGAGTGGCATAATAAGATTATATAATGGTTCATTCTGTATATCGTGCATTTTATACTCTCGTGAGAATATAATATATTCACTCGTTCGCTACGCTCACTTGTGAATATATTATATACTCACTCGAGTATAAACATGATATACAGAATGAACCATTATATAACCTCATAATATCTATAATACATTATATTTCCAGTCTCTCTACACTTGGAGACCTAAGTCACTGTATTATGCTGAAGACTGTTGACCTTGGGAGCAACATGATCATGAGTAAGATGATTTTATTTCTTTTCCTTACCAGCATTTTTACGGTTCATAAATTTATTGGAGATCTAGAGTAAAAGTCTAAAAGTTTTTTTTATAGATTTAAATTTTTTTGTATCAGCCTTGTAAGGATTAAGTTGATCTAAAATTACTTCTGGTATATTGATTTGATTGATTTTCTTCTGATGTTTGAATTGATGGAAAATCCTGTTCCTGTAGAATATGATACCTTTAAGAATTTACTTTATCTTTGGTTTCTTCTATATTAAGATACTGATGATTTCTTGCCACAATTGGCTGAGTGCAATAACCTTCAAGATTTAACAATAGATGACGTATTGGATCACATGACAACATGGTTAGTAATTAGTAGAAGTAATGGGCCCAAGAGTAAATCATATTTGGAAAATCAAAAGTCATATTGTGCAATGGACTGATACGTCGTATGGAGGATTTTATTACCTGGATGAATAAATTCTCAGATGTCAATCACAATCCTTAATCTCCAATAGGGCCATGAATGAACTTCATTTTCTCAAGCCTCTCAAATACATGTAGCACCCCATCTATAAGTCTCAAGACAAGCCTCTGAATATATCCTACAAATTTTCTTGCTCTGTTGCCTCTTACTTAAGTGATGAAAGTACTGATGTCATTTATTTTTTATACTTTTCACTCCAGATTTATATTTATTAATAAAAATGTACAATGGATAGAATTGCAAGGTTAATAAATTCACATACGCAGCATATGAAAAGAAATTTATGAATATCAAAAATACAAGTACCTCATTTGATTTAACAAAAAGCTTTCAAGAAAAAGCTGTATCCCTGTTCAATTTGAAAAATAAAGTGGTCAGACTCAGATAATATTGTTTCTTCTACAAATATGCTTGTAAAATGAATTATATCTACATATTCTACATTTCATTTCAGGTCAAAACTACCCTCTTTAGTACATTTAAATGGTTTAGAAAAACCTGCCGAATTTAAGACAGAAAATAACAAAAGACTACGAAGTAATTTTGAGAAAGTTTGCCATATGCAGATAGAGGGTTACAGAAATCTAGTACAAACATATGAGAACTCTATCAAGTAAGAAACGTATTTATCTTTGTTTTCAAATAAAAATAACTAATTGGAACAAGTAATTTATAAAAGTGATGTTGCTTTCTAGTAATGTTTTAAGTGAAGTGAAGAAATCCCTGACAGTTTCTAGCATTTAACCATGCCTCAATTTTGCATCAGTATTTAAATTAAGAGAATCCTGTCAAGATTTACAAATTATCAATCAGCTTTGATATTTTCATGATTTCTTTATCACTTAAATGCATATTTTTGCAGAAGTCTCCCAGGTAGACCCAACACTCTTCCAACTAAAGCTCAGCACCAGCAGTCATTTTACACTCAGTCCCATACACTAGCAGAGGAGGACCGGTACATGCATGAGTATGGGGACATAACAAGACAGTCTCAAGACAATAACAAGAGTTTTGACAATGTTCTAGACTCTAACAACCAAGAAAAAGAACCAATTGAACAAGAGAATCACAGTGTAGGAAGGTAGGGAATGTTACTGTAGACAACGGTTTAGCAAAGATATGAAAATAGATAAGAGACAATTCAAAGCGTTTGCATAATTATTATGATTAAGGAATTAAATGAGTTGAGAGTTTTGAAAGCTAAGTGTAATAATTTTGCACTAGAGACTAGAATAAATAATAAAATATTTCATCTTTTAATAAAACAGTCTCATCTATTTTGAACTGCAATTAACTCAAATTGACATTAGGTGCAACCTCCAACCTTTATGTGGACTGGGTTTGGCTTTTGGTTGTTGGTGGTCAGCATTCAGCATCTGTAACATATGGCAGGTGTTGAGATTTTGCATTTTAATCCCTTGTTTAATTTTTACTGTGACATAATGTACTGTATTTCTATTTATTCAATTTCTATTCTTCATGCAGTAAATCAAGTGAAGAACTAGCAGCTATTAGAATCCAGAGCCATTGGCGGGGTTATGTGGTAAGAAGGGATATAGACTACCACACAAAGCTATGGTTAGCTGCCACCATTATTCAGTCAGCATGGAGGGGATATTACACACGATTGGCTGTCAGAGCACTTCGGGAACAAAGTATTATTATGTCATACAATGTGGATATAAAGACATTGGAATCGTCAGCAGTAAAAATTCAGGTATCAGATTTTGGGATATTTTTATTATCTTTGTAAATTGTGTTCATCATTTAAGTTAAAAATTCTAAATTGATATTTAAAAAAATAAAATAAAAGTTTTTATTAGAGATTTTTCTAGTCACTTGTTTATCTGTTTGTAGTCACTTGTGCCATGTTTTATCGGCACAGAAAGACAGGACTCACAGTCAGAACTTTAAGCAATTATCACATTTTTGAGGATAGCAGATACTATTTAAGAAAAATTCAGATTGTATGAATGTGCACAAAATTTGCAAGAAATCAACCATTGTAGACACTTTAATGTAAGGAGACTCCAGTAAGCCTATATGCTCACAAAATTTGTAATAACATGTACCATTCCAGGCACTTTGGAGAGGCTATTGTTTAAGAAAGAAACTCCAGCAAGCCTATATGTATGCCAAGCTTGATGATGATGAAGATCTTAACATGGACCTTGATATGAATATGTTCAACTTTAATGAGGTAAGTTTACTTAAATGTAACTCCAAGTGACATACTACAAACAACACAATCAGGAACTTGATTATTATATGTGATCTCAATATGAACATACATTTTATTTAAAGTCTTTGTTTTACATAGCAAATGGATTGCAAATAGATATAGTACATATAATATCAATATTTGAGAAAAATGAACTATAGATAGATTATGATCAACCAATAGTAGAACTTGAAGTCGAAGAACAACATTACGAGTTTATGGCATGATACTATGTTCTTAATAGCCAATTAAATAATACATACACTTTTATATTTATTTCTCTCTGTGTTCTAGGCAGAGCTTGACCAGGAATGGCTGCCACCTGAAACACCACAACTCTTACATAAGTAAGTATAATCTCCATACTGTTGTAGAATGCTACAGAATACTTCAAATATTTCTCACTCTCTAAGTTCCTCCTATCTGCCACTGTTATGGAATTATTTAAGACATGGTGGGAAGTTTATGATCAGAAGGTATCCACAGTACATTATTTACCTTCATCCAATTGTATAGTCATTATGATTTCAGGCCTCCAGTTTTAAGGAAGATTTCACCATCAAGGGACAGGGGCCATACTCCTAATGGACACCATGTGCCCCGTCCACCTTTGCCCCGTCCTCCAAGTGCCCCGAGAAGAGCATGGAGAAACGCAGACTCCCCCATATCTGTGTCAACTGGGGAAGAGATAGATCAGGTATATGGACTAGCCTTACTAAGTGCTTTTTACGTCACCACCATAAATGTTGACATATTGTTTTAATCTCCAACTTTTTTGTGGATGGTGTTCGGCAGTTCATATTTGGCAGTTGGCATCTGTAACAAATGGCATTTGGTGGTCAGCATCTGTAACAAATGGCAAGTTGTGACATTTTGCATGTTAATTCCTTGTTTGTATCTACTGTAAATTCTTAATTAGTTCAGAACCCATCTGCATGTATAATGCATGATGACCCATTGACTGTCCAGATTGAACAATACTATTAGGAAGTAAGACAAGGCATGAAATTAAGTACTAAGTATGGTACAGTATAGTCCAGGTTTTATACTTAATAAATCTTGATGCTATAAAATGTGTATAGCTTGTGTCAGTATGGTCCAATTCTGAACTGAAGAGAGCATTATTGTTGAATTGTTCAGCGAGCTCTAACTTTAAACATTTCTCAATGCAGCCCTGAGATTTTGTAAGGCATTACATCTGTTCTGTATTTGATTGTTTTCAAGGTGCAAATCGAAAACACGCCAAAGCATTCATCAAACAATATTCTTGGGAACGCAGGTTCCAGACTCCCAGAAGGATATGACCCCCAACAGAAACCCCCCAGGCCCCCCTCGTCAATCCTGAGTGGAGCCGACACACATCGTTCACACCTTTCAAGGAAAGAAGAAAAAATGTCTGAAGAATGGTATAAACGTATTTCACATTTAATTGTATTTGAAAACAGTCATATTAGCTCATAAATGATTTCTTTTGACATTGTGAAAATGTGTATGTGTAAGTCAAGTTGAGTTTATTGTTGAAAAATTGAGTTTGTTGTTGCATGCTGTATGGGCAATCAACATTACCTGATATTTAATCTGTATTTATTGTATTATATCCAGTCCATACCATAATGTTGCTATAGTACAGTAGCTACTTGGTACGCAATAAATTTAGTTGCACGTTTTATCTTCCTTATAACTTGATAATAGTTGTTTTGTTACATCATATAAACCAAGAGTTGTTCTGTTTGTTAGAGGTATGGCATAAATAGTGTAATTGGATGTGGTATATTCAATTCAATTCAATTTGTTTATTTCACAAAACACATACAATATACATAAACAATGAGTGGGTGACACAAGGGTTTGTGTATATTCCCAAGATGGAGTAAATTTACAAAGTACTGTATGTAAGAGTATAAAGTATAATGAACTGAAGGAATGATCAAAGTCCAAAATGTGCTATTACTTTATGTTTACACAATCTTTTCTTTAAATATGTACCAGTATTATTTGGGCTGTTATAATAATCCAGATGATGTCTTTTGCTGTATGTCAGAATTTTATTCTCTTGGGATAAAAATATTTATATGGTAAAATGATCAATGACTTATAAATTTTTGATTACCAGTGCAGTATATTTTTCGGGATACTACAATCATGGGCTTTCTGGAAAGCCAATATGCTGCACTATGATGAATTTTCCTTGTATTCTCAATATTATAGGGGATTTAAAGATGGCAGGACTGCAGAACTAATGTATAAGAGAGCAAAAAAGTTGCAGTATAACTCTCAACGAAAAAAGAAGTTGGGACAACTCGGTTAGTAACTTAGACAAAGGAAATTAAAGTATTTATTCCATGGAAGAGTATAAAAAAGAAACCTTATAGAGAAGAAAGTATGATTAGCTCTCTGCATTGTTACGGACAGGTTTCCATAGGCATCCCATTACAAGGGCTTAAAAGCAAGGCTATAGTATGTGTACTGCTTCTATTTCAGACCCAAAGCAGAGACTGGCCCTTGTTAGAAAGCTGGAAGAGACAACGCATCAAGTTGTAACAGCTAGACCACCAGCCAGGAAGATACCTTCTAGGTTAAACTACTTTGCAGGTTAGCAATTAAATAACAATTTTCTTGTTAATCTATTTTTTTAATCTATTTATTATTATGTTACTTACATTTCAATTACATAAACATACAGTAGATGAATATAAAGTATAGTGGACATAATTGAGAAAAACATATTGAATTAAAAGTTCCATTGGCTGTATTATTTAAAACTCTTTTGATACTTGTTATCCTGGGACCTTGAATGTGTATGATCCAAAAATTTATCCGGATAAATTTGATATTTTGGGATTAATCTTGGATTATTGATCCAGGTAAGTATCTGGTGGATTGAGATTGGGATAAGAATAGACTAGATGCGAGTAGAAATGATCTTGATTTACGTCATTAAATATTCAAAATTCAGTCAAAGTGATGTCATATTTGAAATCTACATGTAAAAATACATCTAAAAATATGGTTTGTTTATCAACTTTTTTTCCCCATAGACCCCATATTAAAAAATCACAAAAGTGAAATATCTTCTTGTTTTGGACATATAACATTTTCTTTTACTGGACATACTTTAATTTGCATAACTATTTGATACATTAGGGCTATATGAAAATTGAACCACTAAAACAGATGTAATTTAAGTTAAAGAGAACTTCTTCTATACCCGCCATGCTATCTGACCCGAGCGAGCCACCTGGTGGTGAAACTGGTAACTACCTACTCGCATTTGCGCTATCTGCGCTAAGATTGTTTGAATTCACCAATGTTTAATTAATCCCACAAAAAATGTTTTTATAAAAAAATTGTATAATACTGTCAACTAAAGGCATAAATTTATGTAATAAAAACATTAATTCTACAATACATCATTACTATTACAAAATAATTTTGGATGAAATCACAGATCATAGGAATTCAAGGCCCCTGGATATGACATTTCTTAGTCAGAAAGTATTAAATGCTTATCTTCCAACAGTAAATATATACTATATTATTGAACTCATCTCTCTATTTAAACACATCTCGCATAACAGTGAGTTTTTAATAAATAGTTGTTTACACATTTTGATGTACAAATTTGTTAATTAAGGAGATAAGCTCAACTTTATTCCATAGCTTTTTTCATTCTTAAAGCTATACATTTTATATACCATTTTACAGCTGTAAAATAGATTTCTATCAATATCGGATCTTATATTCCTTGTAGTTTCTACGATCCTTCAATACAATATTCTTAACATTGATATGCTTTACCATTTAGCTAAAGAGGAAGAGGAGAGAAAGCGAAAGATTTTAAAGTCTGAGAAAGATCTGGATAAGAACAATAGAGTCTTTGAATGGGTCCACACCCAAGTAGGCAGTCATGATGTGTCAGATTCAAAGATCAACCAGGGGTAAGAACTCTTTAAATTTAATTTAACAACAGGCCCGTAGCCAGGATTTTCCAAGGGGGGTTCAGTTTTCAAAAATTTCCAGGGGGGTTCACATTTGACAATTTTGGCCCAAATATGGCTGAAATCACTTGAAAAGTGCTCAAAATGGTGAAAAACTGCATGATTTTGAAAGAATTTTTGGCCAGGGGGGGGGGGGTTCGCCCGGACCCTGCGAACCCCCCCCCCCCATGGCTACGGGCCTGAACAATGAATATGAGAAGTGACACTTTGCAAATACATGTAGTTTGACTTCTAATTTTTTAAGAGAGCTTTATTCACTTTTTTCATACTAGTATCATTTCTGGTTATCCTGAAACTCAGAGGTTTATTTCAAGCAATAAAAAGCCATAATAATATCTTGTGAATTGTTTCCAAGCAAATTGATATAGGGGCTCATTTGAACATAACAGGGATGCATCAATTTTTTAACATGCTGAGTGTTTGCTCTAATATAAGTTCATATACATATCTTTTATTGACTTTCTGACGTCATAAAAATGCAATATTGGTAACTACAATCCACAATAAACAAAACTAAACTAAAATTATTGTTATTATAGAATGAAGAAGAGATTCTCAAGTGAAAGCAACCTTCCCAAAATGGATGCAGAACTAGTCGCTGGTGGGAGAGTCTCTCTTGTTGTAAGTGAACATCAGTCATCTTGTGTCATGTGCTAAGTTCAGATACTGTACTTCTAGTTCTTTGCACTACTTATTTTGGCAGATTTGCTGTTTCTAATGATACTAATTTACATGGTACTAAAATTACCTGGGAATCCGCCATATTAAAATGGCCGTCAAATTAAGTAGAAGTACAGTAATACAATAAGATTAGAAATAATCCACAGTAGCTAAGCCCTATTCATCAGTCAATCTTTCTGTCAGCTGTCAGAATTTTTTCTCCACAAGACTTACAATATGATATGGTCTTCCCAATACATTATTTAAACCTTACAAATTCAAAATGGTTGCCCATATACAGTATGTCAATTAATCTAATATACAAATTTTGTTATACATTCATTCAATGGAAAGATCTACAAAATGGTGAAACACTGCAATTGATTTTGAAAGAATTTTTGAGCAGAAGGGTTCGAGCATATCAAACCCCATGGCTACGGACCTGCGATTTCTCACATCCGGTACACCTGTACACATCTTCTTATAGTGAATGAATTTAATTTTTAAACCTACAAAGTGGTCCAAAATCATTCACACTTGATTGCATAGCATACAGATTCTTATGATTTGAAGATTTCCCAATTTTTTTCATATCCTGTCCTACAGACATGTAAGTTTTGTGTAGTGTAAGTTTGATTATTATATACCACCAAAATGTGAGCACAGATAATAATGTAATGTCCCTGTCCATGTTGTCAAAAGGATTTCTCCTGATCTCTGTTTTAATATTCTTTAGCTCATCAATAGATTTGGGATTGTTTGCATAGATCCTGCCTTTAATGTACTCCCACCAAAAAACTTTGTATGGGATATATGTGATCCATACGATAGGAGATGAGTCTATCTTCAGGAAAGTAATTATGGAGGTATTTGTGTGAAGCATCGGAGCTGGCAATGTTGCTACATCTTTCTGATAGATAACAGTCATGTCAACTGCTGCACCAATCAAAGATGAATTTTCTTCTCATAACTTCAATGTATCAGTCCATGTTCACAGGAGATGAATTTCATTAGCAGCCTCAATTCAGTTCAGCCATGATCTAACTTTCACCTGTCAACTTCTCTACATCACATTTTTGATACTGATGGCTGACAGTCCAACCCCGAGAGCCAAAAAGTGCATTTTATATTTATTGAAGGTCATTACAAGATTAAATGTGCAATTAACTTCATGATTCATTAACTTAATGATTCAGCACCAAAGAGTTTGGATTGGGCACATCACAAACCATTGACCCCGTGCTCTCATTACGGTGGTATTTCTGTCATTAGAAAATGCTATGTTGTCAAAAGTGTGAATGATTTTTTGACCACCCTGTAAGTAACACCAAATAGCTTCTCTGCTCCTTGTATTTTTGACACTTTTTATTTCACTTTTTTGAAATGTAGATGTTTCAAATTTTTGTTGATTTTAAGTCTCCTGTTACAACTTTGAATAAAGCCCTCATCATGTATATTCTTAGGATTGACTACAAATGACACACAGACATTTCTTACAAAGCAACATTTTTCTTAAAGCCACTCTGAACTGCTCATTTACAGTTACAAAAACAATAAAGTTCAGGATAGTATTTACGTGAACCATACTTGCTGCTATGAAGTTGATTTTCTGGTCTTGAATATGATCTGTGATATTAAGGAGTGTAATTACCAAAAAGGGAATGTAACATATCAAGAATGAGACAAGTATTGCACTCATCTGACGTACAAGCTTAGCTTTGCGAAGCATCCACTTTCTATAGATTCTTATATTTGATTGATTTGGGTTGCTTACCACCTTAGCCAGAGTCAATGAGTTAATTTTGACATTTTTACGAACCAGTGAGTTACCTTCTGCATTTGACAGGCCCAATGTGGTACTTTCCACCTTTGGTCCAGTCAATGAGTTGGTTTCTACATTTGGCAGACCCTTTGTGGTAACTTCTACATTTGATACAGCCAATAAGTTAGCTTCTGCATTTGACAGGCCCAATGTGGTAATATCCACATTTGGTCCAGTCAGTGAGTTAGCTTTTATATTTGACATTCCCAGTGTGCTAATATCCACATTGGGTCTCGCCAATAAGTTAGCTTCTGCATTTGACAGGCCCAAAGTGGTACTTTCCGCCTTTGGTCCAGTCAATGAGTTGGTTTCTACATTTGGCAGACCCTTTGTGGTAACTTCCACATTTGGTCTCGCCAATAAGTTAGCTTGTATATTTGACATGCTCAATGTGGTAACTTCCACATTTGGTCCAGTCAGTGAGTTAGCTTTTATATTTGACATTCCCAGTGTGCTAATATCCACATTGGGTCTCGCCAATGAGTTAGCTTCTGCATTTGACATGCCAAGTGTCGCAACTTCCTCATTTAGTCCAAGTGACTTAGCTTCTACATTTGACAGACTCATTTTGGTAACTTCCACATTTGGTCTCGTCAATGAGTTAGCTTCCACATTTTGGGTAACTTCCTCATTTTGTCCAGTAAGTGATTGAGCTTCTAAATTTGACAGGCCAAGTGTGGTAACTACCACATTTGGCCCGGTCAATGAGTTAGCTTCCACATTCGTGGTAACTTCCCCATTTTGTTCAGCCAATGATTTAGACTCTCCATTTGGTAAGCCCATTGTGGTAACTTCCACATTTGGTCTAGTGAGTGATCGAGCTTCTAAATTTGACAGGCCCAATGTGGTAACTTCCACATTTGGCCCGGTCAATGAGTTAGCTTTCATATTCGTGGCAACTTCCCCATTTTGTCCAGCCAGTGCTTTAGACTCTCCATTTGGTAGGCCCATTGTGGTAACTTCCACATTTGGACCAGTCAGTGATTTAAATGGAACATTTGACGTTGTGGCAATTTTGTTGTTTGTTCTAGCCAATGATAGAAATCTACTAGTTTGAGCCTTTATTTTGAATCTCCTTGCATGTGCTTTGATATGTAAAAGCACAGCAACCTGTAGAATAACCAAAACAAGAATATGCACAATGATGAGTATACAAAGACACATGAGATATACCTTTGGAACTTGACCATTGTTCAACTGACAGACAATGTCCCTGAACTTTAAAGAGTCTGGTATTGGCACTGCCACTCCAAGAAGCAATCCAAGTAGTATCCATAGCAACCATGTTACCCCTAGCAATCCAATTGCACATTTCTTTGAGAAAGTGTCATGGTTCATTACTTTACGTGTCACAAGATACACCTCAACATAGATTAGTAGAACAGTGGATCCCATTACACCAGCTGCTGTGGTCAAACATAACAGAACTATATTACATGTTCTTGGTTCACTCAATGTATGCGTCATTTCTAAAACGGCATGTAAAATGATCGACAGGGCAAGCACAATACCTCCAACAGATAATCCACATTTAAAAAAGTTTGAAATAGTTTGTAATCTTCTTGTCCTCGAGACAGTTAAAATTTTGATGGTATGCAGTGTGAAGATTATTAGTGCAAGAATGCAGCGCGAGATGTATGTTCCAATTTCCTGATCGGGTGTTGAATAATCGCTTTTAATACATGTACTGTTGGTTTTATTTTGGAGACACAAGATCATATTACTGGAATTGTTGAACATCTTAATTTATATTGTAGGTTTCTTAATATGTAAGGTATCTTAACATGTAAATATGTAACTATAATAGTCTCAATCTGAATGTGTCTTTTGCATCTTAATTTCCCTTGTGTATCTCTTTGTAAAATGTCTCAACATGTACTTGTAATATAATACAATAGTCTCACTCTGGTATCTTTTGCAGATATTGCCATTTACTCTCTAAATCTCTATGTAAATGTCTCTTGTTTTGTTGCCTCTTTCTCCAACTTGGAATTGTCTTTATGAACCATATCTATGAATGTATCTCTAAGGTACTAGTATCTCTAAGAAGGCATTTTCCTTTTGTGTGTTTCTGTATAATTGTCTTATCTCAAGAATGAATACATCACTTCTTGATGTCTACATACGTGATCATGTCATGAAGATTATACATGCATAAGCAGTTGATTAAATTGTCATTGAGTGAGGATGAATTCCTATGAAGTGTTAATTAATTGGCATGTTCTGCTAATTTGAAATTGAAGTTACAGTGTATATTTGGAATGCTTAGTCCTACAGAAATATAGCTAGGTAGGCTGTTGGTTCATCATGGAATAATATCTATTGTGTGGCTTTCATATTTTTTTTAATCTGTTATTTTACTAATACTGACTGACAATAAAATTATGGGAGAGATATTTTTATCCCATGTATAGATGATGTCACAGCGCTAGGAGATATATATTTAGATTCATGATATTTTTCAAATGTTCGTAAAAGTAATATCTGTGTTCAATGCATATAAGCACAGAGTGAAACAATATCAAACACGATTGAGTATCTCTTCGGTATCAATCTCAGCCATGGGCTATGTTCATTAGCAAAAAGGCAGTATGATCCGCTCGACCCCTAATATTGTCATGTCATTAAAAGTCATGTTTAACTTGTAGAAACAAATTTCTAGATAATATTTTTCACATTGCTGCTATCTTGCTGCATGAACTGTTCAAAACGACAAATCTAAGGATTTTCTCATTCTAGGTGACCAGCCATTCCACTCCATTCTCTCTATAACTGCATGCGAAATTAAAAAATGCTGTAACAGCCCTCCTAGACTTCCATCAAAATGAACATCAGAGATCCGTGCTCGCGAACTACTTGTACAGAGAACTGATGTTTGCGTTGATGGAAGTCTAGGAGGCCTGTGTATTAAAGAAAGTGACATCTTTCAATCAAGCAAAAATGTGTATGGAGTTATCTATGACTGTGTCAATGAGTTATTTTATTTGCTATTCATATCGACTCAAGTTTTACTTAAATAAGTTATAAAATAAAGTTAAAAGTTAGCAATTAAAGTTTTTTCTTTTTCAGGCCAGTCCATTAGCTTTGGAATCAGTGGATGATAACAACTCCACAAGGTCAAGGTCACGCAGCAGACGACATTCAGATGACCTAAGTCCAAGAGGTCGCCTTGACCTGCCACCTATAAAAACCAATTCAGCACCATCTATGAAGATCAAAGAGAGAAATACAATGTACTCTTGGCGAATGCCAGTGAAAAATAATGATGTTGGTTGGGGTGGTGGACAAAAGAGATCTAATAGTAAAAGATGATACTCATTGTTAAAAGTTATTTGCCAATGCCTATAAACAAATAATTTATCTTACATATGTGAGCTGTCATTTGTCTGTAGTAGGCCTGGAAATTTTTTAAAACGTGTCCAGTTTACTTGGGTTCAACCCAAGATAAGAAACAGAGCCATGATATTATTTAAGGTCATATACCGGTGGTGGCTTCCTTTAATATTCATTTCAATTGAAAAATGGAACATGTCGTTTTTAGGACTTTATATTGCATAATTAACCTTTAAATAAATGAAGCAAAATCTGATTTTTAGAAAACAGATATGACAAGGAATGCTGTGAGCAAAATAAGAATACAAAAGTTTTTCAACTGTTTTTTTTATAATTTATTAAAGTATATGTGTGGTGGTGTAAGCCAGTTTTAAACTAGCATTCCAGTAGCATAGGTTCCAGCTTGAAACAAGGACACTATGATTTAAATAAAACTGTCTTTAAAAATCTAGTCTTTTGCATAAGTTATTGTGAACACTCGTATGTCAAGTATTCAGAATGGGCACAACATGAACAATTTCTGTACAGGTTGTACAGATGGTCTGTGCATGTTGCACAAATGAACTGTACAGGTTGTACAGATGAACTGTACAGGTTGTACAGATGGTCTGTGCATGCCTATACAGGTTGTACAGATGGTCTGTAGAGATTGTACAAATGGCCTTCTCAGGTTATACAGTACAGATGGCCATACAGAGTTGCTCACATACATCTCGTACATGGGATGTAAGCTTAAAGTTAAACAATTTCTTACATCAAGCCTTTGGTTTCCCCTTTCCATAACACGTTCAGAAAATGAGGAGTTATGGGGAACTAGAGACTTGATGCATTACAAGTATTCCGTCCATTTCTTTGTTTTGCTTTAATTTTATACAATGTCATGTACATACAACGGGATATTTATAGAGCTCAAGGAAATTTTCAGATCTTTCAAGTGTTAAAACATATATTCCTTCATAAGTTTTCACCTGTTGAGCACCTGTCAAAATTACCGTTTAATTATTTATGAAGGGTTTACCAGGGGTCCATAAAAATTTTAAAATATTAAATCTTGAATTTTTTTGAAGTCCATTTTGATATTATTTTTCAGTTAAAATTGTATAAAATGTTCTCAATGTCAAAGAGTTTATGACAGTTTTACTTATTTACTATCTATTATAAAGAAATCTTCAAATATTCAAAAAATGACCCCTGCTTAATCCCAAATAAATGATAAACAGTAATGTTGTGTGACGCTCAGCAAGCAATACTATGTTCAGTGATATTAAATCTACCAGTACAAAAAAGTGCTGCTTTAACAGGAGGAAGTTATTAAAATTTTGTCCAATTCCTTTAGTACTATTACATGTATTAGGAGAAGTTTTGACTTTGAAAATGTTATAATTGTTAAATAGACGGCTCTCACTTTTAAAGATTTTACATTTTGCCATGTAAAAATAAGTAGTACTTGTAGTACTAAAAGTTTGTTATTCCTTTCTTCTTCTACGAAATTAAGATTTTAAATCGTCGACCTTGCAAGCAGTGAAATGCAAAAATCTTTTGAAGCAAGAACTATCTCTCGTTAATGCAATGGTTTGGAAACATTAACTCTTAATGGGCAGTAGTAATATGGCCTAAATAGCCCACCGTGTACTATTTATTTATATTAAAAATTACATTTATACTATTGAGATATGTTTTGTTATTGTTAAGTGAAATATACTCTAAGATTAATTTATACAATGCAACAGATTAATTAATATGTACTTGTATGTCTGTGGCATCTGTAACAAATGGCAGGTGGTGACATTTTGCATATTAATGCCTTACAGTTGAGATTCGGAGAATAAATATATTATGCAGTGTTATCATATAGTTTAGTCTAGTATAGTTTAGTCTTCTTACCAACAACCCCTCAATAACATATCATACAAACTACCCCTAATGAGAGAATAGTGTCCAAAAGTCAGAAATTGTGGGACGAGAACTTAATTTTGTTACGCTTTGAAGCCATTCACCTAAAGAAATCAGTTTTGTTCTTCCACAGTTTTGTTCTTCCACAGTTCACATTTGGACACCTTAACTAACTACATGTATCTTATTAGTACTACAGTACATGTACTTGCTATATACCGGATTTTCTCGCATATAAGCCCTGGGCGTATAACTGAAAGAAGGGGTAATTTCGTCTGTTATTTTACCTCTTATTTTTCGCCCATGGGCGTATAAGTGTACTACTTTCGATTTTTGGCCCAGTGGGCGTAAAGGTGAGAAGAGCTGATGAATACGATGAACTACCGTACCTACTGTTGTAGTCCTACTGCATGTTTTGTAAGATTTATAAAGGAAATGTCACCTACAACCTTGGACTTAATGTTGAAACAAAGTAACAACAGAACGATCCACCACTGCCACTTACGGCACAGCTTTGAACTTAATGTTGAAACAAAGTAACGACAGAACGATCTGCCAGTGATAAAATACTCTTGAATTTATTGAAATAATCAATAAATAGTCATTTTTTATAGGCCCATGGGCGTATAAGCGTACTACATTCGATTTCTGGCCCATGGGCCTAAATTTAGGGGGGCGTATATGCGAGAAAATCCGGTAATTTAATTTTAATGGAATGTTAACAGTAAGGCTACATTATACTCAGGCAATTGTACTGTAATGCTATGGGCGTAGCCAGGGGAGTGCGATGGGTGCAATCCCCCCACAAAATATGAACAAAGCAAATTTGTACAATTTGTTGAAAAAACATTAACAAATTATAGTTTGAAATCTTTAAGAATGCACCATAATAAACAATGAGATTTCCACAATGTAAATTTTTAAAAATTTCCAGGTGTGAACCCCCATACCCCCTTTTTGGGCTCGCTTCGCTTGCATAAATAGTTAAATAAATACATTATAGCACAATAACTGAGTAAAGTATTTTCCTTATATGGGCACGCAGTCCGAATATAACAGCACAATAACTGATGCAATTGTTTAAATATGAACAACTTTCCCTCTCTGCTGAATGTAACATGATTAGATTACCATAAAATTAAAGGTCCACCTCTCAATGTTATGTTGTCTCATACTCATTTCTCTTGATTTCTTGTTAACTACAATTTCATATGAATAATAATCAATTATCAATTCCTCTGAACACTGGAGAATTTTTAGATTTACAATGACAGTTGATATAGCCTAATTCAGATATTCATTGAAGTTTTTGTTAAATGAACCAAATATTTCTATCCATTCACCACATGATCATTTTCCCAACAGTGGTGAGATATCCACAAAAAAGTCACAGATGAATTTTATTATATTTTTAAACAGGTACATTGATGCTGTAATATTGGTATCCATCCATTGAGTCAATTGTTAAATAAAACTTGATGTAAAGCTTATGCTGTAGGAGCTGCTATCTGACGTGGCTTCACTTCGGGCATCATACACTGAATCCATCCAGTACACTGAAAAACAACATAATATATGTATAAATGTACATGTCATCACTTTTCATGGGAACTAATGCAAGCATGTGCCAATTACAATGGGAAACAGAGAGGAAAATGCTGTTATTTTCAATAGTAATGTTACAACAAAGTGCATCATGAGGTTAAGTTAACAAAAAATGTAACAGTTGTTACTGATGTCAATACTACTAAAAACAGTGGCCTCAACAATATGTCTCGACCAAGAAGAAACAATGCATTAAGTATGCATAATGTCACCACCTGCCATTTGTTACAGACACCAATCACCGAATGCTAAACACCAACTGCCAAATACCATCCATTAAAAAGGAGACTATCACTATATGTCACCACTTCTAAACATTTGATTAATGTCTAGAAACCTTACCTATATCACGTTCATTCACTGTAACGCTCATCTGCACACAACTACCCATACATTCTCTGGAGGGTTCAAACACCAGAACACGGGACCCGTGTGCCTGCACATACCAGTTACACGCAAAGTCTCCCACTGGCTGGAATAATGAACTACAGCTGTAAATATCAGTCATAACAATTAACTGCAAGCCATGTTAATCCAATGAGTTCATGGTATTTCACAAAGCTTTCTTGGAATGGTGATTGTGCAGAAAAAGATGGAGGAAAAACTCAATGATGGAAAGGACTAAAAATAAATAGAAAACTTAAGACATGGTAATATGTAGATCTTTCTTTAAAAAGAGGAAAAAGAGCAGCTCTCCAGAGTAAAAAATCCCAAAGAACAAACATGATATTTAATCAAATCACTTGTCATTTTGAACACTAAACATGTAATGTTAAATCATAGAAATAACCAGACAGTTGTATTGTCTCCTACTGCAAAAACCAATGTCAATTAAAGTTTATGTTTTAAAAAGTTTATATTTTTCATCGGATTTGGTTCAAATTGTATATCATACTAATGCATTAAGGATATACGACTCAAGGTGTTCAAGGTGTCGCAACAGTAAATAATTTATGCTTTAATGAAACAAAGCCATATCAAAATTGATGCTGTGTATTATAAGTATAAGTATTTTTGACCTTGAGAATGTCATTGAAAGTCAAATCTAAAGTCAGTTTGAACTTGAGAAATTGTAGATGACTTTGAAAAAAAATTGGTCAATTTGAAGCAAGTTGAAAAAATACCTTTTTGACCTTTTTTTACCTTGAAGGTCAAATCTCAAATCAAAAGTCAGATTTGAAATTCTGATAACTTCTAGATGATTTTAAAAAAAATGGTCAATTGGAAGCAAGTTGAAAAAAAGATCTTTTGGACCTTTGTTAACCTTTTTTGACCTTGAAAATGTCATTGAAGGTCAAATCTTAAATATAAAGACAGATTTTAACTTCTGAAAACTTGTAGGTGATTTTGAAACAAATTTAAGTCAGACTAAGCAGCATTTGTTAAGTTATTGGATGTTGTAAGAATTTGTTACAGATGCCAACTGCCAACCACCAACTGCCGTAAAAAAGGAGACCATGACAATATGTCACCACTTTTTGGTGGTGACATAATAAACTGGAACTAATTGATTTGACAAAATATATTTGGTTGGGATTCACTATCTGGGTTTCGTTTTTTAGTTGTTTGTAACTTAAGAATCCGAGAAAACCATTGATTACTTTTTGACAAGCAATGACTTGCAACCAAATTGTAAATTATGACTGTTCAAAATGGATCCCTGGGGAGTTACTGCTTTTTAGTTCCCCTTAGTCTGACTTACCAGTGGATAACCTCCAGATTCTGGTCCATCTATGAAGATGTTTTTCTGCAGTCCAACTTCGGAATGTTTCGGCACAAAATCAGGCCGCGTGAATATTCTACGTATAATTTGAGCAGATTTAACCTTCCTCGTTATCCTGAAAAACATTTCGAACATACAATGTATAATGCAGCTAAACCCATTTTGAAATGTGAACACCTCTTTCATGTTCTTTCCTTATATTTCAATAACTTTTATGTTATCATAATCTTGATCTGTAAACACGGCTCAATCTCATCATTTTTGGCCAGTCTTAGATGTTTCTACTTTGGACAGGTCTTATTGTATGTGTCAAATGTTTGCACATTTTTACCTAGCATGCCCCAAAACTTTTAAGCTGTAAACTTTCATACATACAAACATCATTGAAAATTTCAGACGAATCCCTGAAACAGTTTGGTTGGAAACCTGTAGACAAGCCTCAACAGACAAGATTTTAGGTCAGTTTTCAGTTTCGTACCCATTAACATCCCTAAAAGTTTCAAATGAGTCCCTCAAACGCTTAGGCTTGAAACCGACAAGATTTTTGGATGGAAAATCCAAAATGGCCACCTTAATAATACCCAGCATGCCCTAAAACTAATAATCATTTGTAAACTTCCGTAGAAACATCCCTGAAAATTTTAGAAGAATCACTTAAACGGTTTGGCTGGAAACCTGTAGTCAAAAGTCTTGATTGACAGAATTTAATGACAAAAAATCCAAAATGGCCGCCTTAACATTTACTTAGAATGCCCAAAACTAATCAGTTCTAAACTTATGTAGGTAGAAACATCCCTGAAAATTTCCGATGGATCCCTCAAATGGTTTGGCTGGAAACCATAAACAAGATTCATTGAGACGCCCAACCAATATAGCACCAAAGGGTGCAATAAAAAATAGCAATGACATTCATTTTTTGATGATATGTATTAGCATTTATCACAGGTTATGTAGACGTCTACTGCATGATTTATATGCCCCTCTTCACATTTATTTGCTAACTTTCTCAAGAAAAATGAATCTTGTAGATTTGTTAAACTTTCTTGCAGAAATCGTTAATCACCTCTGTATACTCATTTTGTTTGAGTACCAATCGCGATAATGCAATTAATACTTTTATATAATTCTCATTTTTACAAAATGAATTGTGACACTCAATTCAAAACAGTATTGTAAATTATTTTAAGGGATTAATAGTGTTATCATTTCATATCAGTGGATCAGCTTGACTTTACCAGATCAATATATAAGCTTCAGTAACAATTTACTCGCTAAACCTTATTGGATTGCCCCTGTCTAAAAGCCTAGCAATTTTTACCTTTATAACTTACCAAGCAACATTCAGATCCTTGTGAGTATTCTCTAAGCTATCTGATGAACATTCTTCAAACAGATGTTCCAGACCTTTGATCTTGCGATTTGTGATAAACTGATGCGGGTCTAATGTCAACATTTTCTGATTATCTGTAAACGTTTTCTTCAGATCTTCAAACTCAACACGAAACGGAAACTGTTCCTGGAAGAAGAGGAAAAGAATTAATCCATAATGTTGCTGTAGTTACATCAAGCTTTGTAATTATCCTTTTGTAATAATTGAGCATGGATCAGATACCCCCCCCCCTCCCAAGAAATATGAACAAATAACGGCCAGTGCCCCTGCCTGATTACGAGTGAATGAATTCATAACATAATATCTCAACATCTCAACAATCTTAAGGTCGCTTTCTACATTTTGAGAAACACTTCACATCAAAACGACCATGAGCAACTATGGCCAACCTATAATGCCAATATGGCGATTGGTGGCCGAAAATGTATTGACTTTACCTCAATAAAGTTTATACTATAAAAAAAAAAAAAGCAACTGCCAGGCTATCATCCTGGTTGCCGTAGTTTATAACTTATGCTTTTACAATACTCTGGTTCATGGAGCACTTTAATATTTGTCTTCATGTCTTCATGTATTGACAGGCAGAAAGACATGCTCCCAAGGTAAACTTACAACAAAAATGAGACAAACACTCCAAGTAAAATTTACCTTCAAAATAAATATTTGTCCATTTTCCTCCATTTCCTCTTCAAAGTTGCTTGAATTGATAAAACCAGTGTAATCTTCCACTCTTGTTAAGTTGGTGCAGATATCACACTCAAAGGAATCATCATAGTTGCTATAATATGGGTTGTGTATCAAGCAGTCTGTATCATAGAATTCTGGAAATTAATATTGGACTATTTTACATTAACAGTTTTAGAGGGTATCATATGACTTTTGATAGATGTTTTATCAGCAATGTAATAATTACATTTGTTAGACAATGTTATTGAATTTATTTCTTACTGTTATGGTTATTAAGAATAAAAAAGGCCAAGGAATTAGAACCTAAATAACTGATTATTAGATGAAATAACTTTTTCAACCATCTGGAAATGGGACTGAAAAATAGCTACAGGCAAAAGTAGCTTAGGAAAGGTCACTGAACAGAATCTTTTGAATTTTTCAGAAAATGTGCACAAGATATTGCTCTCAATGATACAATCTTTGAAATTTTAGAAAATTGTCTGAAACAAAAATGACAGTCATAAAAAGGAAAATAGATTGCTTTTCAATTCATTTTTTTTCATTTCTTTCTTTTTCTACAAATGATGTCTAAATTTCAAAGATTGCATCATTTAGAGCAATATGTTGGGCACATTTTCTGAAAAATTCAAAAGATTCTGTTCAGTGACCTTTCCAAAGCTCCTACTTTTAGCTATTTTTCAGTCAAATTTTCAGAGGGCTGAAAAAGTTATTTTGTCATGTTTAGGGTCGGTCATTCTGACCATGGCCATTGTGATCCTGGTCATGCACATTTGTTTTATTATATACCCCATATAGTAAACAAAAACAAAACACTTCAACATTTAATGTTTACAGGTTCTTATTGGCATTTAAAGGCATTTTGCCTTTCAACTCCTATAATCTCGCCTATCAGGGAAGATAAAACATACTAATGACTGGTCACATGACCTAACTGGTGATGAGTTACTTACTGCGAAAGCTATGTGGATTTTGATATAATAGCTTTCCCACGGTGCACTTGGGCAGCTGAATAATAGTGACCCTTGAAACACGAATTGAGTCGATCAGCGTCGATCAGTGGCTTACTTTTGGTCTCTAACTGTGTCTTCCATCGGTATCATCAATCCGTGCAAGTATTGGGGCGCTGAAATACTTCTTTTTCGATCAAGACTTAGTAAATTCTTCGTCGAGTGAATGTTTTTCGATCCATTTCCAATATGTCGGTTTGCTATAGCGAGATACGCAACGAACGAAATGAATTTTGAGAATGAGTTAGGTTCGGACAACCTCCGGAGATTTACGAAAATGTCCGAGCAGAAAACGCCATATTGGAATCTGGCAGAAAAAAACACTCACTCGACTAACAAAACAAGTCTTGATCGAAAAGGAAGTACTTCAGCGCTCCAATACTTGCACGGAAGGATGATAATAATGTATGACATACAGTAGTTAGAGAACAAAAGTAAGGCGCTGATTGAGGCTGAACGACTCAATTCGTGTTTCAGAGGTCACTATTGTTCAGCTGTCCATGTCCCTGTTCGAGAGCCATAAGTTTCAAAATCTAACATGGCTCTCAAAATGAGTAAGTGATTAGTACATTTCATCTTCCCTGATACCAGGGATTTAGGACTTTCCAGGGAATTAGTTTATCTATTTCATATCATGTGTCCATGAATAAGCCAATGAGCATCTAGAATACATATGAGGTATATAATAATCATTAATGTAACATAATGGATGCTGGAAAGTAACATTTAGGAAAGTATCATTACACTGTCTTCTTTTAGAATATCTGGAAACAGGTCAATGGTAGCTCCTGTGTTGTCTGGAAACTTTGAAAGAAAATTTGGGAAAAAAGAAAGTGTGAAATATCAGAATTTCCTGGAGTTCCCATGGAACGCCTACCAGATATTTTAAAAGAAGACAATGTAATGATACTTTCCTGAAAAAAGCAAGGAAATTGACACATGCCTTCATACTTTATTTTGTACCAGAAAATAACATGTGCAGGTATAGCAATTTTTTACCAAAATGTTACTTTCCAGCTGTACCTCTATAAGGATGTACTCACCTTGCAAGAGTCCTTGTAGTGGTAGCAGCGTTGTTCGAGAATAGCGTTGAATGAAGTAAGATACGTCAAACATATCATTCCGCATCCACTCAACTCCATACATAGATACAATACATATCAATGATATAATGGCCACAAAAGCCCCATATGAGGTGTAGTGAATACAGGTTTTTAATTTACTTCTTGATTTCTGCCTATTTTTGAACTTCGAAAAATTCACATCTTCTTTCTCAGATTCGGGTGATTCGTTGCCATTTTTGTCGAATGAAATTTCTTTCTGCATACAATATAAGACATATTCTTTGCCTAGAACATTGAATTCATCATTCAGAAGAATGTTTTCTAGGCTTTTTATCAAATTTTCGTGTGGTGAAAACATTTGGTCGCTTCCGGGTTCCATATTGAAAAGGACAGAGGCTGTACCTCGTTAGAAAACTGTAAAATTTACAAGAAATCTATTTGTATTCAGTTCAACATCATAATTTCCATATTCAGACGAGGCAATTCAGAAATCGGCCATGCAGAGCGTTTCAGCGGTCCTTTATGCAAAGAATGATCTTCGTTTAGTAAGTTGTCAATCTTTTTTATCGTGTTAAAAGTTGAATACAACGTTTGTTTACAAAGACGGAGGGCGTGTCAGCTATAGCATAGCCATTTTTTAGATTCAGCTCACTAATGCTTTTCCCTGGGCCTATTCAGTATTGTTACTGGAAAAGATAAGCCATATATGTATGATATCCCTAGGATGAAGAAATCCTAGGATCTCCATTGTAACGCTTATTCCACATTTTGAGACCATACAGTATTATGACTGGACACCCGCTGTAAGAACTTACTCCCATCCAAAGGTTTGGCAACCTTAGCTCCCTCATTGAACTACGTGTTAAAGTCCCTTTATGTTTGAATTTTTATTTACATAACCTGCCAGGGGAATTACTTATAATATTGAAAGAAATGTAACTTGACTTCATTTACAATGCCTCCAAATTTTCTATTTTTTTCTTCAATCATCTGAGACTAACCGAAAATTGATGATAAATTTGAGGAATTTTTGAAAATCGTCATTCATACATATATGTAAACCATGGGGAATGGTGGGTTCGGGGCAAATCTGATTTCAGAATATCTATCCAGCAAAGATTCAACAAAATATTTTTATATAGAAAATTGATTTGTCTTACCTTTTGTACAGATGTACGGCTAAGAAACGTGAGGGGGAGCTAAGATTGCCAAACTTTTGGAGGGGAGTGTACATCTCCTTAAAGACCCTGGGGGTTACGCCCTTTCCCCAGTTCTGGAAACACTTTCCAAATATTTACAAAAAAGTAAGGGACTGTTTTATATGTCTCTGATGAACCAGATTTATTTAGCCTACACATTTAGGCAGGCATGTATCATAACACAGTAGAATGATGATACATGTATGTATTTTGGAAGCAAATCTTCAACCAGCATTGTAGAATGGTTTATTTCTTAATTATGACATTATATGTTCGTATTTCATTCAATGTAAAATTCATATAATTTAGGGCAGTTTTTTTCATCTTACTTTTATTGTTATTTTAGGAAAACAGAAATGTGGAACAGCCAGAGAAAGATGGTAAGAAAATGGTAGATCCCAAAATAATCCAATGGCTAAAAATTGATTTCAGGTTCATGGATGAATTATATTTGAGAATCCCATATATTATCTATCAATTCTAGATGCATTATGCCTTAGGTTTCTCCCCCAGACAATCAATAATGTCGTATTGTTATTGCTCATATAATATCTCACATATCACGGATATATCTTGAGAATAACTTTTCGGTATATTATTGCCGAAATATCGGAAATAATCAACAGAACAACCAAACTCCAGAATTAAACACAATCGGTTCCTCGGCTATCGAGGGGAATCCCCATTGAGTCACACAAGCGCCCACAAGCGCCTTGAACCAGGGAGCCAATCAGGTTTATGATAAACAAATGCAACGACCAATCAGATAACAGGAGGACTTTCCCGGAATATTCAAACTTCAGATTGAATTAATTTCTTCGAAAATAATTAGATCGGCCAGCACAATCGCAAAATTAACACTGAAAGAGGGGGATTTGGGACTTCTTCTTTGGTAAGTAGATGGGTATATATGTGGTGAAACTCAATATGCAAAAAAGTCCAGAGGGGTCTTAATTGATTGTGCTATCCTATGGCATATAGCCTCTTGAGTTTCAACATGGACAATATTAATTTTGTCAACATTGTTCCACATTCTCACTGTACATTTATTTCTCATGTTCTAGAATGAATGAACAATGTCTACAAATTTCTTTCAAAATGGCCGCCATTTCTTTTTAGAGCAACACCATGTTTGTGAGCCCAGTTCCCACGGTACTATTTATTGTAGTGAAGTCGTTCATACATGTTTCGCCCCAAAAATCCAATAAATGTTTTTTGTCAACAATCAAAGCTGTTTTAAGAAAAAATAAGCATTACAAGTATTTCAAAACTAATTTTAGTAATAATGATTATCTTTGGTGTTAGAATTACATAATCATTAACTTATAGCTATGATAATCATATCACAGCAAAGGTCCATGTGCAGTATGGCAATTGATTTTAGACAGTCGTATCTTTCACCATAAGTACTTTCTGGGTATAAATACAGTGGTTTTTATTAAAACAATATGTTTTCTTTCAAGCGAAGTCCCCATGATAGTAAAATATCAATCCTATTCTCTGAAAAATTATGGATTAGGACCCCACCTTGTCATTGTTTTTAAAATGCAAGGCTAATTTTCTAAAAAAGGGATCTTGTTTTTCTCGATCAATTAATATATTTCAGTTTGCTTGAAATTATGCAGGTGCCTTTATTTCTAGATTATAAACAATGTCTTCAAGTTTCTTTCAAAATGGCCGCCATTTCTTTTTAAGAGCAACACCATGTGAGCCCAGTTCCCACGGTAGACCTACTATTTATTGTAGTAAGGGGATGTGTATTGAAATGCAATAAAGTTAAAAACCACATTTCCCATGTTATTTTCCGATAGGGAAAACTCATGCTATCCATTGTTTTCAGCATGATTTTGGTCATCGAAAATTGATATCTATACTTCCAATACCATTCTACTTTTAAAGATGTTTTAGGCCCCTTGTTGAATAATCTTTTCATGCAATAAAAATCAGAAATTGATATTTTTATCATCATGGGGACTTCAATTGAAAGAAAACATATTGTTTTAATAAAAACCACTGCATTTATGCTCAGAAAGTACTCATGGTGAATTGAATATATGACCGTCTAAATTCACTTGCCATACTGCACATGGACCTTATACGATGCATTTTTTAATAGAACATCATAATTAGAATCATCAGTTACTCGTTCGTAAAAATCTTCATGTGCTGATAGTAGGATAAATTCCTAAATCCCTGCGAACTGCATATCATATTTTGCCGGGTTACCCTGTAGGCCGCAGGTGTAGGTCGCATTGGTTTTATTCTACTACCTTTCTTATTTCACTTATTTATAGTATTATCATCCTATTATAATTTTGCATACAGAGGTTCTGGTCAAGATGCATTCTTGTGGTATTTGCGGGACAGATATTGCATTCTGGACTCTTGGAGGTACAGGGACAAAGGAGTTAGAAGATCCCATAATTCTTGGACATGAATCAAGTGGTACTATAGAGGCTGTAGGGCCAGGTGTGATAGACCTTGCCCCAGGTAATTATAAGCAATTGTAGATTTGGGTGATCAAGTTGATCTTGGAGAACCTTACGTGTTTAATAATTTAATAATCTTGTCAAAGTTCAACAATAATCGGTTACATGTTCAACTTGGAATTTTTGCGGCATACTTATTACCCTGCGCGCAGAGTCTATAGTTATAAACGAAGCTCTTTTTCAAGATGTGAAGTCGAACGAATGCAATGGGTAGCATACTTATTACGCGTTTATATTGAACAGCGTGACACAAAAAATGTTTTTTTCGCACATTAAACTACGCTCCATTTTGCAAAAATGACACCCACACCCACCTTATGTAACACAATTTTGGAAATAAGTTATAAAGATTGTAGCAACGACGACTACATTATTTTGTATTTAATTGAATGGCATCGTCTGGGTGGACTTCCCGAAAGTACAAGCCAAAATCATTAGTATTTACAAAAAAAATTATGTTACAAATTAGCTGGGTGGCATTTTTTGTGTTGAATCCATGTGTGTCTGCAAAGGAATGGACGACATTTAGAGCAAATGTTGTAACGCTAATCTTCTTTAAATGTGCCAAAAGACAAGTCTATACATTTATAGACAAACAAATTATGCAACGTAAGGTGGGTGTCATTTTTGTGTCACCCTGTAGTAGTTTCTAACCTCTGTCTTCCTGTTAAAGATAAGGCTGAATGCACGCGCTACTCTCCCATCAAAAACAATCTAATAAAATGGGTGTTACAGTCACGATTAGAGCATTTGGATGTAAAGGACACTGTCCTGAAATAGCCGACCTGACATATTATATATCTTATACATGTTTTGTAAACAGAAGTAGCTGGAACCTGGAACTTTATGTAATATGCTTTGATTAAATTGTGAAATCAGATATCTCCTGGTGTTATGTGCATCGCATTGACGATGAATAATGGTATACTGCCATGTATTCTGTGTGTATTTATGATTTGATATTTATATGTAAAAACTGTTTCTTGCTCCGTATTTTTTTGTTTTGTTTATTTATTAATCAATTAAATTAATCTTGCTCCGTAACTTGGATACGGGAAATTAAAGATTACAATTAACAATATGATAGTGCTCAGAATGGTGAAAAACTGCATGATTTTGAAAGAATTTCTGGCCAGGCGGGAGCGGCAGCTCCCCCTGGCTACGGGCCTGCTACAGTTACACGCCCTCTTCATATCGCAGGAGACAGAGTAGCTGTTGAATTAGGGTTGCCATGTCGGAAATGTAAACTTTGTAAAAAAGGAAGTTACAATCTCTGTGCTGAAAGAGGTTACTGCTGGGGTGGACTTACCAAACTTACAAGACATCCGGCCGATTTCTGTCACAAGTAAGTGGAGAAATGTTCTCTATGTAAAGTTACTGATTGATCAAATGGAATATTTTGAGCATAAATTTTTTTAAATGTGTCAGGACCCATTTTTATCATTTTCTGCCCTCGCTCCCTTGTCATTTAAGTACCTGGTCGTCCTAAAAGTGTATCTTATATTGGAGTCTAATAATAATGCTTACTGCATGCTTGTTGGTGTCTAGATTGCCTGACAGTGTTAGCTTTGAGCAAGGGGCAATGATGGAGCCACTAGCGGTGACTGTGAGAGCATGTAAGAGGGCTGGCGTCTCTGTTGGGGACAATGTTCTTATCACTGGGGCAGGTAAGTTATTTCAACCAGAGATGGGGAATCATTAGTTTGTGTTATTTTCCTAAAAACAGAGAACTCATATAGTGTTTGAGATACTATATGTCTCTGTAGAATCCATTAGACCTCCCTTAAGAATTGCATCGTCCATATTCATCAGGTGGAATGGTCATCCAACCACGGGCTGGTATACAATTAGCCTAATCATTGGTTTTCGTTCATAATAAGATATTTAGACCCAAATTATGACAAATTTTAATTTGCTGTTACAGGTTCTATTGGATTGATAACGATAGCTGTAGCTAAGGCTTTGGGGGCTTCTAGAATATGTATAACAGGTACGCTGATTTAATGTTGCTATAGTAATACTGACGTATTATAGCACTGGTGGATCTTGTGGTCAACTTCGAGAAAGATGGCACCATTTCCTGGCATTAATTTTTGAAAATGTTGGTTTTAATTTTCTCATCTTGATTCACAAGGTTTCGATTGTTCCTACCTCAGTACCTGGGTGTCTAGACCCAGTGGAAAGCGACGGTGAATTTTCTATGGTAGGGGTTGTTACCCCCCCCCCCTCCAACCTCTAAGTCCGCCTCAGTGTTGTGAATGTATGTTAATGAAATATTAGGATTATATCAAAACTGAAAAACAATCTGACATAGTTAGAAGGAAGTGTGTCAGTGCTCTAAGTGAATAAAAAGAGTTTTACCTTTAATTGTGATTTTCAGATATATCTAAAAGAAGGCTACAGTTGGCAAAAGAGATGGGCGCTGACTTTACTGTACTCGCCAAGGTTGATGAAACCGGTCAAGTACTTGCTGATAAAGTTATAGAAGCAATGGGACAACAGGCTGATATTGCCATAGAGTGTAGTGGAGTAGAGCCAAGTTACCAATTGGCAGTATGGGTAAGCAAGGCCCTGGTAAATTATACGTATGGTTAACTTTTTTTAATCCTGCTTGATTATTTCTATTTTCCTGTTTTTTAACAAGATTCTACTTTTTCACATATTTGTTTGCCGTGCATTTTATAATAGTTGTATCATGTTTATTTTTCAAAATCTAAACCCCTTTGATAAAACCTGGAGCATTTCCATGCATATTCGTTATTTGGTTCTGATCATTGTACAGAAAATGCACCACTCATTTCAGTTTTTTACAGGCTACTACGTCAGGGGGTGTGGTGGTAGTGGTTGCCTTGGAGCCTAACATGGTCAGTATTCCTCTGGTGGATGCAGCTAGCAGACAGGTGGATATTAGGGGGTCTTTCAGTTATGCTAATGAGTAAGTATAGAAATAACATAGTACACTCCCCTCCATACGTTTGGCAACCCTCACTCCCTAATTTGACTACGTGTTAAAGCCTCTTTATGTTTTAGTTTTTATTTAAATAACCAGCGATGGGTTTCAGTAGGACTTTGTGAAATTTTAGTCAAAACTCATGATTTATCTTTTGATCTTTTGAAAATTCATGATTTATCAGTTTTATATTTCAGTTACCCCGATGCATTGGCACTTCTAGCGAGTGGCAGAGTAAACATTGACCCAATTATAACTCACAGGTTCTCATTTGATGACACCCTGAAAGCATTTGACTGTGCCAGAGATAGAAATACAGGAGCTGTTAAAGTGATGATCAAAATTCAGGAATAAGCCATGCTCGATAATATTCAGGGACACTTTCCTTAAAAAGATAATGTAAATTACAACTCAAGTTAGCCTAGCATAACCATAGTGGTGGTGGTAGCAAGAGAGTGTAATGTTGAGCAATCATTCAAAAAACGTTCCAATTTACCCGTGCAATCTTTATTCTTATTACCTGAAAGGAATAATACAAATGGGCGGCAGTATATAACGAAGTTCTGGGCGATACTCTCAAAACCCAGTTATATTTGTGATAAGTGAACATATACTTGAGATTGAAATAGATGATATTCTACTAAATTATCTTTTGGTTATTTTTGCATTTATGTTAGTATATTAAAACGTATCATTATTGTTTTTTGTTCCTTTCTACCAATTCTTGAGAGTGAAATTAAATATTTTTCCGAACCTTGTTGGAACAAAATAGGATATACAACATTTTCTTAGCCCTCTGAATATTATAGTACAATACAATACAATACAACTACAATGCAATACAATACAGTCCCGAGGTGGATGATGACTTTATTCTACCTGTTAGTTCAATTAAAAATTGTCAAAATTCCTTGATTCGACAAATGTTCAATGTCCGTTTGTGTATATACAGGGTTTCAAATAAATATGTGTTCCCCCTAATTTCAAAGTATGAAGTTTTGTACAAGTTTACACATTTTTTTCAGTTGAGTATTCAGTTGTTAGAGAGAATGGCAAGTTTCATGCCCATATCTTTCATGCCCAAATCAATTCTTTATTAGTCAATGGACCCATCATCTGCCACATTTATGACGACATTTCATGCAATGTTTCAAGAATAATTCCCAACAGTTCTTTTGCATTTGTAAAGCGTCAAAGGGACTTCATCTCAGGAGGGTTTCTTTGGAATAATGAGTTCCACCAGATTCTCTTTCCAGGAGGACATCCACCTGATCTTTTGGGAAAGCCCCCATATATGCTTGGGTCCACTGAGGTTGGGGCTATTTGAGCGGCATTCGTCATTGCCAAAAAGTGATCATTTGATGATTTTAACAACAGTTGTGTCAAAAGATTTCATGCATGCTTGCAAAAATGCACAAACTACCAAGACACCATTCTCTTTTGTTCTGATCTTAATTACAGATACTTTTTTTGAAAAAATTAACTTCCTTCCACTGCAATTTAATTTAATACTCAGCTGTGATTATGATGTTAAAATACATGGCGCCCAGGATTTGACTGTAACTGTAATCCAGTCCTCTAATATTCCGTTTTCATCAATTTTGGACAAACAATGCCATCTTTACTATTTCATTTGTGATCCATTTTAAATGGTAAAGATTGTCCCAGTAAGTATAGTTTCCCATTGGATCCTGCCAGTATATCTATTTGAATCGTCATGAATCATGAGTGGAATTACAAGTGACTATATATTGAACTCTAAATTTGGTTCAAGTGAAATTTTATTTGACCATAACTGTTGCAAAATGTACCCATATCCATAAGATTATATCGCAAACCTTCAATTTTTTGCTTCGAGTGTAACTTTTTTATTCTGTTTCGTTCATTATTCAAATTTGGTAGGTGCTCCAACACGTCAATGAGGGTTAATTTAGTATTATACCATGCGGGATATCATGTCTTTATATGAAAGCTAAGGGGAGAACATATTTACATATACACTGTATGGTCAGTTCCATTTCAGGTTACTTCAGCAATATAATAGTATTTATTCGATTTCTCTTTGTTGTTTTCATTCATTCATTATTTATATTCGCAAATTGTAAATTGGCCGAGTGTCCCATAAGAGAAATTACAATCAACGTCATACCACTCTCCATTCTCGTTGCTCATAATAACACAATTGTCTGAAATCGCATTTGGTTGACCATAATGCCAGTTGGTCCAAGATGGTGCTGCTCCAGTAGCAAACCAGACATACTGACCCTGCACTGCAAAATCATTCAGACCAATGTTCCACCAAGAAGCTGGAATGGTGTTAAACAATATGATGAGAAAGTTGCACAAATTAATAGAGCATGGACATTAAGATGGCTGGGAATCTTTGAGATTTCTGGTCTTATTCAATTTAGTTTAGTTTCAATCCAATGATTGACATGCGAAATCACTTGTTCAGATATCGTTATTATCCCATCAAATATTACATATATAAAATATTACATAATATATCGGGTCGGTGTCCCGAAAAAAGTTTTCAGCAATGGATGAATCTAAAAATAAATTTACTCGGTAGTGCTGCCATTTTAATGAAAATGTAAGACAATAAACGCATACGTGAGTTGAGACCGGCAAGGTGTGCTCTTATCTTGTTTTGTTCATCTGCATCGTCTATGGATACTAAGCTCATGGGTGGGGAATGTGACTGACATATATTCAATCCATCCATAACGTTCCTATCTATTGCCTCAATATAGTAGCAGGAGCCAGCTACACCCAGGTCCACTAAGCCCAGTGACCCACAATCTGGAACTACAGAAAAATATATTTAATCGCAATCGAAACGAACAATTTTTATTATTAGGAGGATATATCAATACCATCTGTCCATCAGTACGACAATAACTTAGGAAAGGGTAAATCAATACCGCGTGGTGCTGTTTTGCTATCAGTTCATTTTTACACCAACAATACCAATTGAAAGTAAATTCAGTTAGAAACATCCATCTGCATGCTGAACCTTTTGGATAAACGCTATCCTAATTTCAATCCACCTACATAGGTGGATTAATTTTCGGATAAACTTGATCCAAATTTCAATGTAATTTGGTCATTTGGACAAATCTACCAATTCATCAAATATTTATCTGGATCGAAAATCCAAAATTTATCCTTGAAGATAAAATTTATCCGGATAAATTCTCGAATTGTTATAAATTCACGGCCCCTGGAGAACTATTATTTGGATTATTCAATCCATTCAAAAACGTGTAACTACGGGATGAATCATTGGGTACAATCCGTGGACTTATTTCAGCATACCCTGTCTATATTTAATACCTTGTATATGGCGTTTTAATGTCTTTTTAAGAAAACAAGTTTATACCACATGTGACTGTCTTTGATAGGTTGTCAATTATTTGACAGAATTTGGAACAGAAAATAAATAATAACTTGTAGATTCACAAATTTTGTAGAGGGAAAACTCAGACTTATTGTAGAAGTTGGTCTCTCTTTGTATTTTATGGATTATGATGACGGCTTTGCGAACGGATTATGATTCTTTGAATTGCCTATGGACTTCGAGACTGGATCTTATCTATCCCACATCATTTGAGACTGAATACTTTATATTTTATGAGTTCTAGTATCTACAACTACTGATGTTATGGGTATTGGCTATCAATTTTTCAATTTTTCTTCAACATGTATTGTAATGACTTCAGTATGAATGAAATGTCCCTTGGTGTTCTGGTCCTGGATTGTGATATTGGTTCTCGATTGGAGGGGGGGATGTTAGACTTTGTTTCTTTTCACGTTAGATCATGGTTTTGGGATATATAGGGTCTACTTTTCTTATGACAGATTTACCCTTCCCTTTGGCATTTGCGCTTATATATTCATTATGTATGCACTTTAGGAATAAAGATGGGTTAATAAAGGTGGTTTATATATTTTATTGTGTACGACCAAACATTTTATTCTGTATATTCACAAAAAGAAATCTCTTCATAAATGCCATAAATAAAAAATGCTGGTTTTTATTATGATTCTAATATGACGAAAGCATCATTCCTTTATCTTGTTCAATCCCATTCGAGATTTCCTTGCTTAATTTTTTTCCGATTCCAAAAGAAAAAGTCAATTTTATTTTATTCTGAATGATATATCATTATAACTCCCTTTTCAATTGAATGGAATTTCGCACTCGAAGCCCAATTCTTCTCAGAACGCATAATCCAAATAAACACATAAAAATTAGATATACGCAATAATCCTCACTTGTTTGCAATTGCACCAATGTTGATATTGCACAGGGGCGTGGCTAGGATCATTCTTAGGTAAGGCAAGAATGAAGAGGCGAGGCTTTTAGACTAAATGAGGTATATTCACGCCTAACCATCGACAACGTACAGTGACAAAACACGCAGTCGTACACTTTAGATGTACGGTGTCACTATTCTAACTGATATGAAGCAAAAGCTATAATGTGGGTGTGATTTAGGCTTTAAAAATTAATCTGAGGAAAACTTTAAGGATTTCATGTTTAATTTCGTGTGTATTCGATTTGGAAGACATTAACCTTTCTAATTACATTAAAAGATTCTCGAGCAGTGCTCGAGTTTTTCGTCGTAAATCTACCCACCAGCAATGATCGGTTGAAAAATGTTGATTTTTTCACATTTACTTTGGTCAGCTTTTCCCATGTCGCCTAAGAGTGTTTATTATTTTTATGAGAATATGTTTCCCTAAGTTACATAATTGAGGTCGATTGAAGATTTAATATAAATTCACGTTTTTGCTAAAATAGTTTTTAAAAAATCATAAGTGTACGTTGTCATTTCGATGTACGTTGTTCCATTGAACTTACATATCTGAATTCACAGTTAACCCTAATGTAGACAACGTATTTTTCATAACACTAAGGGGCAGGGGGATCAGATTCATTTAAAACTGAAACAGAACAATCACAGTATTACTAATTCAATTTGATTGAACTATATTGAACCTCCGCACTTTCCAGATATAGCATAAACGGGATTTTAAAAAGTCATCTTCGACTAGCTAGTACAAATCTCTCTGTCAACTTCTTAAGATTATTAAATTTCATAAAAGTGTATCTTATTACGTTAAAGTACAGACGAAAACACCATGCAGTTAGCTCAATTTGCATCACCCTTGCGTTGTACCTTACCCCGCTCGTTCAACTGTCACGCTTAATTTGGTAAACACTCTGTGAAGATTTACTTATATTGTTATTAATTTGTACTTGAATTCTATGCAAATAAAAGAGTGGTATCGATATGGTCAACTTTTTGAACACGCGTTTCTCTTATCCCTCAAATGTTTTTTGTTTTGTTTTTACTAAAGGTTTTTGGGGTCCGTTTGTAACCCAATATATATTTTGCAATTACTTTGCAACCAGAGAAGCTTTTTTCATTCTGACTTCAGTTTTACATATGTTAATCTATTACCCTTCAGAATATGTATGCATTATTTATCATGAATGCATGGAAATATGTGTAAACCTAACCATAAGGGGTCAGGTGTTTTAGCATTTTGTAACATTTCGTAGCATATATATATAACACTGTATTAATTGAATATGTTTCAGTGATAGTGATGTTCTTTGGCCTCAGGTAGCACAAAAAGTCATAATGCGATTTATATCTAATTTGTTAAATCTGAAAGGAATTGTATTAATTGAGAATTAGATGGAATTTCATGTTGATAGAATGGTTATTTCTAATATAATTATTGCAAAGAACCAAAAAACCATTTAAGGGTTAAACAAGTCACTAAAACATTCTGAAAATTTTACACATCGTCAATTCAATGGTCATCTTTTGGATGGTAACATTATAATTTATTGTAATTGTACAAAGGAAAGTTTGGTTGATTTTCAAAAAGTATCTTGTTAATGAAAAAAAACTTGAAAGCATACGCCAAAACAAAACTAGCACATAAGTGTTACAGAAAATACTAATTAAATCATTCATCATTTCAAATTGAAACTGAACAATAACAGTATTACTTCAACTTTATTTAACCTAAAACCTTAGAACTTCAGCACTTTCCAGATATAGCGTAAACTGGATTTTGAAAGTCATCTTCGATTAGCTAGTAAAGATCTCTCCATGAACTCCTTAAGATTATTAAAATTCATAAAAGTATAACATAACGTAACGTACCGACGCCGAATAGTCAAGTGAAAGAAGTTGGAAGATAACACCCCATGGTCAAATATTAATCGCTATCAACACTTTCATAAAATAAAATAGCATTCAACAAGGGGTAAAAATCACTTTTACCCGTTTATCTGTACCAGGGATACATGAATATGTTTGTTGAACATCACTTATTCCTCAGTATAGTATCTCATATCTCATGCATTTCAATTAACAGGACAACGTACATTGAAGATGACAACGTACATTTTTCTTTTTTGATACCAAATTCATGAATATTTATTAAGCCTTCAACCGTCTTAAATTGTGTAGTTTAGAGAAACATTTTCTCATAAAAATATTCGGCACTCTTGGGCGACAGGGGAGAAAACGATCAAAGGAAATGTGCACTGCTCGAAAATCGTCTAACGTAATTAGAAATGTAAATGTCTTCCAAATCGAATACACACGAAATCAAACATGAACTCCTTTATGTATTCCTCAAATTAATTTTTGAAAACCTTCATCAAACCTACATCAGTTTTCGCTTCAAATCAGTTAATAGTGACACCGTTCACCTAAAGTGTGCGACGGTATATTTTGTCACTGTACGTTGTCAATGGTTAGGCGTGATATTACCTTATGTTTCTAGGTCTGTAAAATTTAAGTAAGACACTTATCCGCCTACCTCATGCTTGGCTACGCCCATTTATCACAACGGTATAACTTATAACGTGTATATTAATATAAAACATTACACCGTAGGCCTTAGTTTAAGTGGAGTATTACCTGTGGCAGAAGTTGGAGACTGCGTTGTAGTAGTAGTAGTAGTAGTCGTTGTTGGTAGCTGTATTGTAGTTTTTGAGACTATTGGCTTGCTTTTTGCAAAATAAGAGTCAAATGTATCATGATGTTCGTACCACCCGGCATCTGCCAACCCATACATCTCACACAATACACCTTTTTTGAAGTTAACGTTGAAACATTGTGGTTCATTTGCACATTCCGCTAAGCATCGCATTTTCGAATTTTTTGATATACTCGCAATCAGGCCCACTCCATTGCCATCATGGTGATAGATTTGACCCGGGTTTCTTTCATAATATACTTGATCTATGTTGTCACAGAAACAAACAGAAAATAGAACAGCAAAACAGATTCTTGCAACAGAACACATGTTACTTTGTTACCTTATTTTTTCTTTTATAACTTTTTGTAACAAGATTTAATGTTTATTAATATATTTTCTCCGTAAAGATGTGTACTGTTCATAGAAATAAAATATATTTTTCTATAACTCTCCTGTCAAAAGTGAATTTTGTCAGTCACTCGATTATTGCGAATCCAAAGTCAGACTGAGCTGATACGCGGGTCATTGTCTTGTTATTTACAATGACCAATTACCTTAAGTGATTGAAAGGGGTAATCAGACATACAAAAACAATTGAAAATTGTTTCATTGTTTTTTTGGAGAATATCATAATCATTTCTTGCCATGCGCCTTTTTCTAAAACTCCTAAAAAGGTTCACAAAGAAAAGTCGATCTAATAGATTTTTGTTTTTCTCGAGGAGTTTTTTCCATTGAGTTATTATATTGATCTGTATTATCACGGGATGTCAAGAATTTCAGGATTTTCACACAGTTTATTTTCAACTCAAGGGCTACTTTTTCGCAGGAAAAATAAACCAGCACATGCAATGACAATGTCAATCGTGATTCTGTCAGAAGCCTATTATGATCCAATCCAATACGAAGTTATTGAAAAACCGGCGCGAACGTCCTCCACTCGAATTGATCGCTTTTCCATTAAAACTTCTGATGTATAAACCAAGGTTTCGATAATTATCCTGGATAGTGGATAGTCTAAATGCCGATTCAAATATTTGTTATTTCAAACAAGTACGTCTTATTTTATTTTATTTTTTCATAATAATAAAAATAACTCTGACCAATGCATGGTGTTTAGGCAATATTGTGGAGTAAAATAATATCATCAGAATATTAAGAACATAGTTGGAAGGTTGTGTGTGCCAATGCTTATAAGAAAATAAAAATATATTTTCATACTAATTGTCATTCTGATACTCATAGCATCTTTCTTTTTCACCTGAAACCTCAGGGCTGAGAAGAAATGAGATCTCATGGTTTATCATGATGTCTAATTGTTATATCTATCTGAGAGAAGACTACAGCAGGCAAAAGAGATGGGCGCTGACTTTACTGTACTTGCCAAGGTTGATGAAACCGGCCAAGTACTTGCTGATAGAGTTATAGAAGCAATGGGACAACAGGCTGATATTGCCATAGAGTGTAGTGGAGTAGAGCCAAGTTACCAATTGGCAGTATGGGTAAGCAAGGCCCTGGTAAATTATACGTATGTTTAGCTTTTTTTAATCCTGCTTGGTTATTTCTATTTTCTTGCTTTTTATCAAAATTCTACTTTTTCACACATCTGTTTGCCATGCATTTTAAAATAGTTCTATTATGTATATTTTTTTAAATCTAAACCTCTTTGATGAAACTTGGAGCATTTACATGCATGTTCGTTATTTGGTTCTGATCATTGAGAATACACCGCTCATTTCAGTTTTCAGGCTACTACATGTACGTCAGGGGATGTGGTGGTAGTGGTTGCCATGGAGAGGCTCGGCATTCTCCGTCAGATTGAATCGGCAAAATTCTGTTGTATGGCTTACCTTCGGCTGCATGGCCCATGGCACAGTGTTCCAATATCCATAAGATTATATCGCAAACCTTCAATTTTTGCTTCAAGTGTAACTTTTTATTCTGTTTCGTTCATTATTCAAATTTGGTAGGTGCTCTAACATCTCAATGAGGGTTAATTTGGTATATAACATGCGGGATATCATGTCTTTATATGAAAGCTAAGGGGAGAACATATTTACATATACACTGTATGATCAGTTCCATTTCAGGTTACCTCAACAATATGATATTCGATTTCTCTTTATTAAAATATTCATTGTTTATATTCGCAAATTGTAAATTGGCCGAGGGAGACATTACAATCATGGTCATACCACTCTCCATTATCGTTACTCATAATAACACAATGGTCTGAAATCGTATTTGGTTGACCAAAACGCCAGTTGGTCCAAGATGGAGCTGCTCCAGTAGCAAACCAGACATACTGACCCTGTACTGCTAAATCATTCAGACCAATGTTCCACCAAGAAGCTGGAATGATGTTAACAATATGATGAGAAAGTTGCACAAATTAATAGAGCATGGACATAAAGATGGCTAGGAATCTTTGAGATTTCTGGTCTTATACTCAATTTAGTTTGGTTTCAATCCAATGATTGACATGCGAAATCACTTGTTCAAATATCGTTATTATCCCATCAAATATTATATAGCAGCCTGGCCAGAACAAGTCATGCCTCTCTATTTTCTCAATAACTTTCTCAATTTTGAATATTTTTTGATAAAATTTTCAAGGAATAAACTTTAAAAAATTCCTAACATATAAATTTTTTTATATGGTAAATGCCTCATTATTTGATTGTTACAACCTTTTAAAAAATAATGTCATATTCTGTTGATGGGTCATTTTTGTCGTCTTTTTTTCTAAAAAGATACGAACAATCTAAATTACGTTTTGTCCTAATATGGTCTACAAATTTGATTGCAGTCTTTGATAGGGGATCATTTATCTTTTTTAGTGTTCTAAATCCACCATACTATTTCAAGACCTCGTGATCTCAAGCCTCTATACTGCTCGTCCCATAAAAGGCATTAAATTTCTACTCGCCTATTGTCATACTTGATGGAGATAAAAGATGCTTTCAAATGGCGACAAAATTGACCCATCAACAGAATATGACATTATTTTTCAAAGGGTTGTAACAATGAAATTAATGGGACATTTACCGTATAAAAAGATTGGTATGTTAGGAATTCTTTAAGGTTTATTCTGTGAAAATTTCATGAAAAAATCATCAAAATTGAGAAAGTTATTGAGAAAATAGAGAGGCATGACTATGAGGCTACTATAATATATTATATTATAATATATTATATATTATATATATTACAGATAAAGCAGTTATGTACGGTCGGTTTGGATATTGGGTTCATCCCTCGTGAAATATGCACATCTACCTTCGGTCCCTACTGTCCCTCAGGTAGATATGCATATCTCCCTCTGGATAAACCCCATAACCAAAACCTCCCAGTACATAACCCTTATATATCGGGCCGGTGTCCCGAAAAAAGATTTCAGCAATGGATGAATCTAAAAATAAATTTACTCGGTAGGGCACTGAAAAACGGCTGCCATTTTAATGAAAATGTAAGACAATAAACGCATACGTGAGTTGAGACCGGCAAGGTGTGCCCTTATCTTGTTTTGTTCATCTGCATCGTCTATGGATACTAAGCTCATGGGTGGGGAATGTGACTGACATATATTCAATCCATCCATAACGTTCCTATCTATTGCCTCAATGTAGTAGCAGGAGCCAGTTACACCCAGGTCCACTAAGCCCAGTGACCCACAATCTGGAACTACAGAAAATATATTTAATCGCAATCGAAACGAACAATTTTTATTATTAGGAGGATATATCAATACCATCTGTCCATCAGTACGACAATAACTTAGGAAAAGGTAAATCAATACCGCGTGGTGCTGTTTTGCTATACTATCAGTTCATTTTTGCACCAATAATACCAAAGTAAATTCAGTTAGAAACATCCATCTGTATGCTGCTATTCCCAAGCTCTGGTAGATATTTAACATCCACTGAGCTTGGAAATAGCAGCATACAGATGAATGTTTCCATCGTTAAGTTTGATAACACATTCGGGATACTGGGGCCGTGTATTGGTACGATCCTATGATTGATCCGGATAAATTTCGTCATCGTAATGATATATTGTGGGATTATTTATCTTGGAATGTATCCTTATAATGGTGAAATCGTACAATCTTCTTTTGGATAAATGTTATCCTAATTTCAATCCACCTACATAGGCGGATTAATTTTCGGATAAAATTTATCCCAATTCCAATGTAATTTGGTCATCTGGATAAATCTACCAATTCACCAAATATTTATCTTGATCAAAAATCCAAAATTTATCCCAGAAGATAAAATTTATCTGGATAATTCTCGAATTGTTATAAATTCACAGCCCCTGGAGAACTATTATTGGATTGTTCAATCCATTCAAAAACGTGTAACTACGGGTAGTAGGGATGAATCATTTAGAATGAAACGCTTGCGCTTCAATGGGTACAATCCGTGGACTTATTTCAGCATACCCTGTCTATATTTAATACCTTGTGTAGGGGCAAATCTACGATAATCTATATTTTTTAGATTCCATGAATTCTGCTATCCATGTGTACGAGGGGTGATCAATAAGTAATAGACGCTTTTTACATAGATTTATAAACCAATTTCTTTAATTTTTTCACCAGTGATTCTGAAGCTATATAGCTCATTTAACGTGGAATGGAGTTTAATGCAAGTTGAACAAAACTAACCATTATGGTTATGAATTACACCATTTTTACACCAATATTTTGTCATCACTTTGTGGCGTTCTTGCCACCTTCATCTTACAGGGTCCTATACATAGACTCCATTTAGTGCTACACACTCCTCATTACAAAATCCTCCATCATTAACCCAAGATTGAAAGACCAGACCGAATCCATTCTCTGACATGGTAGTAAGCTGCAGTTACACAGCTGGTTTTATTTCATCATTGTCATTAAACCTGCATCATTTCTCTCCAGAAATAAGTAGGATAGAAATAAATAAGTCATATATGGCCAGATCTGGACTAAAGGCTGCATGGGCCAGGGATATTGTATCCTGCACAGTTTGAGATATTTGGGCAGGGGCATTGTCCACATGGAGTACAGTGTTACCTCCTCTTACTAACCCCTTCTTCCACAGTGCATTCATAAATCAACCTGCAAAGCCTGACTAACACTTTGATATCACAATACTAGAATCTTTTATGTGTTACCACAGGCAGCATGATATTCAAACTTCACAACTCTTTTGGCATATCAAAAAGTTCAAATCTAACTGATATGCCAAATTGGCATTACTTCAGAATATGTGACGTAAATGTTGGTCGCGGGGTACCTGTACCCCTTCACTAAAATAAAGATATATCAACACGCATTTCATATCTTGTCTTCCAATCTTCAGAGTTGATAGATAATTGATTGATGTATCACTGGTGAAAAATCAAAGAGATTCATAAAAAGCATCCGTGTAAAATGCGTCCATTACTTATTGATCACCCCTCGTATTGAGAACAACGACACTATATATGTGCTATTATGCTTTCAACACAACTGTTTACCATGACCATGCAATATATATTGAAAATATTGCTTATTATTTCTTAAAAGCAGCTTTAATGGTGATTTTTTGGACAAAAATCAAATTTTGACAAATCAAAGTCCGTCGATTATTTCTGACTGGTTAACTAATATGTTTTCCACCATCTCTCAAAAGGGGTTGTTTGATATGTCGAACTCATTAAAAACTAGTAACGTTTTATAATGTCCATATGTTTTGTATCCTCCAACACATACTCAACATATTCAATTTACTTTTTATTTAAAATTCGAATTAATTGAGAATTTATATAACAATCATTTAAATACTACATTGGATTAGTCTAATTTCTGAAAATAATTGTTTGAAATAATTTATGTGCATTGATTAAATCTTGATGTTTGGAGGACACAAAATATTGGACACCTTTTGCTATTTTACTGTATCTAGTGATACTTGTACTAACACATACGCTGTTTGAACACTTTATACTCAAATATTTTAATGATTTGTCCCACAAACCTATACTCGTTTGATTTTCAATCAATCAATATGAACACATCATACCTTGGAAATCCAAGATGCCACAAACCCAGAAACACGAGAAGCCACAGGACCATATTTTTCATCAAAGTTGAGAAGAGTCAATGGCATTTGGCATTCTTATTCGAGATTGAATTTAAGGAAAGGGGCACAAAACTCGTTGTTTTAGAGTGATTTCTCAAAACCTTGATCTGGAATGTGGAACCAATTACTTAGATGCAAGTAGGTAGTTTCCAGTTTCGCCACCAGGTGGCTGATTCGAGTTACTATCCTTACTCGGTTTGTTTATCTCGTGGTATGAGGAAAGTAGTTCTATTAGAAACCTGTTTGGGGACTTCAATGGTATACTTCAGCACCATCTTTGGATAGAATACTCTGATTTGCTGACATATAATGCCCAGAATAACTGGGAGACATGTGATCATAACAGTGAACGGTAAAATATTTGGGATTATTTTCTGCGGATGGATGACCTTGGTAGCGGTGAATTGGTCAATTAGTCTAAAGTATAAATATGATGACGTTTTGGTACTCGTATTATGTAAGAGATTTTGATTTTCGTGGGGTATTTTTGTTGACATTCTTTGACATGGAGGTGAAATGCTTTGCTGTAATTCTCTGAAATTCTTTGAAAATCGATGGGCTGCGATTTGAGAAATTCTAATTCGAACTTTGTCAATTTAACATGCATCCCAATGGTACAAAAAGTAAGGAGAGTTCTTTAACTTCACTGGTTCACTTTTTGTATTACTTTTATGTTTCTGATAGTTATACAAATTAAAATACGTTCAGTAAAAGAAAATATGATCTGCCCAACACAAGAAAAGATATTTCACTCTTTGTGATTTTACAACATGGGGTCTATGGGGAATTTCACCGACCTAGAAGTCGCATTTTCAAAGAATATTAAATTTTCAAAGTTGATAAACTCTTTTCAGAATCCCATTCCCGTTCTTTTACATGTAGATTCCAAATATGACATTAGTTTGACGGAAATTTTAATGATGTAAATCAAGATTATTTCTACTCACATCTAGTCTATTAGAGAGATTTTTTATGTAAATTTAACACAGTTACAGTCAGAGAGTCAGCACAATGGGGAATTTTAGGATAAAATACAATGTAATAAGTCTTTTTTAATTCTTTTTTAAACATATATTTAACCTGCTGGCCTGGTGCCTTGAGATACCATATACCATATATTTCCTCTTATACCATATCCATTATATTTTTTACACCTCTTATACCATATACGATAAATTTTGCCCCCTCTTATAAAATATACAATAAATGTTCACCCTCTTATACGATATACAATATCTCTATATACCCCCACCTATAGTAGAATCTTCCCTTTAACTTAAATTACATTAGTTTTAGTGGCTCAGTTTTTCTTTTTATCATTTAACCCTTATGTATCGAATAGTTATGCAAATTAAAATATGTCGAGTACAAGAAAGAATATTTCACTTTTTTGATTTTGTAACATGGGGTCTATGGGGAATCAACCTGAACTTGAATGTAGATTTCAAATATGACATCACTTTGACTTTGAATATTCAATGACGTAATCCAAGATTATTTCTACTCGCATCTCGTCTATTACAGCATCACAAAATGTAAAATACAAAAATACGAGATATTTGTAAAATACAAATACAGCATAACTTAATTTAAAACATCAATGTGGTGCATGGGCGTAGGGCTATATTTTGAGTTGGTACGCACACTCGGGGATGCCTGAATGCATGACCGAAGGGCGTGCATCACGGGGGGTCCGGGGGTATGCTCCCCCGCGAATTTTTTTTTCAAGGATGTTATTTGATGGAATCTAAGCGTTTTTATCAACTTTAAATGTTGACAATGGTAAACATACAGATACGATAGGAAGCATCAATAAATTCGCAAATAAATTAATGCATTTTAACACATTTTTAATTGTTTTCAAATTCATTTGGTACGCCTGTGCGTATTTTGCGTAATAGGCGCTACGCCCATGTGGTGTATCATTGTCACAATATTAATCCAGTTTTTTTAATCCAGGAATGAATGATAAACAACTTTGAAAGATGTAAAATGACTAAGAATTTTCATGAGACATCAGCTTTTTAAAAATAACAAAATTAAATTGTGTTAGGGTGTCAAACAGAAGTTTTCTCTCTGTTTTTCACACAAATCATAATAAAGTGTATTCATCTTCTAAAATACCACACATATTACATAAACGTTCATCCACGGGTCATTACAATAAATTTGAAAATATTGATAGCCTATACTCATAACATCAAAAATAGTTGTACATAGATTAGTACTACAGATATTAAAGACCCGCGGGGTGGGCAAATAAATATGGGACACTCACATTCTATATGAACCAAATGTCATGAAAATTAGCACGGGATACTAGAGTATCCGCGTATATTGAGTATGACCGGTTCTAAGCTTACGAGTGTGACCGTATTTCTGTTCCTATAAACAGACGAGGTGAGTACTTGCTTTTTATGAACACTTTCGAACGTTTTCTTTTTATCCTACTTGGTCAATGAATGATACTTGGTATACTTGTAATGCCAGGCATATCACAAGGGGCCTTAATCAAGAGAAAACGTATTAATATTAGATTGAAGCCGTAAAATCCTAGTTTCCAGCATCTTTGATCAGTTTTTGTGTAACACAACGCAACTCCGAAGAGGATGACACATCTTATGTATAATATATAGCTAGATCTACGAATTAGTCATGAATATTTTAAATAATTTAGCCTGCTCTGTCCAAATATGATACATCTTTGAATTTTTGAGAATACGAATGTCACTGGTGCCCCATTATTGGAGAATACGATTGTGAAACAATCAGTGGGCCGTGTTACACTCGTTTCCATGACATTTTACAAGCGTATCCTCTGGGAAAAGATAAATCCTTCTCTTGCTCACTCTACGGGGGATCATATAAACTGAGATTTGGAGATCTTGTTCAGGTTAGCCATAAAAAGGTTTGGGATTTGTTTTTTTCTACTGTGATATTAATGATTTGGCTCTAAGGCGAGAAATCTGTACTTTCTGATAGATATTCCATTATGAACAGTTACATTGCTAAAATAGCTCATGTTTAACATTTTTTTGTTACATTACTATTAAATAGAGCATAAACTATATTCAACAAACACAATTTCAAAAAGGATAATATAGAAGTTAACCTTTATTTTCCATTTTTAAGCAGCTGTGCCTCTCATGACTTTCAAAAACAGGTCATATTCGTAGCCTAAGAACCGGTCATACTCAATATACGCGGATACCCTAGTTACCCGTGATTAGGGTATATGAAATTTGAACTTTTCTCTTTATGTGTGCGATATTTCAAATCAAACAATGGACGTCATGAAATAAAAAATTGACGCATTACCTCGAAAAACAGCTTTTCAAATTGCAGAATTTCTCGTAATTTCTATAATTTAGGTACAATTCTTTATTTTACTCATATTTTGCCAAAATGTCATACCTAATATATTAATATAGAATTACTCCCATGGTTAAAGTATAGCATTACCTGCAGTACTTGGTGGCTTCGTTGTAGTAGCAGTTGTTTGAGGTTCAGTAGTTGAAGCCATCATAGTTGGGCCTACAGTCGTAGTTGGTGGTTCTGTGGTAGGAGTAGTCGTTGTTGATAGCTGAGAAGTTATTGGGACTATTGCCCTACTTATTGCAAAATAAGAGTCAAATGCATCATTATGTTCGTACCACCCGCCATCTGCCAATCCAAACATCTCACATGTTTCACCTTTTTTGAAGTTAACGTTCAAACATTGTGGTTCATTTGCACATTCCACTAGACACCGCATTTTTGAATTTTTTGATATACTCGCGATCAGGCCCACTCCATTGCCATCGTGGTGATAGATTTGACCTGGGTTTCTTTCATAATATACTTGATCTATGCTCCCACAGAAACAAACAGAAAATAGAGCAGAAAAACAGATTTCTGTAAAAGTTGAACACATATTACTCACTTTATTACCTTATTTTTTCTTCTATAGCTTTTGGTAACAAAATGTAATGCTTATTAATTTATTTTACCAGTAAAATTTGTACTGTCTTCCAAGATAAAATATGTTTTTGTCAGTCCATTATAAGCACTCGATTATTGCGAATCCAAAGTAAGATTGAGCTGATACCAGGTGACCGTAAGTGTCTTGGTACTTACAGTTCGACTTTTCCAACTACTGTACTTTCGCGTGCAATTTAGTTTCGCGCTTTTCGCGATTGTGGTAAAATCGCGAAAATTAATCATCGCGAAATTGTCAATTTAATCTCCGGGATTGGTGAAATTTATTATTACCTATGACTTCATTGCATTTCGTGTTTTGTAAAATGTTGACCAAGATGACATAATAGTGTACTTAGTGAAATAAGCGAAATAGCCGCGAAATACTATCTGTCCATTGCATGAAGTAATTTTCTTTGATATAACGAAACATATGAGCTAAAAAATAAACTGTGAAGTATTGTTAGTGTTTTTATTAACAATAACATGCTCCGTCACAGCGGACAAATCTTTCGATACCAGCCTGTGTATATAACCAGAAAAATAAGGATAAGTTGTCTCAGGGACAGAGGCAACCAGAAAATATAGTCCGCTTGGACATGTACATCTAGAAAATTAAGAATAAGTTGTCTCAGGGACAGAATTAACTAGAAATTATAGTCTCATATACGTGCATTAATATTAAAAAGTATCTGATGAAAACGAGAAAACGAATATGCTAATGCATTTTAGTAAGTTTCATTTTATGCAGAATATGGTAAAGAAAAAAACAGGATAGAGCCCGGGGATAGAGTAAGAGTCGATCCACACCTAGGCAACAACCAGACGACTTTTCTAACCACTATACTAACGGTGATTGGATGCAAGCAGCATTTTTTAATTCATTGATAAGATATCTTATAACTACATATAAATAACTACATATTAAAGTACTACTATAGTACGACATCTATATATTTAAAAAAAGATAACAGATAGGACCAAAATCTAGCCAGACAATCCATTCGTTCACTATTCAACGTATTTATAGTCCGTCAGTATATATAGTCCTGGGTTATATTGTTTACCAATACAAAAAATATGGTCCGGTTAAGACCATACACCCGAGGACACCAGGTGGACCTGGTGTCCTAGGGTGCATGTCCCCCCACCCCGGGTCATATATTCAGGGAGACTATATTTACTCTGACACCGTATCACCCAAAATCCCGTATCGGAACTATCAGAAAATTTCATGAGACTTAATTAATATTGTGTTATTGTGGCATATTATGATCCATATTAGTATTATAAATTATTTCTTTTTTAAAAATTGGTAATAAAAGTTGAAAATGTCAAAAGTTAGGATGTGTGATATGCATTGGTGTAAATTGTTGCTAAATTCAAAAATCGAACTTAACGAAAAGTCTGGTAAGAGGTTTGAATGCATCTGAGATTACAAATATTCCTATCCAAAATATTTATTTTTCGTCTCTGTCGCTTAAAACAGATTGTACCTTTAAATATGAACTTGATAAAAGTCACTCACCTTAGCAAAGTGACATTGACTTAGTATTTAAAACATAAGATATTGTATATAGGCTAATGTTAAAAGCATTAGAGATGATTTGACATAAATGCAAACATCCTGATAATTTTCAGCTAAAAAGGTTCCATTGGTAATCAATTTAGACTAATTTGTTAGATCTTCAAATCCTTTGAAATTGATTTCAGATAATACTTCATGAAACAAAGTCAGGGTTCCTGTCAAACATATTAAGTGGTTGGATACGGATTGTCAGAATGTACTTATCTCACAATTATGAAAACAAAAGCACTGTTATATTCATTAATTGATTTGAAATTGCTTTTAGCTTGATCTTAGGATTATAAAACAAAAACAAGATGTCTGTTAAAGGGAGAATCAGATCTGGTGAAATAAAGTATGCACTGTGGAGATGTTTTAGAAAATAGACATGACAAGGAATGATCTGAGTCAAAAATAATTCTTCCTCACCAGATCAAAGGTGTGGTTAGAAAGTTATTCAGTTTTATTGCAGTGGCAGTCACCTCCAACTGCGTTTTTCGTATTTTCTTAGTACAACTGTCTTTTGAGCATGTGTCCAAGGCATCGTGTTTTACAACTAACCATGCATCTACACAGGAGCTATACATACACACTTTCCTGAAAAAATGAAAATAATGAGAGCCAGGACTCGTATAGATGGCAGTTCTTCACATCTGGTTTGTGTGTGAATATTGCTGATTTAAAACTTCAAATTCACTAAATATATCAAATAAATATCATATTTTCCTTCATTATTATTTACAAACATGTTTTAAGATTCAAAATCAAAAAGTATTGGATATTTTCAATGAAATCCATCTTGGGAATTTTTTGGAGCAATTTTTACATGTTAAAGTATGCTATTGAGGCCTGAAGGCCATTGAATTAGTATTTTCCAAGATATAACGATTTTCCATTCGCGTTTTCCATTCGTATTTTTCTAATACTAGTGTCTTTTGAGCAAGTGTCCAAGATATCATGTTTTACAACTAACTAACAACAGGAGCTTTCCATACACAGTCTCTTCTTTCTTTCCTGAAAAAAATGAACACAATCTGGAACTACAAAATGTCAATGTATCCAACTGAACAATGTTAATAAGGTGAAAACCATTTGTCCATCAGGATGACTAGAAATTACGACGGATGAATCAATAATGACAAAAATCAATGACAAATTAAAAATTAATTAATATTCATTACTAAAACATAAGGACATCTTTAATGGAAGTACATTGATCAATGGTAGATTAAATTATGAATTGATATTATTTCAAATATGTAAAAATTAAAAATTAAAAAGAAATAGTTGATTAACCCCCTCAAATGCCCCCTATTTAAAGGGGTTACTTACGTTATCTTCCGTAACTTTTGTTTCATTCAAGATTTGGGCTTGAAAATATTTCTGAATATGTACACCTATATTTCTGGGAGACTGTAGTAATCCTATGCACAAAGCTTTATCACTTTTTAAGAAAAAATAAAATGTATTTGCATATAATTTGGTTTCATATTATTTTCAGATATACAATCATCTACGTATACTTTTTTTTTATTTTTCCACTTCTTTACATGTGTATATTAATATTTTATTTTCATTTCTAGACCAGCATTGATGAAACAGAATGAAGTTCTAATAACATTAAAATTAATTTTGATGAGAAATAATTGATTCACCCCCTAAAACACCCCCTATTTTATAGGCTATAGGGGATACTTACATTATCTTCCGTAACTTTTGTATCATTCAAGATCTGAGATAATATTTCTGAATATGAACATCCACATTTGTGGGAGACTTACAATAGTAATTCTATGCCCACAGCTATATCACCTTTTAAGAAAAAAATATAATGTATTTGCATATAATTCATGTTCATATATTGTAAGGAAAAATTTGTCAATTTTACATGTTCACTGTTCCACAACTAGTTACTTTGACGGAACGTCAATGTAACAAAATGGATGAACTTCCTGGTAACGAGTTTTTTTATTTTCTCGATTTAAATCTACTTATAAGTCAAGTTGCAGATTATAATTTTGCACGAAGCTCAAAAATATAATTAATCTAGTTTTAAGTTTCTTCGATTTGGAATTTGTTTTGTAAATGAAGTTGCAATTCATATCTTTAGCCCCTCGCTTTTGTTACATTGGAGAAAGTCCGTTATATTACCAATGTATGTTACTTTGACGACTTGCGTCAATGTAACAAAAGCGATGGTCTAAATGCATGAATTACAGCTTTGTTTAAAAATCAAATTCCAAACCGAGAGCATTTTTAAAAGCGAGACTATATTGTGTAACGTTGCGCCAAATGATAATCCGCAACATGACTTATACGTAAGTTTAAATCAAGAAAACGAAAAATTCGTATCCATGAAGTTCATCCATTTTGTTACATTGACGTTCCGTCAAAGTAACTAGTTGTAGAACAGTGATGTTGCTTGCACTCTTGTCACCCCCTATAGATCTAATTTTACCTTTAAGTTTGTTTTGTATCTATTTTCATTTTTACTTAAAAGAATATAAAACAGGTATCGAACAAACAATCATACATCAGCAGAGGGTTTCATGTCTATGACGGCTCCTCATTGGGCATTTCATGTTGATCGAATCTAAAATATTGAATTGCCGTTTTGATTATTTCTTTTGTATGCTAAATTGTATTGACACAATTTTAGTAGTACATAGCTCCAAAACAAATCGTATGGAATTAGTTTTATTAGTATCAGGATTCACACGTACACCGGGACATCCTGTTAACGGCAACGTCAGAATTTGTTATCACAAATGGCGGACGTAACCGTTGCATCAACTCTTTAGTCAAGAATTGGCTAGAGACTCGAGTAACCATATTCCAGGCCCGTAAGACACTTTTCTCCAAGGGGGGTGCGGTTTTTAGCTTACTAAAGAGAATATAAAATTGTCATTTTTTTGCCGCGTAATCAAATCGCGTAAGACAGAGGGGGGGGGGTCAGTTACTCCCTATATTGGTTTGGAATTAACAAATGCAACTTCCAAACGTTCCAATTGTTTTGTGGGGGGTATGAGGAGTGGTCCACTCCCCCCTAGAAAATTTTACAGTTTTGAGATGCTATTTGGTGCTTTCTGGGCACTTTCAATGTGTAAGTTTCTAAGTAGTACGCCACCACCACGGGAATAAGAGTTGAGTGAATAAAAAACTGAGCATTCAGGGCCTAGGGGGTCTGGGGGTTCTCCCCCCAGGGAAATTTTGAAATTTGGTTGTATTTGGAGCGAATTTGCAACCATCTGGTACGCCTGTGCGTTATGAGTCAATAAGAAAAATGTGAATTTTTTTTCAAATTCTTTTAGGGGTGTCAAAGAGGATGAGAGGGTGAAGTGGGGTGGGGTGCCAGTAGGGGCGCAAGGGGTTGTCCCCCAGAAACATTGACCATATCAAGGTGCTATTTGATGATGTCTGGGCACTTAAAAAATGTCTGAGACAATACATGAAATTCAGAATATTTTCTTTTGTTTTGTGGGGGATGTGAGGGGTGGCTAACTCTCCTAGAAAATTTTACAATTTAAAGATGATATTTGGTACTTCTGGGCACTTTTAAAGTGTATTAGTCAATAAAAACATTGAAAAACAATCAAAATTTTTTTTAAATTTTGGGGGTGTCAAAGGGGGGAGGGGTGCCAGAGGGGGAGGTGGGGCTGGGGTGCCAGAGGGGGAGCAAGTGTTTGTCCCCCATATCAAAATTTACAATATCAAGGTGCTAATCGATGAAGTTTGGGCACTTTAAAAGTGTCTGTGCCTAAAAGTGCCTATTTCCCAAGAAAATTTTACAATTTTAAGATGCTATTTGGTGCTTTCTGGGCACTTTCAAAGGGTATGAGTCAATAAAAAATTTGAAATTTTTTTTTGGGGTGTTAAGGGGGGGGGCTGCCAGAGGGGGAGGTGGAGTGGGGATGCCAGAGGACGAGTAAGTGTTAGTCTTCCAGAATCATTAACTTTATCAAGGAGCTATTTGATGATGTCTGGGCAATTTAAAAGTGTCTGAGACAAAACACTAAAATAAATTTAGAACTTTCCATTGTTTTGTTTGGGGTGTGAGGGGTGGCCCACTCCCCCTAGAAAATGTTACAATTTTACGACGCTTTTTGGTGCTTTCTGGGCACTTTCAAAGTGTATGAGTCAATTAAAGAATTTGAGAAAATCACAATTTTTTTGGGGGGGGGGGTCAAGGGGGGGGGGCGCCAGAGGGGGGGGGGCGCCAGAGTGGGGGGGCTATGCAAGTGCAAGATGCAAGAGGGGGAGCAAGTCCCCCAGAAACACTAACTATATCAAGGAGCTATTTGATGATGTCTGGGCACTTTAAAAGTGTCTGAGACAAAACACTAAAATAAATTTAGAACTTTCCATTGTTTTGTGGGGGGTGTGAGGGGTGGCCAATACCCCTAGAAAATTTTACAATTTTAAGATGCTATTTGGTGCTTTCTGGGTACTTTCAAAGTGTATGAGTCAATGAAAAAAAAATTACAAAAAAAATATTTTTCAAAAAAAACATTTTTTTCAAATTTTTTTTGTGGGGTGACAAAGGGGGGTGCGGTCGCACCCATCGCACCCCCCCCCCCCCATCTGACGGCCCTGTATTCCATCAAACACAATATTTCACACTGGTCTTAAGGAGAATACTATGGCTGATTTTGATCCATATTTCTCAACCATTAGTGCCATATCCGAATCCACCTTAAAATGTGCCTTGTGAAAATAGTGTGAGTCTGGTGCAAATTTTAAAAAATCTAACAATTACATCCAAAGCCTACAAAGTGTTTCTTAAGTTTTATTCTTGTTTGGCCTTCTTTGGCCTAAGAGTTTACTACATTATGTCTAAAATCTAAATATTTTTGGCATGCCCTGTTATATCTAATAAGCTAGGATACAACAACAAAAAACATATACTGGATTCAATGGAATATTGGTATCCAAATGTGGAAAATTCACATTATCAAAATTAAAATCATCTCTTAAAAACTTTAATGCTGTTCCTTTTTTGTTCAATATTTTAAAATAGAAAGAGTGTTCATAAAAAGATGTCAGTACAGTCAAATGGTCTGTCTATTGATAATATTTTAATTATTTTTCACATCTTCCAAGGAGGATTGGCTCCCAGGATCGGCTATCGATATTTTCCAACAATGAAAACGTCGAAATGTCGTTATTTTCTGAAATTATTACCGAAGATAAATTTAAAATAAACAGTCCAAAAAATTCGAACCAATATATCGATCATTTCTTGTGAGTTTTGGAATTTTTCATTTAGGAATAAGACCAAAATTCACGATTCAAATGCTGAAGTGAACAAAATGGTGGCTGTTTGAATTCAAATTTTGAATCACGACATTTCCATATATGGGACAGAATATCGATGTTGCACTCTGGGAGCCAATCCTCCTTGACATCTTCTAAATAGACTAACAACTTGACTGCCATCTTTACATTGGCAAGAAATGTATGACAATAAAATGGTAAAATATATACATGTATGCCACTTTGATGCATCAAAACAAAACAAAATGATACAAGCATCATTTGAACATGTCATAGTGATGGTTACAAGTGAGTAACCAGCAATTATCAAGGGCATTGTAATCTTTTGGGTTTGCATCACTGCGAGAGAAGCTAGCACCAAAAACGGGTGGACGGGGTACACCTCAGGAAATATTTTCAAACTATGATTTGTTACTAGCTTTTCAACAAATTTTTTTGTTGGTTGGGGGGGTTATGAATATTTTATTCAAAATGATTTTTGACAAAATGATTGTGCAATTAAGCTACTTGAATTTCACATTGTTTAGATAGATGTTCAATGGAGGTTTAGAATTTGGTAATAGTGTTTTACTTTTTCCCAAACATAATTTTCTGAAATCCTAGCAGGCAACAAAAGATATCAACTTTTAAATATACATGTCAGCTTTTACTACTCATATGAAACAGATTTTCCCCCAAAACACTTTGGGGTATCAAATTTTTTGAATCAATTACCATATTTTTAGCTATGGCCTTGACCATGAAGTACAATGAATATACAAAATACAAATTATACTTATACAATAGATTTATTTTATACAAATATTTCAATAAATTTTACAATATTTAACTGTACATCATTTTTGTGTTCTTTATACTTATAATAATAATATAAATTATAGATCATAACTTCCATTGATTCGCAGTACTCCTGAATATGTGGTCATGTGACAAATTGCCATGACAATATGATTAAAAGCAAAAGAAATAATCTGATCTGATCGATATGTAAAATATTATATGTGTCAGTGTTTAAGTGTGCGGTTTTACAGTGCATACTGAGATGCAACTGTACTTTCCAAACACATGCATAATCATCAAATCATCATATTCATTTTCCCAAAGCCTGAATGCTGCAGTAGACAAACTTAAAATACCTACAGTGTATTTGTTTTGAGTACAAAAGGTCACTGTCATGGAATAATTTTTAGTAAACTTGGCAAGAACATGTGTGTTTTACTGTCAGGATGTTTTGTTAATGAACCTATGCAGCATATGAATCGACCAAAGAAAACGAAGTGTCAGAGTAGAGGCAGAAAATTTCCCTGAAGATCCTGAGAGCTCATTGCAAGAAGCTTTGTTTACTTTTACTTAAAACTCAAGTCTATTAATTGTACTCTTACTATGATGTCATAATATCCATGTTTGTAATAATTGATTTTGGAATCGTAAAACAAAAATGTCTAGTAGTGAGCCACTGGTCCTGACTATATGTGATAAAAGAGGAGATGTATGGCAAAGGTTCTCACATAAAGGTATAGCCACTAGACTATAAATTTCAATAGAGTCTATTTGCTACTAAATCAGTCTCATAGTGAATACATTACAACTTAGATCTTTATCTCTGAATATTTAAACTTATCTAGTTTCCTAATAATTTATAATCTCTTTTTAAATGAAAAGATATTTGCAGGTTGATAATTTCAGATGCCAGGTTGGAGTAAAATAAATATCAAAATCAATTACCAATTACATGAATTACATTTCTATGGCTTAGCTCAAACGTCAATGTGTACATGTGACTGTATTTTCATCTAGGTTTGCCATATCACACAATTCTGTTTTCTTATTCATGAACATTTTTATCATATTGTCTGTGCTTTATATCCAATTTAAGTTAAATACAACTCTTCACCATTTAAAAATGTTAAAAATACAACATTACCTTTTGAAGAACTTAGTGATCAAAAATACAGAATGATTTTTCTTATTTTAAAAACATTTAGTCAGGCTAGCTCACAGTGTCAACAGATGCATGAAAGTTTGTATGACAATCAGCCATATATCTTTGTGTATCTGTGTATCAGACTGTATTGGCAACAGTATTTATTTCATATTACTGCTTATTTACTTATCTGAGTTCTCATACATTTATTTAAATAATGAATATTAAAAATATAAATATATATAATCTGTCATATAGGACTTCCAATATGCACATAATTTAATAACAATCACCTTACAATGTACAAATACCACAACTGTTTTTTTCTACACCACCTTGAGTGTAGTCTACATATATAACATAGCATTTGCCGAGGGGGGAGGTAGTTTTTAAAAATTCAAGGGGGACTCAATATTGATAATTTTGAATAATTTTGAATTTCAATACTGGTATTGAAAAACTGCTTGATTTTGAAAGATTTTTTGTCCATGGGGGCTCAAATCCCCTGAATCCCCACCCCTGAATCCCCACCCCCTGGCTACAGACGTACATGCGTCGGATAAATACTTATTTAGAACAGTACTATACATATGACAAAGGCATATTTAGTACAGTACAATACATTAGACAATGTAGGCATATGTTCAAGGTGATATAGTATTATGTACATTACACATGTACAATAAAAGTAAAATCTGACTTTCTCACAATTCTCTGAAGCTGCATAAGAAACACATTCAGTTCCAAGGGTCTTGATTCATATATCTAGCAAGAGGTTTGAATATTTGTTAACACTTAAGCCAATTATGGCACTTTTTCCATGTTGTTAATAACTCAGGTGTTTGATTTAAGTAACAGTTGTTGCTCTCTTAACTAACAAAGATGAGTCTACATTTTTCTGTACCTATTTTCAGCCATGTTCATGAATCTAATTTCAGTTCACAGCTTCAGACATGAACTATAGAGATCAATTTATATTTCTTAATAAATCATATGTATCACAGAGTCGTAACCAAGATTTGAAAACAACAATGACGGCATTGTACATTGTAATAATCATATGGACACCTGTGTATAATAATAGTACTAGCAGATAAGTATTATCTTAAGTTTCACAGAATCTCTGTTTTTTTTCATACACATGTTACATGAAGTGATTAAAGTTGCACTTAGCTAAAATCAACTGTTCACTCATGCAGTTAAAGATAAAAAATGTGCACATCTGTATGATTGGATGAATCTTTACTGCATCTGTGTGTGTTAAATGGCCATTTGAACACATCTGTGCTTTACGGGCATTTAATACAACTTATCTACACTCAATGAACTGGACATATATTGTTGCAGATGTTGACTTCTTGGCAGCTTTCTCTTTCATCCAATGACCCAGGCTCTGTCAATGTCGTCTGCTGGATCCTATTGCACTGCCATCTTTAAAAGGGCACAAGAACTAGAATTACATTTGGCTCCCTCTATGTTAACGATCCTGGACTAGGACTCCCATATCCACTAGACATATCATCACTCAGACACTGGGCTTGCCTCTTAATCTGGGCCAAGGCATTATAGTTATATGACATACTGGCGAATACCATCCGTTCCTCATAGTCATATTCACATAATATTTTATTGTCACACAAATAAAATTTATCGCCAACACAAAACCTGGAAACAGAAATAGAAAACATTTTTATTTTATTAAAAATTATCTGGAGTGAACAGATTACAAACGATAGTCTAACGTGTCAGTGTATTTGGACATAGATATTATTCGAAACAATCCTTTGTGGAAGAGTCTATAAGTGTTGTTCAGTGTAGCTTGTATGATGCTGATAAAGAAATATCAAATCAAATCCTTTCATTGATTCAATTTTTGGGTTTTATGATAACAATTTCAAGAAACGTTTGAGGTTTTACCATATATAAAATATAAAACTTGCATAGCACATAGTTGAAATAATAACAAGATTGGTCATTGCGAATATTATTTTACACTTCAAAAGTTAATTAACAGTAACATAGCTTTTCACAGTTAGCATTAGTCACGCTTAAATGCCCGTAATAATACCGTAAAGATCGCAAAATGTCCCTATTCCCTTTGGTGGTAATCGCCCATTAACGTTCATATCTCATTAATTTTGCTGGATTCTCACTGACGTTTATGAGGTTGTCTAATAATGTAAATTAAAGTGAGTACAGAGTTTTAATTTCATGCATTAAGTAATATTACTATTGTTCAGTTCAACTGGTGATGAGCACTGACGTTTATGACAAAAACACACGGCTTTTTGTAGCTAAATTACCCGATAAAAAGTCGTAAATGCCCTGACCTGCGTGTTTGATAGAACTGAAGCAGAGAATTTGTCAGTTTAGATCAAGAACTAGGCTGTAATTATTGCCTTTTAGAGTGTTCTGAAGAAATACACAATACTTGAGATCCCTTACCCTTGCTCAATACCCATGTCCTAAGAGCGCCATTTATTCAAAATAACTGTTATTGTACTTCAATGAAATCATGCTAAATGATGTATTAAATATTGCTCTGAATTTAAAAAACATGAAGATAACCAATAAAGGAACTGCAAAAGAAAGAATTTCTGGTTTCATTTATATGTTTCAGGGAGTATTTCTCGTATATTACGTACTTAGAGAGACACTTATATTGACTGAAGAGCTGTACTTCACTCCCGTAAGTATTATTGCTTTTTATACCTCCTTAGCCTCGTCAAGTGCCTAACACTCGCAATATATTGACAACTTTTCTCTTTACATTTGTCATTTCAGTTCCAAGATTTCTACTTCTTAAAATGCTTCTTGTTTTTAACATGATTGAGAAAAATTAATTTGACATCAATTAGTAATTATATTTTATTTGGAAAATGCCATAACGTTTCAAAGTTGTCATATTTCGAAATGGAAATCTATGTCAAATGTTTGAGCAAGAAACAGGTGGAACACAAAAATTATATAGAAAATCATGCCACAATTTCCAACAATTATGCAACTTTGGTATTAAAAATAAAATAGATTTAAAAAAAAAATTCGCCACAAATTGAATTGAATTGACGTGACTTACCTGTGGCGTGATAACGTGGCTAATAATGCTAAAAGCACAGCCACTTACACTGTATTATTGTATTGTATTCTTTGTACAAATGAATAACTTAATAAAAAAATTAAAAAAAACGTCGCCACAAATTGAATTGAATTGACGTGACTTTTACCTGTGATTACACTGTTGACAGGCAAAGCATTCCAGGTGGTACACATTCCCTTTGGCCCTCATTACCATTTCAAATGCTGGAATCATCTTGTTACATGCTGAACAATAGCCAGTTGATCCAAATAATCTGAAAGTACAAGTTTCTTCATAAGGGACAGACTCCATGATATTCACAATAAGGAAATCCTTTATGCATGGTTGTCCCCAGGGGGGGGTGCATTGGGTGTGACTACACCCCTGTTTTGAGCCAATTCCTGGGATTTTGTTAATGGTGCTAAGAAAGAGAGGAAAGAAGAACTATGGGCTCTGGCGAATGAGGTAGAGAGGTTTTCAAGTGCAAACCTTTCTTTGTATTGAGGTAAACACCATTGTAAGACCAGAACAACGGCAACGCCAAAGCGTAGCGAATCCCATCGAACAGAAATGGCTGGCATTTTTACAAACGAATAGCAAATATCATAAAACAACACACCAGAAAGGCCACCATTTTCAAAATGGTTGCTCACTAGCAAAGTTGTCATCAGAAGAAATAATATGCTTTTAAGTAGCCACCTCTAAAATTTTTGAAAAATCGCACACGAACTTGTAAAATAACACACATAAAACTGGTGGCCATTTTTCAAAATGGCCGACTACTCCAAAAAGTTTTATTAGACAATGTGCCATGCTTAAAGTATTCACATATCAAATATGAACAAAATCGCTCCACTTCTTTTCGAGTTATAGTAAAATACGTTAAAATGGCGGCCATTTTTCAAAATTGTTTTCAAAATGGCCGCCTTCTACCAAAAGTGTCATAGGACAGTGTGCCATGCTTATAGTATTCACATACCAAATATGAACAAAATCGCTCCACTACTTTTCGAGTTAGTATAATATGTTAAAATGGCGGCCATTTTTCAAAATGGCCACCTTCTACTAAAAGTGTCTTTAGACAGTGTGCAATGCTTATAGTATTCACATACCAAATATGAACAAAATCGCTCCACTATTTTTTGAGTTATAGCAAAAATCGTAAAATGACGAGTAAAGGCCGCCATTTTTCAAGATGGCTGCCATGTGCTTCTTTAATATCTACATTTGTAGCATTATTAATGTCCTTTATAATTTTTTTACATTTAAAACATATTGCTATTACAGTTTTACATATTACACCTAAATTACTGTAAAATCGGCACTAAAATGGCCGCCATTTTGAAATGAGCGGCCATTTTGAAAATCGGCTCTCGAGCAGAACTTCTACCCCCATAGGGTATATGTGTACAAAATATGAACAAAATCGGGCCAACGGTATTTGAGTTATTGCCCGGACGGACGGACGGACGGACAGACGGACGGACGGACGGACGGACGGACGGACGTACGTACAGACGTACGTACGGACGGACGGACGGACGGAGGCGTTCCCTATATCCCTCCGAACTTTGTTCGATGGGATAATAAACACCTTTCTACAAGGTAAACCCCTTTGTAATTCAAGCAATAGAAATCTGTTAAAATTGGTAGATAAAACACCTCTAATTCAGGTCACGTACATGTAAGTCGAATCACAATTTATCAAAATCTGTACTGCTGGCAACAAACACCAAGTTGCGGTTTAATGACCACTGAAGTAAAGCAATGCTTCGATGGTTGTCATTTCAAAATTGTCACTTGATATCAATCCAAATTTTCACAATCAATTCCGAGAAGCTTACATTATGGTATTAAAAAAAAGATCTATCACAAGTTTACAATTCAACACCACATTATGGATTTATCCGATATGGCCCATAATCACCTGATTAAAATTTCACACCTTAAAGCTCGCTTGTGACAATCCCCGGCAGCTCATTTATTTACCCAGGATTCTTAGCTATTCATTTCCGGGTGTTTAATTTCCGTATCATTCTTTTCAACACATTTAAAGACACTTGGTGATTGATCGTACAGCTATCTCTTATTCATCTAAGAAACAATAAATAATGCTGAATGCAATCAGAAATGACAGCCTGTCTTTTCCTAACAGCCATTTGCCAGTTTTAAGCTCCTATTGCCATATATTTCAATGTCCTGTGTCATTCATAATTCTTAGTTATAGTCATTTTCACTGATATGATATTCATGTAACAAACATAACAGGTACATGATGTAAGCCTGAGATCAATCTTTAAAAGATATCTGAAATATAACACAAGCACTGCAATGAATGTCTATACATGTATGTGTAAATTCAGTTTACCAATATTTAATTAAATTGTTTCACCATTTTGCCAATTTGAATGATTTTGCCATTTTACTTATTTTGCTATTTCCAATTATTTTGCCAATTTAATTACTTGATGCTCCATTTACATTGAATTCCTTTATAAAAATCCTTTGATTTCCTTTTGATAGATGCTGATAGATGAATTCCATGATGTATAGCATTCAATGACAAACAAAGATGTTCCTATTAGACCAGTAATCTGCCTCGTTAATAAGATCAAAGGAAATACCTTCAAGTGAAAAATAAATGAAAAGTGCAAATTGATTTCATCATGAATAAATAAATAAGTCTTGTGCCTTGATAACACACTCATCAATACAAAGACGTCTTTCTAACCACGCAATTTTGCATATTTTCTCCCAAAGAAGGAGTGTCTGATTTTTTGGTAATCTATAAAATACGGACGAAGAATTTAACATGTTTTACTCAGTTTTTTTGCTTATTCGTCTCTATTTTACTATATTTCCAGTTTAAAAATATGCCCACTGTGATATTTTATTCAATGGCAAGTCTCAAATTGGATGTAAATGATTCCTTTCAAACATTAATCAGTGGGAGAAAAAAGACAAACATGGAATTGTATTAGGAGATCAAAATCGTGTGATTTTCTAAATTTCATTAGAATCATGGTGATCATGGCAAGATAATCGGCGTATTAATCAAAATGGGGATTTTTCAAAGATTTCTCTGGCTACTAACATGGAGTAATATCGTGTTACCCTCGGGAGGATAATTAAAACGTCTAAAAGTTGTATTTTCAAATTAAAGTCGTTTATTTATGACGCTGGATGATCACAATGATAAAACATTGGACACTATTACAGGGGTCCTATATACTGCTAATTAGTTTTGCGGAGGAATAATGCCTTTATCTATAGATTCTGTCAAGATTTTCAACGGAATCTGCACCGACGGTGATTTTTACAGCCTAATGGCTAATTTTGTTATGATTGCTCTGACAAAAATATTGTTATAGTTTGATGGATTGGAATGCTTAGAGACACCTTCTAATTTCCTAGGTAGTCACTCATTTTCCACCCTATGCACAAAAGATAATAAATATTTCATGTATCATATCTATCATATTATCGCAACATATATGTATTTTACCTTGTCAAATAAGGTCAACCGGAAACCACCCACTATTCTTACATATGATTCTTACAGTTTCAAATGAAATGCTAATTATTCTACAAAGATCTCCTACCTTTTCACAGTAGCATTGTTTTATTTAACGCTATGGTGTTAGCAACCGTGTAAACGCAATCAAGAAAAGGATTATACCGTTGCAATTAGACCTCTTTTGTGACGAGTTGTTTTATCTTTAAATTGGTTTTTGCAGATAAAGCTGATTTTTACGGAGACTTTGAATTATAGAACAGCACATTTTCCTGTCATTGCAAATCATAAACCATATTTTCCTAATTTCCTTTTTCAGTAAAAATAACACGGCGGTAATTATAAAATAACTTTTTTAATTTAGCTGACACACAAGAGTATAATAAATAACATAAATAATTGTAAACGAGATATAAATGAGATACCAGTAAATAGGAAAAATACATTATGTCATGTAGGTCCAGTTTTTATTTGAACCAAGAGAATTAAAGGGATACTGAAGTGGAGGGCATGGTGTCCTGGTGTAGGCGTGTAGCCTGGGAAGGCTGACGTATCCCCCCTGTCCCGATATGAAAAAATAAGTGAATTTTCACGATTATTAACATGTTTAACTATTTTTTGCAAAGCAATGACAAAACAAGCAATTTGTGATTTTATTTCAGCAAGACTTTGGCAAATTCATAATTATCATTTTTGAGAGAAAATTTTTTGAAGTCCTTCTGAAAATGTTGAAAGCATTTAAGAATCTGACCTGACTATGAAAAGGTCTAAGAAATGAGTATGGCAAGAAAATTTAAGCATGGCATCAGATAATATAATAATCTTAAGATGCAAAGTAATAGTTTTGAGATGCAATATAATAACCTTAAGATGCAAAGTAATAGTTTTGAGATGCAATGTAATAATCTTAAGATGATAATAATCTTAAGATGCAAAGTAATAATCTTGAGATGCAATATAATAATATTGAGATGCAAAGTAATAATCTTAAGATGTACAAGAAGTAAACTTTCCATCAAAAATATGAAATAAAGCAAGTTTAAAATCATACCTTAAATAATCTCTTCTACAAAGCATTAGATTAGCTTTTGTGAATAACGTAGATCCCACTTCTCCGAGTCGACAGTCGCAACATGAACATTTGAGGCAATCTTCGTGCCAGTATTCGTCCATTGTCTTCAACAAGTAGCGATCATGGATCTTCTTCTTGCAACCACAGCATTCATGCACTGTATGGCAACTCTCTTGGCTGATGGCCATTTCTCCTGCAAAAACACAGAATAGAATCTTTATATGGTGTGTCATGTTGTGTTTGTGATGAAATCATTATGTGGTGTGTCATAAAATAAGCCAGTGCAACCAATTCCAGTTTATCTTAATAGGTCCATTGAACAATCCAACATAGTACATTGCATTGATGCAATTATTTTTACCGATGCAACAAATACATGTTATATATAAGCTATCAGTACTTCATATCTATAAACATCATACAACTGAGTGTGAATATCAAAACCAAACGTCGAAAGAGTTGTAACCTAGCCCTACAAATTATTGTTCTTTGTCTGCCAACCAACATTTAAAGCAACAATATAATGTAACATTTATATAAATGCAAATCAATTTTGATAATATTGACAAGGTATCAACAAATATGTTTAATTATAAAACATAATTACATTTAAAAAATAAATTAAACATATTGGTGGCTATAATCAATCTTCTATTACACAAAATGATTTCACCAAATCAACTACAGTACTTTCATCATCTATTATTTTGATCAACTTCCCACGATCAATAGCTTCAGTTATATCACACAAATCCCTTCAATTAATTGAAATACAAAATGCCAGCATGACCATGCTTTCAGTTAAATATGTAACACATAAAAGTATACAAAAATATCAGACTATAAGAGGAGATACTTTATTGCGGTGTGAAGTCTAATATTTATTCTTAAAACTGTCTGCCAAATCTTCAAAATTCCTAACAAAGGCAAATAGATTTGACTGTGTGTTAGTTGGCTAGGCTTTAAGAGTTTGACAGGCTTTAAGAGTTTAATAGGCTTTAAGAGTTTAACAAGCTTAAGTGAGGAATAGCATACATGTGTATTTTACCATTTGATGAATAACTGAATATGTTACATGAACCATTTACATGATAGGATATCACAATGAAAACCTAACTTTTGTATTTAATAAACATAATTCAAACAAACATAATAATCTTCTTAATGACAGATATTACTTGTATGTACATATGTTTTAAATCAATGATTTTATTATATATTGACTCGAATCTCAATTGGAATATAATTGATGCATTAGTATCGATTTACGCAATCTAAAAATTCACAGTGATTTACAATTCGATTTACAATTTTAATTTGATGAAATGATCAACAAGGCAAGCACAATTATCATGATTCTCCTACATCAAAAATCTGTCAAAATAACAAATTGAGAGCATTTATATATTTCAAAAAACCCTTCATCATATATACAATCAAGCAAACTTGTTCATTAATTCATTTTTTGTTTTGATCAATGGAAACTGATTTATTGTTATTTCATCATTAATTAAATTCACTTTTTTTAATTAATGCAGTTTGTAAGTATCTGTTTGTTGGATAAAATAATTTTTCAAGTTTATAATATCGCTTTCAATTTCAATAATGAATGAACATTTGTGTAAATAAAAAAGGTTTTGCAATTAACAGGATTAAATTTAAGACAATAACTAGTATATGTAAAACCTTGTAAAAGTCTAATTAACAGTGTAAGTGACATGTAAGTACATGAACAGACAGACTGACTGCCTCAACTGACATTTTATACTTTTTAATCCTGTGTGACACCAGTCTCAGACAACATTGTTTAGATTATTAATCAAATCATATTAAAAAATCAAATTTTATTTTAAAATGTAGGCCCTTAATGTTAAAAAATCAAATTTTATTTTAAAATGTAGGCCCTTAATATTAAAAAAATCAAATTTTATTTTAAAATGTAGGCCCTTTAAATGCTCTCATATGGTGTCCTAAGTTTACATTTTTATTCAATTTCAGTAGATTGAAACATTTTATAAATGAACAGAACCATGTTTTATCATTAACAAGATTATTAAACACAAAAAAAGCGTTACTTACGTTAGCATTCACTTTGTACCACTTATGATAACACAAAAATAATGTCTTTACCTGTGCGTGTCAATGACTTACAACTTTAGGCTGTTAGAAACCTCAAAGCTATTTGAACTTCTCCTTTTCTTAATTAAAAACTGCACTAAGCTATGGTCCCAACTCGTTTGTTATGAGGTGACTACTCAGATAGTCAATTAATGTATTTACCTATATTTCACGATTAAGACATTTACTTTACACACGCTTTGGAATTAGAAATGACTAAAAGTTGATACAAGCTATCAATACCTGTAACCAAAGTATCTCAACTCTCCTACCTTTTTGCATTGTTTCTCATACGATTTTGAAGGAAATGTTTATTTTTTGAATTTCCATTCAAATTAGCATTTTGAATTCATTCCTTAGGCAAAAATTCCTTGTAATTTTCCCTCCTTTTAATGTTATTTCACCGATATATATACAAGACTTCCTAATATTTTGTTCCCCGACAGGGCTTGATAAACCAATCAAATATATTGACACAATCGTGAATTTAATAAGATAGTGTTATTTTTCAAGATGCTTTATAAAATTTATTTATTTGTACATCTCCATAATGCCACGATTTGTGTGCCAGACAGATGTCTTCAGTCGATCAACATTGGATTTTAGCTCAATTCAGTGTAATTTAATGTTGTTTGATAGAGCTCTTTATCTGTTTGTATCATAAATTATCATTTACTAATCACATGAGGAGTAAAAGTAGGCTAACGATATAGATTCTGTTTAAATTATGACCTGCAATAAATTTTTTTTTTAATAAACAAATAATAGTGTGTACTTTGATTTGTAGGTGTATTTTACAAATTATAATGATTCTGGGATAAACAAACCAGCAAGCAAGATGATTGACAGTTGTAGACACTCAAAAGCCTATTCTGAAACGTCACTTCAAAGTACCGTAATTGGAGCGACATTAACAGGATTCTTTTCAGTTATGTTACTGTCAACTTCCATGATCTACCCCACCTTGACCTGACTCCCTGTACCTCCAGCCTTACCCCCTACTAACCTTGACTTGAAGCAATACTAGATGCAGGACTATAACTTCTACTTGAATTCAATCTCTTTACTTTTGGGCTACGACGTTTTCTCACTTTTGGTTTTGGCACACTCGTGTCAATAGTTTTCATAATTGCATCGTATGTCGGGTACATGCCCTGCTCTGTCCTTAGTGTGAATAAGTCTCCGCAATATGGGTTCCTCTCTCTCTTTACTTCTACTAACATCTTCAGTACTTAGATCTCTCCTTTTCAAAATGTCCTTACTTTGTATCTAAATTATTTTTGAAAGAATTGAAATTAAATTATTCTTTTCAAATAACTATATACTAATTCTTCTATTTTTCAGCGTATTGTCCATTTCTTGAATTTTGTAGTTTTTTTCAAGTGCTCCAATCTCTCTTATTACTGACTGCCTCTAAGGGTAGCTGTATCATAAATGATTTTTTGAGAATCACTTTTTGATTTAAATAAGGTGATGAGTGCAGGTTCCCATGTGATTGCATAAATGTTGATGATATCACTGTGTGAATCACATTTACAACTGATTACAGTTTAATGACTATATTGATAACGTTTATAAAACTGACCAATCAGAATATTTCCCAAAATACGTTTAAATTGAGAACATATCATCCCATGATGCAAGCTGATACACATGAGTTCTCTGATTGGTTAAAATTCGACATATGTTGTGATCCATCTGGGATTGGAATAAATAGTGTATATTTATTTTTTATTGTGTAAATGAATTTATTCTGACACCTAATGACAATAATTCTCTAGATTTTATTCCAAGATTATTGGTTCATATATCCCATTCAACTTAATATCCCATTTTACATCTATTTATTTTTCTTTTCTAAATATTGATTGAGGTAGGGATCTCGAGCTAATGGCGCTTTTATTGCTTATCAACTCAATTCTTATATTTTAATAGGACTTTACAATCTCTTTATTGTTTCATTATGTCTTTTGGACTCATCAAAGAATACTTAGCATTCAATCATTATACTTGTTTGTAACAAACAATTAAGGATGAAAACTAATATCATAAAAACATATTTTTTACTGAATGAATGATTTAATTTACTTTAATCTGCTTAGTGTGACAGCTTGCCTAGTGAAAAGAAATTCATCTGCAACTTTAATTTCAATCCACTTTATAATTGTCTCAAAAATAGTTTTTGAATCGTTGATCTAAGTTTGATACTCTATTAAAGGAAAAAACATTTAAGTAATTAAGTTAAGAACTAAAAGTAGACTTCAATAACAAGTCAAGTTCCCATGAAATAAACTGATTGGCAGAAATTTATTAAAATCTGTTTAGTTTCATCTAATCGGTCAGTGTTGAACCTGATGAACCTGGCGGATGTCACATGGATACATTCAACCTAATTTCAAATACAATATTAGATGATTTAAAGATTTTATTAAAATTGAATGGTTTCTAATGCAGGTGAGTTGTCCTGTGCTGTTCCCTGCCTTACACGAGGTTACATGACTACTATAATCTTCCATAGACATCATAGCGGATGTATTAGCCACTTCCTTTAACATAGAGATGAGTGATATTGTAAAAGGCAGTTACATTATATGTTAAGATTTGATCGTTTTTTCAATTTGGACAACCTTAATTATCATGTTATCGCTAACCACAAATCGAATGATGATATATGATTTAATCAATAAACAGTAAGGTGTTTCAATGATTTTCATATGAAATAGAACAAAACTTAGGATCAAAAAGACATAAAATAGATAAAATAAACATTCAGAATCATAATAAGTCCGAAATTCTAGAAGTCGAACTCTTATTGTGAACTTTGCGGGAATTTCCCAACTTTGCGGGAATTTCCTAACTTCACGAGAAATTATGCCAATTGACTTGTGTCTAATGAGAATGACATTTCATGCACAAAATGAACTGCTTGACCTTAAACTTAAAATGATTCTATTTCTGAATTTTTTCAAGATTCTTTCATGGGCTTTCAATAATTCTATTGAATGCCCATGATTCTTTCAAGGAAATTAAAAAATTAATTTCACTAAAATAATGGCAATAATTTGGGTAAACATTTAATTTGAACTGATCATGAAATATCAAAAGGCACCAAAATAACAGCTTGCTATTCTCTCTTATTTGATCATATTAAATACAACTGACCTGGTCATTTCATTTTTAATAGAACTTGATTAACGAGAGTTGAAAATTATAATTTATAACATATTTCAAACCAATTATAATCTGATGAAACAAAACAAAAAATTATTTCTAGTACCACATCTTTGCTTTTGATCAAAAAATTAAATTTGACCATAATTAATGATGAAATGGATACAAATAACAAATTATTTAGTAAAAAGTAGAAATATATTTTATTGAATGGTCAAAGGACGATTAAGATATCAAATATATACATGTCTCCTCTAACAATCAGATAGCCTACATTTACCAGGCAGAGCTACCTCAATGTAACCACAAAACAAGATAATCTGATCTCCTTTTAAAACACCATCATGGTCAAGTTTTAGAAATGTACAGCAGGAAAAGATTGATTATCAAAAATAACCTTAATTGAAATTTGTATCCTTAATATGTAAAAAAACGCAAGAAAATGAAGTGTTTATTTAGATTCTAACCAGAAAGTGAAAAATAATTAGCGTAATCAATGTGACATTTTCGGAAAAACAATCTTGTATACATACCCTATATCTAACATGCAGACTGATTAAATCTCTCTGAAATAATGTGCTCATCAAGAAAACTCCAAAGTAAATGTTATTTTAGTAATCATCAGTAAACTTGATATTTGATGCATACTGTAATTTATTTTCCCACATCCATTGTATTGGAATTGGATATATTTTAAAAATTGATTAGAAAAATCATGATAATATAGGAAAAATTTGACAAATACTGGATCCCTGACCCCACCCGAGAAAAAATCCTGGGTATAGGCTGCAAATATTCAGTAGCCTTAACTTAGGTTTATACAAGTAGACAACATAAGAAGTAAAACTAAAAAGAAGAAAAACTAAGAGTACGTGATATAATGTGTGATACAGGAGACAGGCTCGGTTGTCTTGTTCTAAGTGCACCTTGACTGATTGCTAACCTGATTCAATATGGTACTTCAATTTTTATTATGTTTTTAAGAAATTGCTCAAAGAGTATTAAATGGATTTTACTGGCTTTGCATAGAACAAACCATTAGCTAGATTGGTACAAATGAAAATTAGAACCCTCTTATAGAATGCAACAGTGTGGTTCACTGTACTTTTAATAACACTTTCTTAATATCAGGTATAACTAAAAGCAGATAAAGATTACATTGCATTTAATACATTTCTCCCAAGTTTATATTTTTCACCATTAAGTCCCATTTAAATAGTCCATTCAGTGAGACATATTTCACTCAGATTTATATTTCATGAGTTTGTCTAAAATTGTGAAAATATGTATCAAATTGGGAGCAAATTAAAAAAATAATTTTCTACAAAGATGTTTGATCATTTAAGCAAATTGTTATGTGTAGGGGGTTTACATAGTTAACTCCAGTTACATACCAGCAGATTGCAGCTTCTTTAAAATACATACATGCCACATTACTAATGAGCAGGTGTAATTAAAATCATTTTCTAAAGAAAACTGACACTATCTTAAATACGATCAAGTGCATTATATGTAAAGAAATTACAGTAAATAACACCTTGTCTCTGATAATAATAACAATAACATAAAGGGACCATATCAATAATACAAACCAATACAATATAATACAATACAATATACTACAATACAATACAATATAATACAAACCATATCAAACCAATACAATACAATACATACAATATAATACAAACCAAACCAATGCAATACATTACAACATTATACAAACCAAACCAATACAATGCAATGCATTACAATACATACAATATAATACAAGTCAAACAAATACAATGTAATGCATTACAATACATACAATATAATACAAACCAAACAAATACAATGCAATGCATTACAATACATACAATATAAAATAAAACAAACCAAATCAATATAATGCAATGAATTATAATACATACAATATAATACAAATCATACCAAACCAATACAATACAATACATACAATATAATACAAACCAAACCAAAACAATGCAATGCATTACAATACATGATACAGGATTTGTACCAGGTTCAGAGAGAGCATGTGATATTTTAAGGTAATACCCCGTATTTGCATTATCTCTCACAATATTAGCGAGATCAATAGTGCAAAAATAGTTCATTCATGGAACGAAGCGTGAAACTTTCCACATATCATCAGAATACCATTCCCTTTGATTTAAGAGCCAGAGCCATTTTTGTGGTCCACTAGAATGATCAAAAAATAGTAAGTACCCCCTCCCACCAAATCCCATGGGGGTGCGGAGATATCGAAATATTTTTTTCATAAAAAAATTTCTTTGAATATGGTCATACTACAGTTTTAGAGTGCTATTTTCATGGTAAAGAAATTTTGCAAACATAACAAGATGATTTATCATCGATTTTCATCATTGTTAAAGACTAATCATGAGCGACGCCCACTTTTCATACCTTGAACATTTAGGTTATCAAATCTCTATCATTGGTTGAACAAATGAATGTAATTCAGTTTTCTGGATAACACCAGATACCCTTTTGATGTAAGGTGCTATAATTGATCTTTGCATTTGACTTCTTAAAGGCTTAGACCATATCACACCCCTGTTTAGAAGAAGAAAGCAAGCAACAAATGTCCCAGATCTACAACATGTATCCACTATTCTATGTACATGTATGTCGAGTCTCTATACTCTCCTGAAGAGAACCTATGCTATAGACACAACTGTCCAGAATTTAGATGATGATGTGCTTAAACAGTTTGATGAATGGTGTGCTGACCAAGTGCCTAAACTCCTTGATGAATGCTGTGCTGACCAACAGAATGTACCAGTCTTCAAGCTTTGGTTTCTGATTATTCAAATTGAAATACTGTGCCTTGACTATGTGAGGGCTATAGGGCAGGAGAATTTTCCTCTTTATTTCCAGATGGTTTCTCTTTAATTTTCATAGTTGTTAAAGACTAGTCATGGGCGACGCCCACTTTTTATATGCTGAACATTTAGGCTATTAAACTTCTTTCATGAGTTGAACCAGAACCAGAAGGGCCGCCACAGTTACAGCCTGCAGTCTCTAAATTCTCAAGAGAGCCTATACTACATACACAGCTGTCCAGAATCTAGATAATGAAGTGATAAACAGTTTGATGAATGGTGTGCTGACCAACAGAATGTACCAGTCTTTAAGTTTTGGTTTCCGATTATTTGAATCGAAATACTGTGCCTTAACTAAGTGTGGGCTATCAGAGAGGGAAATTTCCCTCTTTATCTCCAGTCAATTAGCAAGCTTGTCACCTGGTTTTTCGTTTTTTGACCTTGTCAATATGCTTGCTGAGTACCAGTTCAGTATATCATCAGAACTCAAAGTTCAAAAATGGATAGCTTTTGGAAAAGTAAAAAATTAGAAATATCTCACTTCCCGTGAAATTGCAGCTGCCTTTGACATGGTAGGACTATGTGTCTCCCCTTATTTCATGTCCCAACAGGTTCAGACACTATATCTGGAGTCCAATCATTGAATGTTTTGTTGTGATTTTATACAATAGAGACAGCAATGAAATAACTGTAAATGCTGCAAGACAAGAAATGTTCACAAAGAAAACAACTCAAATTGTGAACATCCCACCATAAGTTGCATAAGTTGGTTCCAGACAATTATACCTATGTCAGTCCTCGCTTCACCCTCACAATTGAGTTGGGAATCCTTTACCACAAAGGCTGGGAAAATAATTTGGGTGCCAGTGTGGAAAATGCATCAGATGCATGCCAAATGCTAGTAAAATGCAGCTGCAAACAACAGTGCTCAACAAAAAGATGCAAGTGCTTTTTTGTCATTCTAGTGAACCACAAAAATGGCTCTGGCACTTAAATCAAAGGGAATGGTGTCCTGATGAGATCTGAAAAATTGCAAATGCCTCCTCCCATCAAATCCTGGGGGGAGGGGAGGGAAGTATTTTTTGTTGATTTTTTTTTAATATGATCTATATTCATTTTTAGTATGTTATTTTCAGTGTTTAAAATCCATTTTCAACATTGCATCCGTATTTCTCATGGATATTCATTATTAAAGCTTGACCGAGGGCGACGCCCACTTTATCAACATGTTAAATTACAAGTTAATGAGTCTTCTATTATGGATAGGAAATTTACCTATTTTGTGCATTTAATCACTTCAACACTCTATTATCAGTATCACTGAGCTAGGTGTCATGTCCATTACAATCCCTGCATTTTACTAGCATTTGGCATGCATCTGAAGCTTGGGGCAATGTTTTCTACACTGGCACCCAAATCATTTTTCCAGCCTTTGCTGGTGTAGTGTCTGAACCTGTGGGAGCATGAAATAAGGGGAGACACATAGTCCTACCATGTCAAAGGGCAGCTGCAATTTCATGGGAAGTGAGATATTTCTAATTTTTTACTTTTCCAAAAGCTATCCATTTTTGAACTTTGAGTTCTGATGATATACTGAACTGGTACTCAGCAAGCATATTGACAAGGTCAAGAAACAAAAAAACAGGTGATAAGATTGCTAATTGACTGGAGATAAAGAGGGAAATTTCCCTCTCTGATAGCCCACACTTAGTTAAGGCACAGTATTTCGATTCAAATAATCGGAAACCAAAACTTAAAGACTGGTACATTCTGTTGGTCAGCACACCATTCATCAAACTGTTTATCACTTCATTATCTAGATTCTGGACAGCTGTGTATGTAGTATAGGCTCTCTTGAGAATTTAGAGACTTCAGGCTGTGACTGTGGCGGCCCTTCTGGTTCCGGTTCAAACCATGAAAGAGGTTTAATAGCCTAAATGTTCACTGGTACTGGTACATTCTGTTGGTCAGCACACCATTCATTAAACTGTTTAGGCACATCATCATCTCAATTCTGGAAAGTTGTATCTGTAGCATAGGTTCTCTTCAGGAGAAAATAGAGACTCGACATACATGTACATAGAATAGTGGATACATGTTGTAGATCTGGGACATTTGTTGCTTGCTTTCTTCTTCTAAACAGGGTTGTGATATGGTGTAAGCCTTTAAAAAGTCAAATGCTAAGATTAATTATAGCACCTAACATCAAAAAGGTATCTGGTGTTATCCAGAAAACTGAATTACATTCATTTGTTCAACCCATGATAGAGATTTAATAACCTAAATGTTTAAGGTATGAAAAGTGGGCGTCGCCCATGATTAGTCTTTAACAATGATGGAAATCAATGATAAATCATCTTGTTATGTTTGCAAAATTTCTTTACCATGAAAATAGCACACTAAAACTGTAGTATGACCATATTCAAAGAATTTTTTTATGAAAAAAATATTCCTATATCTCCCCACCCCCATGGGATATGGTGGGAGGGGGTACTTTCTATTTTTTGACCATACTAGTGGACCTCAAAACTGGCTCTGGCTCTTAAATCAAAGGGAATGGTATTCTGATGATATGTGGAAAGTTTCATGCTTCGTTCCATGAATGAACTGTTTGCCTGTTTTCTTGCACTATTGATCTCGCTATATATGATTCTATGATTTCAAAAATAAAATAATTGTTATGTTTTGTTCTTAGACTATTTCAATAAAAAGGACTACTATGGGTATACAGAACATAGTACCCATTCATTGAGTCCTACAATTTATTGACAATAAAATAAATGTGCCTTTATTTTATGCACATGTCATGAGATGATCCCTAATATAAAAAAAATGCATATAACATGGACGAAAGAGATTGTCTTACAACCTGTATTAGTGTATTTGTCTTTTATATCTGTATCATCTTCAAATGTGTGTCACATGGCTCACATCTGTGTCACATGGCTCAAATCTGTGTCACATGGCTCACATCTGTGTCACATCTATATGGGGCCAGTGACAATGCAGTCAACTAAACTAGGTTAAAATATTTATGTATACAAGGGACTCATTCTTGAAGGATATCATCAAAATGTAAGAAATAATCACTAGTACAGATGATACATTTGCCCAATGAACACAAAACGTCATAGAAGGATATTTTTATCATGTGACCTGTTTTTGTTTGTTGATAAATATGACAGTGAATACCGATCATTTTAATTCTTAATTTAAATGTGCCATTTCAATGAAAGATTATATCCACTTTGATAGATAAATTGCAATGAATACATAAAAACCTTTCTATTTCTCTGAATAGAAAAGTTTTTAAGAATAGGCATGATGACACTATATTTGAATGGGATTTCTTAAAATAAAACAATTTTTGATAAACCTCTACATATTTGATTCCGCATTTAAGGCGCAGCGTGTCACTGATGGACTTGACAAATGAGAGCATACTTACATTTTCACCATGCAGTTTGCTTGTGGTTTTGATTGAAAAACCTATCAGTATACTGTTTGTTTTTAATCACCAATTCTTGCAAATATAGCCCAAATTAGTACCTAGTTCAATCTTTACTAGACTCCTAGACTCTCCAATTGGGAGAATGATATCCTTTTAAGTGCACACTATTTATTATTACCTCAAATATATAATATAACTCATATCCCCAAAAACTCCTCATCAAACATTTCCTCTAATTTTTTAAAGTTGTTAAATGTTAATTATAATGTGAAATCCTTATCAATTAAAATTTCATGAAAACCATACATTTATTGTTTTTTTTGTTGATTATCATTTGATATTTCATAATCCTAATAGTTAATAGTGATACACTTAAATCGTTCAATATTATGGTATAAAATACTTATTTCTTGTTTGGTACTGAATATGGGTATTATATTCGCCCCTGTATCATATCTGCCCTGTATATCAATCTCATATTCCTCCCAATAAATAAGGGTTACATACTGGGAGGTTTTGGATATGGGTTTATCCAGAGGGAGATATCCATATCCACCTTTAGGGACCGTAGGGATGAACCCAATATCCAAACTGATCGTACCTAACTGCTTTATCCTATACTAATTAGCGTTTCCAGGGGCATATGGCCATTTCAATAGTTCAAAGTGTAAAAATAAACAAATCATTCATATGCAAAGTCATTTTATTGCATTTCCACTACTTACCGGAAGCGGGAAGATATGTACTGAAGCGGGAAGATATGCACCGAAGCAGGAGATATGGCGGGAGATATGGAGGTTCTGGATATGGAAACCTCAAAATCAGGATACGGGATATGTCTTACCAACTTATCTCCCTAAAACTCTACTTGGCATAGGATAAAAGTATTTATTAGTTTTCAGTGATTTCAATCAATCTATGACCAATGTAATCATGTTATGATACAATACGTCAATAAACGTTATAAACCAGCTAAGTTAAAAAAGATATATACATGAACTCTATGTTATATTACTTGGTTAGTACAAAGATACTGAATACTGAACCTTATCCAAATTATAGTTTAACATAATGAAATGAGCATTTGTCATCAGACAAAGTTTAATAAACTAACTTTGTGCTACCATATATCCACTTATTTTTGCAAAATTAACCTTAACAATTTACTAATTCTGACCAGTACTAATCATTGCATTTTGAAAAAATACTACAAAATAATCCCAAGTGAATATTTCAAGGGTTACAGTAATATACATGTAATATCAACGAGTTAATTCATATATCAGAATGAAACCATTCTTGTCAAGTCATAGGTATCATTTCACAGCTTAGTACATATGATTACAAAATGATTTTGATTTCACACCGTCCCTCATTTCCATGGCAACATTTAATGAAATAATATGTCACTTGAAACCATAGAATATGAAGAATTTATGAGAAGGTCACATATATGATTCCCATTATGAAAAGCTCTTCCTGTTCTGAGAGGAAATGAGAAAGTAATAAGTATACTATAACATATTCGTGACAACATAATTTTGAACTTTTACTTTGGGCCCATGCTGACCAAAGGTCTTAAGTTAAGGCTGAGAATACTCTCCCACTGCTAGCTGACTTGTATAATCATAGAATATGACACATGAATATTACTACTGCAAGCCTATGGGACACATGAACTATGCCACTGCAAGCCTATGGTATACATGAACTATGTCACTGCAAGCCTATGGTATACATGAACTATGCCACTGCAAGCCTATGGTATACATGAACTATGCCACTGCAAGCCTTTGGTATATATGAACTATGTCACTGCAAGCCTATGGTATACATGAACTATGCCACTGCAAGCCTATGGGACATATGAACTATGCCACTGCAAGTCTATGGGACATATGAACTATGCCACTGCAAGTCTATGGGATATATGAACTATGCCACTGCAAGTCTATAGGACATATGAACTATGCCACTGCAAGTCTATGGGACATATGAACTCCGCTACTGCAAGCTTTTTGTAGTTTTTATAAATGTATTACTGGCCTTGCATTACATCTTTTTTAATTAATCAAAATCAATAAATTAAACAACCTATCAATAGATGGCAGTAATCAATGCAATGCTTTAAAATAATAAACTGAGATCAAAATCTTAAGATATCTCTTATATCAGAAATTGTATGCATCCTTTTTCAAGGCTTTTATTTTCTCTATCAGGCCATTCTCATAGGGGGCTAGTGGCCCAAAAAGATTTTAGGGCATTAGAAATTGCACCCAAAAAGAAAAGGGGCCAAAAACTTTAGGATTGGGCCCTAAAATTTCAAAATTGGGACCCAAAATTTTTAAAAGTTGATTTACTCACATACTGTACTTACAAGAAACATTGTTATCTTCAACACAAATACTCGATAATTTGATTTGATTTGATTTGTATTATGGCTTGGAGTAGACAAAGAGCATGCAAATTTTAAGAGTTTTTTGTTTTGATTGAAAATGTGATTTTCAATAATTACAAAAAATGTCCTTCATGTGGTCTATTAAAAAACAATACATTATTGATACCATACTTCATGGTTGTATTTCAAATGACAAGACAAGTATCATCTATGTCTTTGAATCTGGTAAATTAATGAATATCATCTGAATCGTTTTTTTTTTCTCGATCATCACCAATAGGTCAGAATATTGAACAAGGAAATGAGACAACGTACTTAATTTCCTAGAATATTCCTGTTTGAACGTCTTATTACGTTTTATATACATTAGTATAATAGGATTTATACAATTTCATTAGTTTTTCATTAGTTTGATTATTTGTCGGTATTACTTTGATGGATCGGGTAATGTTTCCATATTAAATTATAACTGTCCCGCAGTGAATATACTATCTGATCCCATTAGTTGAAAGCAGGAAGACACATCAGAGTGTGGACATTTAAGAAATGAATCAATTAATTGAATTGAAAACTGATTGAATCAAGAAATAAATAAATGTATTAGATTCAGAAAATTACATCTATCTGTTATTACATCTTTGAGATATAGTTTGTCCTGTACTTCGCAATTAAAAGATGGACACACCCTGGACATACCCTGGCTTGCAAAATATAATCCATAAAGGAATTTTCTGGGGCACTTTCCATACAATATCATTCATTTATGTATCATTATTCATGTATTACCACTTTAATTTGTGCATTATGTAACAATAGAACTAACATGACATCTATTAAAAATTCACATTCAACTTTTTAAAAGTAGAAAGTGCAAAAGTAATGGTAACTGTGTCCCCCCTCTCATAACTTGACTACACACCTTCTCACACAGTGGGACGTGTGTAGTGGGGAGGGGGAGGGTCACCAGGGCTTATACCTAGACTACATTTGAAGCAACTTTTCTCAGATGAACCATGTACAAGACAACAAGGAATATTCTCCTAATCACACGCAAATATGAGATTCGTGCTAGTTATCTATCAATTCTATTTAATTAAAGACTTCAATGACAGGCTGATTAAACCACACAAAGATATAATAGTCTACTCATTATGAGATCATAGCCAAAAAATGAATGGCATGTATTTTATTCTGCAATTATATGTTAGGATTTCCCTACTGATTATCACATCAATTAATGAACTTTGAACTAAGCCTTCTATGTTCTTGTCGCTGTTCTCTTTCATATTGACACCTTTTATCTAATGTTAAAATCCATTATTTCTTTTTATCTCAATAGGTATTTTGTTTCTCTTCTGTTTTGCTCTAGAGCATGACCATCATGTATGCTGTTTATTATGTTTGAAGTTTTCATCTCTAAGATTCATGATCCTGTTATCTTTTCTTGTTAATATGGTTTAGGAGGCTTTTATCATCTAACAAAAGATATCATAAAAGCCAAAAATAAATTCAACATCAAAATAAGCTTGTATATCATCTATCAGCAATACTGACTCCCCCCCCTCCTACCCAACATGCCTACCTACACAAGACACATGAGTATGTGTAATGGTGAGAGAAGGCACACAATACGACTAGCAAGATAATTCCATCCATTAATTTATAAAAAAAAGAAGATTTTATGACATGTCATTGACCAAAGGCATGTTACACCATAATAAAATACAACTAAATCACTCAAGTATGACCTATGACTATGATAATAGGGCTATATATGGTCATAAATGATATATAAGGAAGATAATACAGATTAAATTTTTTATGGGTTCTCAGTTTTGATTCATGTCATTAATTTCAAATAGAAGCTGTACATTCACCTTGACTTGCCCCACCCTACCACTCATATGGACAGGGCACACAGGTGCCACTGTCTCCTCTCAACCTGATAATGAGGTATAAAATGCAATTTTTCACTACCTGCCATTTCTTACAGACATTGAACAACATCAAGGTACAAATTCATAGTGTTACATATTGCAATGCTAAATTTTTTTGTCACCACCTACAATTTGTTTCATCACCACTTGTGATAGTGACATAAAATCATTTTTTAGTATATGATGTATCTGCACCCCCCCCCCTCCCCCTTCCTTCCCCACTATACCCCTCCCCACTTTCTATTAAACTTCAGAGGTCTGTGGGAAGTGATCACAAGGCCTTGAAGAGACTACTTTTTGTCATTCTTATCAGAACCTAACAGACCTATTAAGGTATACCACAAGCTTCTCTTCTTTCCCAATCAAAGTAACAAGATCACATAGAAGAGTACTAGTATGTCCATCTATAACATATTCATTTAACGAGGTGTATATCCTTATTCTGATATTCATCACATCCTGTTTGTTCTTTAGTTTGAACATTTTTCTTGAAACCCCATAGTTTTTGATTAATCCTATACCTAATACCTCCTCTCATGAGGAAATCGAGCACCTCCCTTAAAGTTAATTTTAAGAGTTGGGGTCATCAAGATTTAAAACTTTTAATAATTTAATTTAATGAACAAATTATTTCAATTTAAAATCAAATTGGTCGTGAGAATAAGGGATGATAGGAACTGTATATACTTTATGTCAGGTTGAGATCTAGAATATATTAGAAAGTATATTAAACCGCTTTCTAATGCTCATCATATCTTTCTGTTTTCAACAAGACAGATAGAAGGAAAGAGATGAGCTGGTTTATCATGATGATTCACCCTCCTGAAGAATCATATTGTAAAATTGAAAACTAAGGCATCCTCTACAACAGTGTAATCTTAAAACCAAGTTGGAATTTACTAGTAGGATGAGGGAATATTCCCTTTTCAATGCTTTTACAGTGAATCTTCACAAATACTAGTCTTTTCAGGCTTCAGGGGAATGTGGCTTCATGCAAAGCTGTACCATTCAGATTTGAAAGACTAAACACACAGGTCCATAGCCCCCTCCAAGAAAACGTTGGCTACGGGCCTGGTAAATATATTCTTTGACATGTTATTGACCACAGGCATGAAAGACAATAATATAATACAACTTAGTCACTCATGCACGACTTTTGATTAAGACAATCAATGAGGCTATATAAGGTTATAGATGATATATAAGGAAGATAATGTATATTAAAACCATTTTATGGGTTTCATATCTTCAATCTTTTTAATGGTATGCACCTACCTTTATTTTATGGATGTTACCATTTCTTGATACTGTCCTATCCCTCAGGACTTTAGTCTTAGAATGGGACAATCCTCTATTATTGAATAATTTGATCTAAGATCAGGAAGTACATGTACTCAATATTCAATATCCTTCATTAGATATGAAAACCATTAAATAGGCGAATTCTATGGAATTGAAAAGTTAATCACCACCTTCCCCTCTTACCGTCACATGTATATCAGACTTAAACAGTCTGTATGACAATGAAAAGCACTAAAAAGCTCAAGGTAGGATAGAAAATATAAGAAAACATACTCACCCTCTAAAAGAATCATTATGCTAAATGGAAAAGCTAATTTTCTAAATTAATCCTATATCAGTCGTTTATAGTTGTCTATAATCGTCTATTAATCCTCATATTTTTCTGTAATTCTTATATGTTGTCTGTCATCGGTAGGCCCGGTTCCATTTGTTTCGTTTCACATGTTTCTTAATTAAAAGTCTGTTTAGCACTGATAGCTGGTAATGAAGTATTGGTAACCATGGTTGTATGGAGTATCATGCCTTCAATGCACTAATTATACTGATCCAATCACCTGAACGGCATGCTAATTAAACACGACGTGTGTTCTGAATGTCGTCTGCTCATGCTTATTTCACACCAGTTCTCTCAAAAATTTGAATGAACTATGATATTTTGGGACATTTTTAATGCATTAAGAGTATGCGTTTCATGTCTATTTGATTCATTTTATGTTTTTCTGCTAATTTATACTCTATTCAGTATTTAAACTTGTCACCACGGTGACACATACATTCATAGGTAGCACACGTTACTTTATTATGATCCCCATTCAAGGCTGTGCGATTTATGTCTTTAATTTGGTTTATTCACACATATTAATAAACGACAATAAAATCAATTAGACCCCGGGTTCCTCCCCCTCACTAGCCTTCTGCACAGCTAAATTCTAATGGGTTTCCGTCACAAAATTTAGATTAAACAAGTTAATGCGACGAGAGGTTATTATTTTTTGACTCGCCACTTAAAATTACTAATATCTACTTAGAGGTTTTATGCAAATATAATGAAGAAAAATGACTTGGAATAAAAAAACGTCAATATGATGTCCTACACACACGTGAAGTGGTTAATATTCGACTGCCTGGATCATAAATTCTATTCATTACATTTTGGTTGGTTTAACAATAGACCAAAGTGTGCGTGTGTTAATTTATCCAATGATAGATGAGGATTTAATAACATACGTGTGCGGAGCACCCTTTATACCACTGTGTGAACAGCACCAATGAAAATAATTTTTACTCTTTAGTGTATCTTATAGTAACATATTTGCTCAAATGATTTCTTTCAAAGCCTAACCTTATTAATTCAGCGCACATTAAGATGGCAATTAAAATCCCTATTATGAGATAGTAACTGATTATTTCTTTCTACAAAGCTCATGCCCTATGCATAACAAATAAACAATCCCAGGTTTAAAATGCCAAACAGTTTGCCATTTCTCCACAACTTGATATTGAATAACTGAATTTCTGTTATTTCAGGAAAAAAATTGGCTATAATTTCGAGTGTGTGCACTAATTTTGACTTCCCACTGTTTTTTCACATTTGTAGGCTTTACCATAGTGAGATTTTGTTCCCAGGAAAAGAATAAACCGAACTGCTTATTATTCAATCATTTTTTATTCAATGAATTTGTAATACAATATGTACTGTATATAGTCTGTACAGAGGCAAAATGAGCTAAAAAGACAAAAAATATTTTTGCAGCTGGTAATTCTTGAAACATGTTTGGCTTAACATAAATAGTTTGGACCTTATTGTGCATGAAAAATCCATGATATTTAAAGTTTGGTTCCTAATATCAAATGAGTCACATTTTAAAACAATTTACAAATAGAAAATAATGACAAAATCGACTGACACATCCATCACTCATCCGTGAGATTCCTTCATTTCATATGCAATGAACTAAATAATATCTAAGAGTCTTCTTCTTCAGTAGACAATGGAATATATTTTTCACAGAGGTAACTAACCAATAAACATACAAAGATCAAAGGACCAGACAATAAATAAATCAGAAAAGCTTCTTTATATATGAAGGTAATCTATGTGATCCTTCAAGTAAGGGAGCTTCTCCTTGCTTGTCAAGCTGGAAGAAGCATCTCCTTCCTTCTGAGCTTGAAAGAAGCATCACCTTCCTTCTGAAGTTGGGAGAAGCAGCCCTTTCTTTCTCAAGTTTAAAGAAGCATCACCTTCCTTCTGAACCTGGGAGAAGCACCTCTTTCCTTCTGAACTTTCTGAACTTGGGAGAAGCATCACTTTCCTTCTGAACTTGGGAGAAGCAGCCCTTTCTTTCTCAAGTTTAAAGAAGCATCACCTTCCTTCTGAACCTGGGAGAAGCACCTCTTTCCTTCTGAACTTTCTGAACTTGGGAGAAGCATCTCCTTCCTTCTGAACTTGGGAGAAGCATCTCATTCCTTCTGAACTTGGGAGCGGAGAAGCATCACCTCCCTTCTAAACTTGGGAGAAGCATCTCCTTCCTTCTTAAGTCAGAACTTGTAAGAGAGAAAGATGTTATGACTATCAGAATGCTCCTTGCAAGGGATCAGCATTTAGAACAAATGAACAAACGCTCGAAAATCACCGTAATTATTGATATACAATTACCGAAAAAGGACAGAAGCTTATGGGAAAAGAAATAGCAGAAAGGGGAGCTTCCGATATAATAGGAAATGAAAGTTTACAATACATTACACTTCTCCATAGGGCTATAGAAAAACATTGAATACTCAATGCACTATTTATATCACACCATTAAATACATTAGGGAAAATTACAAAAATAATTGAAAATACATCGATTTCATGACGATTTGTGTTGATCAACCTGGAGCATATATTACTTGTCAACACGAGCCTTATCGTGTAAATCCATTCAAACAGCAAAACATTATATGAACATATTTTGTCACAACATTATACAGGCCCCTAGCCAGGATTTGCCAAGGGGGTTCACTTATTGACAATTTTGCAAAAATGGCCAAAATCAAATTAAAGTGCCCAGCATGTTGAAAAACTGTTGGCCAGGGTGGGGGGGGGGGTTCGCTCGAACCCATCGAACCCCTCTGTTAACACCTCTGTTAGTGGAACACTTTTCAGAGTTCCAAGACTAACTGCTTTAATGTTAATGAATTTCTATAAATGGAACACCTCCCAAGTAGAACATTTTTTAGAGGTATCAAAGGTGTTCCTCCAAGACAGGTTTTTCTGTATGTAGAAGCGCATATATGCTGATCATTATTTGTGACTATGAATCAGAGGTTCTTATTTAATGCAGCATTAAACCACTTGATTGTGTTAATTACTTATAAAAATCCAATTAAATGTTCAGCATTGACATAACAGTATGACGCATCCTCTATCATAAACAAAATATGAGGCATAATATCTCTATGTGATGAGAGTGACAGCTTGTTACAGAAATACAGATGCCAAACTTCAAGCATCAATGCAGAATGCCAATTGCCAAATGCCAGTTTGGTTGCTATAACAATATGTAAACAAATGGAGGTGACATAAAAAGTGAGCTAATTTAGACAAAATAAGCACTTAAAAACATAGCAAGATGGAAACGTTTAAACCATGTGTGAAACCATAAAACACACAAGGCTCATATATATATTATAATTATTTACATACATAATATAACAACTGCAAATGTTTCAATATGATTTAGTAGACTTTTAATTAAACATAAAAATGTGACTTGTAGTTCTAGACCTTTTGAAATAGCTATTCTGTCATAATGTTTTTTTTACATTATTACATCATTTATACCATTTTTCAATAAGATTGCAACTTAATACTTTGACGATCTATAAAAATATATTTTCTAGACCATAGCTCTATGCAAATCATGCCATTTTGCCAGGACTTAAGGTAGGCAATGGACAATATGTTTCACAGTTTTATGCATACAAAATACAAAAGTCATATTTAAACAGATTCCAACTTTGTCTCTCCCTACCTTAATTTACATTTAATTAAAGTGTTGTGTATTAAAGTGTAAGTATTGCAAAAAATAAATAATCTTGTTTTGAACATTTCTTTAAGTATATTCCATTAAGATTATAAATAACAAAAGTCTCCTGAAAACGATTTCAAATATCATACTGACACTTTAACACCTCAATTTCATCCTAATATCTTTTGAGAACCATACACTCCAACTTCTATAATTACTCTTGAGATTGCCTCTCAAAGACACACACTTATAACACTTTTCTCTTAGAGAACAAAGTTGCTCGAAACAGCAAATGTATACAATGGCACTCATAGACCATGTAGTGAACTTCCTACACATAACTAATATTACCACTAAGTAGGAATCGCTGTTAAGTCAATTGGTAGAGAATAATTCAATCTTAGGTACATGGAGTTAGACTTAATTGTGTTAATGCAACTCAACTAGAATCATAACTTCATATCACAGTAAAATGACCCAACTTACATTTGGTTTTAATTTTCTGCGGTTCTAATCAGAGGAAATTCGCTGACCCATACTTTCTAAGATGACATGCATAACTTTATATATGTCTCATAAGATAAAAGTCTTGTCCCTGATCTCTCAAACACGCTTCCCAGACTATATGCATAGCCGTGACCATTCATACTTTAGCCCCTGACCACTCATACTCTAACCCTAGCCCCTGACCATTCCTACTCTAGTCCCTGGCCCTGGCCATTCATACTCTACCCATTGCCCCTGATCACTCATACGCTACCCCTTGCCACTGACCACTCATACTCTATCACTGGCCCTGCCCATTTATACTCTAACCCCTCCCCCTGACCACTCATACCCTAACCCCTGCCACTGACCACTCAAACTCTATCCCTGCCCCTGACCATTCATACTCTAGCCCCTACCCCTGACCACTCACACTCTATCCCTGGCCCTGACCATTCATACTCTAGCCTCTGCCCCTGACCAGTCGAGCATTTTACTTACACGGGTACGGTTCTTATAATGGAAGGTGATTAGAAATAAGTAAAGTGTTCATATATGTATAAGTTAGGTGTTCATATATGTATACAAGATATTCACATATCGATAAGTTAGGTGTTCATATATGTATAAAATAGGTGTTCATATATGTATAAGTTAGGTGTTCATATATGTATAAGTTAGGTGTTCACATATGTATAAGTTAGGTGTTTATATATCTATAAATTAGGTGTTCACATATGTATAAGTTAGGTGTTCATATATGTATAAATTAGGTGTTCACATATGTATAAGTAAGATGTTCACATATGTATAAGTAAGATGTTCACATGCAACTGGTATCGGTAACAGATGAACTTTTTCAAAGTTATAGAAAATTTGTCTTATAACTTCTATTAAGGTATATTCATCAATTCATGATAAGAACTATCAATTGATTAAAAATTGAAATTGAAGATGCTAAACCAGAGACAATATGACAAACTTATTTCAGGATTATTACAGGATCATTTCAGAGTCTAACAGGCAATATTAAGAGATATAAACCACACTTTCTATTTAGTGAGTAACTCTATTACCATCTGACATGTCATTATTGCTCTGAATAAGGGAAAGCTTTCTTTGCCCCATGAATAAAATATCCCTCCAGTTATGCTTTATACTCATTATAAAGAGGATAATAGAGGAACTAGCAAGGAATAAAGGAGATTTGTGTTTGTTCAGACTATTTTTCTGAAATGTAAGAAAAGCAGACAATGTAGCATTTAAATGGCGCCAAATAGGCCCTGGTTAACAGAAATTTTTAGCATGAGTGATTTTTCTCTTGGATTCGGTATATTGGTTGTTTTGTAATAAAACCTAAATTGTTTTTAAAATAAAAGTGGTTCTGATTGCTTTTAAGCTTTTACACTCTAAAGGATACTCAAAGAGTAACTGCTGGTTTTATTTAAAAAACATTACTTTTATTTGCAATGAAGTAAGGGTTTCGCCACAGAAGCGATCTTAATCAATGGCATCTGTGTTATATCAAAAAACAGACAGGCTTAATTGATGAAAAATATTAATTTACATTAGCACATCAATTTATACATCTTATGCATACATTAAGTGTATTACACACTGTCATATGATAGGATAGTGATGCGTGATATGTGCACTTACTACTTACTGGACTTTCTTACTCATATTTCCAAGGAAGTTTTTTCCAGGGGTCGGATCATTTTTATAAGGCAATTTCTGATCATGAATCAAGCCCTTGTAAAGCCCCTTCCAGTAAATAGGGAGGGGGGGGGGTCCAGAGAATTATGAAAGACTAGATGGATTTTTACAGATATTTAGGGTAGATTCCAGATTTTTTTGATTTTTTGTGAAAATAAGACCAAAATAATGTTTGCGCCCTTATTCCCTAAAATATATGTTTCTTAAACCAAAAAAACATCAGACACAAAATTATTGTTCTATGAGTATGCTTAAAGCAAAATTTGACCAAAAATACCAGATTTTTCAAAATTTTACCAAAATGTTTTCAGGTGAGTCTGTTATTTTTCGGTCAAGGTGTGTTCACACAACCCCCACAATCCCCTTTCTTGCAGCCCCGTTTGCTTATTGTTTGACTTGAGTTATGTTACAAAATAAAGATTTCACACAAGGTTTCATTTGACAGTCTGTCATATCTTCCACAGTTTTAATGACATCATTGTCATATGACAAGACTTTCAAAGGAAACAACAAGGAGAAATGGAACACAATAAACTATTAAGCCGCCTGTTCAATATTCAAGACATAACCATGCTCTTAATGAATTAAGGCAAAATGCTTGTAAACTCGTCAAATTAAACCACTTTACTCTAGGTATGGGGCTTAAAGAGTATAAAGTAAGGCAATTCTATCATCATTAGGAACGTTGGCACAAATTAATTGAACAAAGGCTGCTGAGTTAGTGACTCAAAGCTTTATGGTTGGCGTATATTGGTTGGAATTTCTACTGAATAAGGGGATAATGTGATTGATAAAGTATATAAAATGGGCTTCTAAATATAAGGTCTTAGAGAACCTATTTAAGGAAATGAACAAGACAATATTGAACAGTGTATCCTGCACAGAATATATTGTCAACTGGTTGCAAAATTGTCATTTTCTTACTCTGACTATTAGAAATCTCCAAAAAGAAGCCAAAGTATCAAGATTTTCTCAACTGAGTATAATGGCCAGCACTTCCCATTGCTAAAGATACTTTTCGTATTTTCATTTGGCTTTGTTGACCTGACCTGAGTGCTGACCTGTAGCTTCCTAAGGGGCGGGTCAGTTTTCAGAGTTTTCAGGGGTGTTCAAATTTGGCAGTTTTGGCCTAAATCACTTGAAAAGTGCTCAAAATGGTGAAAACTGCTTGATTTGAAAGAATGTTTTACCAGAATGCCCCCTTGAACTCCCAGGCTAAAGGTTTGGAGTGTTTGGGGAAAAAACAGCATAACTTATAAACTACAGTACATATTTTCAAAAATAATGAAACAAAAAAGTTTGTCTTTTTGATTTGCCCAAGGTTAATATATAAATAATAAAGATGCAGTATACCTATCTCACTTCAATAATATAAATGATAAATAATCCAAGACCAATTCAGATAACTATTATCATGACCAAAAAAATCAAAATTATTAGATTTTTGCTGATAGTGAATTTAATAATATTTTGATGCAAAAAAGAATCCAGGGATATGAATGCTGCCACTATCTACGACTTCAAGGAGTTTTTTCACAACTTATTTGTAAAAAGTAGAAATATATGTAATAATCAAGTTGATACGATCAGTAATTACATAGAAATTTGCCACACTTCATTAAATAATAATAACCATTGTTGCATTATTGAAAATTATGACATTTCAAATAGTAAATATTCTCATGCATAAAAAATCAACGTGGCCCTTTTTCAAAACGTGAAATAAACATGAGATAATCAAATAAACAACAAATAAAATAATCAAGCATGTACTTCCCCTCTTTATATCCTAGAAAATAAATAAAATGAAATCCTCTTTTAAGTTTTACAGAGAAAGGCCAAGAAATAAACAAGAGAGTGAACTATTTCTGTCAGGGAGATTTCCATGAGGAGTTGTAACAGATGCATGTAATTTTTAATAAGCTGTCAAATAAAACATAACTTCTCTTTATTCAAAAAATAAAATCTTAATCAAGCTGATATCAAATTACTCATCCATATTAGATGTTTAATAGACTTTCTCAATTCACTTTTTAATGGTTTATCACTGGAGACATGTCACAGTAGTCTGGGACTGATACATTAATATGCATGTGATTTATATGTGGGTTTTTATATCTATAATCATTAAGGATGGACCAGTAGGATCATTCTGACCAGTTAACATATAGAAGACTCCATCTAAATGGCCGAATGATTATTATACTGAGCTAACCTTAAACTATTTATGAAACAAATATGATTTAAATTTATATTTCTGAGAAAGCATGATTTAATCAGACATTTTTAAAGTGCACCTTGTGGATGCAACTTGATATGTAAGCTATCTATACACTATATATATTTTATATTTATTTTAGATTCAAGTTTAATGTGTCTCTAGGTCACACAATGAAGTCAATAACTTACAGACAAGTGCAGAGAAGGACAGCAATATGAAAATCTTCATGATGTTAAAGTAAAGAGGACTGATTATAATGCAAAAAAAACTTTCGAAAAATTACTTATGATTTTCTCAAATTTCTTTTCCAATCAGAGTAAATGTCACGAATGTGTCAAACAACAAGTAGGCTTGCTCATTCTATTGGAACTAACTGTTTGTGGGAAAATTGAAAAATAAAATATACATGTATGAATGATGTGAACATTTTCCTATATTAAAGGTCACTTTGTTCTCATCAACTTACTTTGAAGTAATCTATATCCGTATCCGTCAAAATGTCACGAAATCATCAAAAATAAACCTAAAACCTTTATGTAACAAGAAAAGTAAGTTTATTTATCAAATTGATACTTTGATGCAATTAAATTCTGTCGTAAGATTAATTACCCAATCTTCATGGAAATATCACCTTTTAAACTATTAAGGCATCTAATACAAATTCACATTAATTTTAATTATTATGAACAATATAAAAATGAGAGTATCAATAATCACATCTGTATAAATCTAGTAACTGCTTCACAAGTAAAAATAACCTAATTGAAAATTAATCATAGTTTAAAATCTTGGTTTCGTACTCACTACCTAGTACGAGAAAGGTAGCCCCACGGCAAACTGTTTACATGAGCCTATATCACATCCTAGAACGTTTGACACTATCTTGTATCTTTACACAGTCACTTACATAACATGTAATCATTACTGCAATTGCTTAAAATTTTAATTAGAGTTTAAAAACATGTCTTAGGGTTGTAACATAGTGAAAAATTGATTTTTTAGATTTTCCGATGACCTTTATAGAAAATTATATTGTTATGTAATATTTTGATGTCACTATAATTATCAATATCAACGCCATCTTTTATCAAAGACATTCACATGAATCTTGCATCCAGATTCAACTGGGTCAAATTAATTTGAAAAAATGTTTAATTTTCTGACATTGTCACGTCTCTTGAAAGCCCATATATAATCTAGTACAGTGATCTCCCCAGCATTAAAACAAGTGGATGCAGCACCTACCTGGGATTTTAAAAACACCCACTTGAAAATCCATTTGCACTCACTTGAAAATGGGAAAATTGACATATTTTGACCAATTTTGGTATGAATTGTGAAAATGAGAATTGTGCACCTATTGGAGAAGAAATCCCGTGGAGAACACTTGTAGATAAAGCAATATGTCCATATACATATATATATTTATAGCTTGATCTTTCTATACCTTTTCTTGTTCATACCATGGATCATGCTACATTATGGTTTTGTTTTAAAATGAAAAAAGCAAGGACAAAGTTGAAAATATGAAACTCATAAATACATAGAAATACTCTGTACTGTATAAAAATGCAAGAAAATCAAAATGCTCATTCAAATTTTAAAGAGAAATGACAAGATTCAGTCTGAGCAGACGACATTAAGCTTACGATACCATTAGAATAACAATAGCTGGTTGGTCCCGTGTCTTTACCATAATCAATAATTTCAATTATAAACAAACAATAAAGCAGAGATTCTATCTCTTCTTCAGGCAAGAGGTCTAAGTAATTGAAAAAATAATACTTCCCAACGGATTATTGACTTAAACTATAAGATTGCTGTTTGCAAGCCAAATGACTCCCCAGATCTTTCAATCAGAAATTGCCTATTGAAAAAATTAATTTTATGGCATATTTGAAATTAAGATATTCAATTAAATCAACTTTCTATAATTGGTAGGAGATTGGGTTGTACCACTGAATAAAAGCCATCTGTAGAACAAGAAAATGTAATATGATTCATCTCTCACTGTTACCTAGTTCTAATCGACCATGATTTTGTGAACATGTACCATGTTCATGAAAATACTTGTATGTACCATGTTCATGAACATATGTACCATGTTCATAAAAATATATACCATGTTCATGAACATATGTACCATGTTTATGAACACATGTACCATGTTTATGAACACATGTACCATGTTTATGAACACATATACCATGTTTATGAACACATGTACCATGTTCATGAAAATATGTTCATTGATCATATCATGAAACATGTACCATGATAATGAAAATATGTACATTCACATCGATCATAAAACATGCACAATGACTATGAAAGCATGTATTATGAAAATATTTACCAAGATCAGGAAAGCATGTCATATATTCATGAAAACATGTTCCATGATCATGGAAATATACATGGTACCATGATCCTGAAAACATGGACCATGATCTTGTATCTGCCCAGACGGAATCCTCCACGAACACCAGAATATTTCTGCAGGAGACAACACAATATTTGTTGATCTTGTAATTATTCTCATTATAAGGTACAATGATTGGTGCTTTGTAGCCATAGCAACATTAGACAACAAACCATTATCCTCAGCTCAAGTCAACTCACATCCTGTGAAAGAATTTCCTTTATAGTATTAGGTCATATTTTTTAAATAAACAAGGAAATAGTAGAACTATAGAAGAAATTTACAAGCACATGACATCACACAAATGTAATAGGGAAATAAAATAATTCAATGAAATAGATATAGGAAAAGAAGGAGAAAAGATCATTGACACGAGTCTTCAGACAATGCATGTACAGTATCTACAACAAATACCAATCACTTAAAGAAGACACAACATGAAAAATCAATGTCCGATGTTGAATAACGTTCAAGGAAACTTAAAGTCAGTTGTTAATGCAATAAGCTGGCATTGAAACAGAGCAGAGTTCCCAATGTGAGTAATGTGCCTTGTTACAAACCATTAAGAAGGCCTACATTATGCCATTTGATCAGTTTATTGCCAATGAACAGAATGAAAATGCAGGAGTTATTACACGATCAGTATAACCTAATGACCAGAGAAGATTCACGTACCCTTTTCAAAACTTGACATCATGTAAAAGAGAATCGTGTTTACTCAAAGGTTAGCACAGTGAAACATGTATATCCGAACACCTCTCTCTTCTGAATACTTCTCAATGTGAACACTTTTTCTATGCCCAAAATACGTGATCTTCCATTGACCTACATGTTGAAAAAACTTGAAATGTGAACACCTGCTAATCCAAATACTTTTGGCTGGTCCAAGGAGCATTTGGATTAAACAGGTTTTATTGTGATTGGAACTGCTAGCCTCTGGAATTAACAGCAGGGCAAAGGGAGCCTCTCTCTGACCTCATATAGGGGAGGCACTGAATGGTACAGATAATCCCCTATTGTTTGGTCCAATACGGGTCTTTTTAATATGTTCCATCATACAAATCGTGACATTATCTTTAACACTTGAGACATGAATCTCTAAATAGAGATATGTTCTCATGAACAATACAAGGAAAAACATCATTTGATCGTGTCATATCACCGAAACTGAAGATTTCAGGAAGACATGAGAATTTTACATGACCAGTCATAGAACTGAAACTTGTCATCCAGTACATATCAGTGAATGTGAAATAGGGGTATTATTGTGAATCCTACTAAAGCATGAATAAAGGTTGTCTTCTAGTGTAGCCTTGGTCTCTGCCGGGTTTACTCCTAACCAAAATATTCACTGCCTCTAACATTGTCTTTGAGAAAATGAAAAAGGAGCCAAGGCTTGATGTACCACTCACATGCCATACATCCATATTACATTCCCTTTCTTATGTTGTCTTCCTTTGTCCCCTAAGCCAACATACCAATCCGCAGTCCGCATGCCTTATGTTTGAGAAAATTGGGTTCTTGATGCAGAATCGCCTGCTGAAAATTCCCTCTGATATCCTCATCCCCTTTCTCCTCAAATACTTGTAGAAACATAAAGAGTTGGAGGGGCTAAGAGACTTCAAGAGACTTCACACCACTTAGCACTTAGGCTGTGAAAAAAGAGCTCAGACACATACAAAACATAGAAGCGAGAATACAGGAACATAATCAATGGAGAGAAAAGTTAAAAGTCATGTTCCAACAAGATTATTATTGTAATTCTACCAATGGCATGAAAATTATATGTAAATACATAACTTTTCAATCTCCTTCTCTTAATTGATGTATAATATGTCAGAGACACCCTTCCCAAGAAAATGCACGATCTAATAAAAACATAACTTGATGTATCACCAGAGCATCGCTTCAGATTTCCAGCAGAATTTCAGTGTTACATTTGGAGGCACTTAGTGATTAGTGGTAGGCTTCTTAAGTAAAAATCAAGAGGCAATCGGGAAAGAATATACAGAATTATAAACAGAAAACAATGATATTTTATAGAAAGGCAAATTCCCACACTGTCAGATAATTTATCTGGTTTATTTAACTTAATTCTGGATCTTGCAGAAATAATTGATATGGTTCGTTATTTTACATTCTGGATTGTTCTTAAATGTTTTGGATTGTTTAAAAGCTCCTCTAAGGTTTGAGTGAAGTATTTCAATCTGAGTCAATCATGTGGGGTCTGACTAGGATGAATAAGATTGTACAATTTGACGATCCTGATATATATGTATAACATATAACATGAAAATTCTGATATACAGGTGTATATTAAACAATTTGACAATTCTGATATTAATTGTACAATTTGACAATTCTGATATCAATTGTACAATTTGACAATTCTGATATACATTGCATAGCTTGAAAATTCTGATATATACTGCATTATCTGAAAATTCTGATATATACTGCAACATCTGAAAATTCTGATATATACTGCATAATCTGAAAATTCTGATACACATTGCATAACCTGAAAATTCTGATATTCACTGCATAATCTGCCAATTCAAAGTCTTTTAACAGGGTATCAAAGTATTTTCATTAATTTGTTACTCTGTTAATTCCTTTCCTGTAAACTAATCAATGGAAAGTTTAATTACAATAATATTTACATTTTGTAAGATAATATTATTTTACAATTAAAGCCTTTCAGGTATATTTACTCTCCAAAGATTAATATCTAATCTCTAAATTAACTTTTGCTGTCCAATCAAATGGGGAAATTAGTTTTTCTAAGAAAAATGGACTGACAATAAGAAAAATAGAGCAACCATATAGTGTTTCTTGTTTCTCATATTTTCTTTTATAATTTGTCTGACTGATTTGCGGTGTTCACCATATAGCACAAGAATTGTGTCTAGAGTTATGTATAACTTATATAACACAACTATTGTACATACCTGTACCATATAGCACAACCATCGTGTCTAAAGTTATGTATATCTCATATAACACAACTATTGTACATACCATATAGCACAACCATTGTGTCTAGAATCATGTATAACTCAGATAACACAACTATTGTACATACCATATAGCACAACCATTGTGTCTAAAATCATGTATAACTCACATAACACAACTATTGTATATACCATATAGCACAACCATTGTGTCTAGAATCATGTATAACTCACATAACACAACTATTGTACATACCATATTATAACAACTATTGTGTCTAGAATTATGTGTAACTCACATAACACAACTATTGTACATACCATATTATAACAACTATTGTGTCTAGAATTATGTATTACTCACATATATAACTCACATAACACAACTATTGTACATACCATATAGCACAACCATCGTGTCTAGAATTATGTATAACTCACATAACACAACTATTGTACATACCATATTATAACAACTATTGTATCTAGAATTATGTATAACTCACATATATAACTCACATAACACAACTATTGTACATACCATATAACACAACCATCGTGTCTAGAGTTATGTATAACTCACATAGCACAACTATTGTACATACCATACTATAACAACTATTGTGTCGAGAATTATGTATAACTCACATATATAACTCACATAATACAACTATTGTACATACCATATAGCACAACCATTGTGTCTAGAATTATATATAACTCACATATATAACTCACATAATACAACTATTGTACATACCATATAGCACAACCATTGTGTCTAGAGTTATGTATAACTCACATAACACAACTATTATACATACCATATTATAACAACTATTGTGTCTATAATTATGTATAACTCACATATATAACTCACATAATACAACTATTGTACATACCATATAGCACAACCATTGTGAATACTACATACATCAAAATGATGATGCAAAAAACAGAACATCACATTTTATTGAACAACACTAGCTGTGATCAGGTCTATGAATTAGTGGAAAAAACATGTATTAAAATTGTCAAAAACAGCTATGGAATATATGATCACACTATTAGAGCTTTAGACAATAGACTTAACATATTACTCAACAGAAAAACATTTATTAATGAGAGATCTTTAGATAATAGTATGTCATGCAGGTGAAAGATAAAGCCCAGGGATGTTATATTTCATGGTGGTAATAAAAATTTCAAAATAAAAAAGTGATAAATATTGAAGCGAGCAATGCATGTAAACAGGGAGATATATAATGTAAATATATGTATCTTATTCTTGCGAGGGGAAAAATATATATGCATGATAAAATGAGTTGGTTACCTGGGAAACTGATACATCTGCTGTCGTCATGCCTACTAAGGGTTTGACATATGATGTGAAAAATTAGAGTAAATTGTTTAATAAATTTTGAAAACAGAATTACGAGTAGGCTAACCTTATCAGTAACTTGTACACATTAAATCATCAATTAGTAAAGAATTATACCTGGTGCCAGAATCATCAAGGCAATATGTGGCTCAAAGTTATACTGTCGAACTTTAGTTGGGATCACTGTATTGCTGTAAGTACCACGAGGGTAGCACTGCAGGCCCGTAGCCAGGGGGGGGGGTTCGCAGGGTTCGGGTGAACCCCCCCCCCCCCCTAGCCAAGTTTTTTTTCAACATCATGCAGTTTTTCACCATTTTGAGTACTTCTCAAGTAATTTTAACCATATTTGGGCCAAAATTGTCAAATGTGAACCCCCCTGGAAATTTTTTAAAACTGAACCCCCTTGGCAAATCCTGGCTATGGGGCTGACTGGGCTTCAATGCCAGTATCAAAATCAGATGCTGGATGCCGTGTTATGACAATAGCATGTTAATGAGATGGCATACTTTATATCTCCTTCAGTGAACTTTAGCTGCTCTCTGATTTTGCATTGTTCTTTTGTAAAAAAGTATGAATTGGCAAACAAATGCTAAATTTTCTACCTGGAAGTGTTCGGTTCATGTCAAAAGGGACTAGCAAAAAATAGAGACTGAAAATATAAATATTGCTCAATAAAAGTTATCAATGGGATTTCACATTTCTACATCAAGAATCATATTTTTTTACTTTTTCGTATTACTGCCAATCGGTACAACATCAAGCTATTTGATACAGATATTGAAATTTGATGTCATTTGCAGTGCTACTGTCAATATGGTTATCAATGTCAAAACCCAGAAAATGTTTTAGAGCTGGTCATTAAGATTTCAAGGTAAGGGAGTTTTTTTAACTTTCTTTTTTTAGGAAAATAAGTTCACACATCATTCTATATGTATAGCAATTACATGTATCTAATGATCTTAAGTGATTTTGGATCAAATAAATATACAAAGTGCCTCTTTAATTTGAGAAAAGTAAACAGTTTAAACACAATGATTACTAATGGTTACTTTGGTTACTGTATACGTGTAGTTAGCATATAGCAAATTAGTCAGACATATATTTGTATTTTCAGATAAATTCATATTTTATATATACATGTACATACATATTTTATATACATGTACATACAGGGTGTCAAATAAGTCCCATCCCCCCTGCTACAGATAAAACCTTAATAGATGGTACCTTGTGTGATATACCATTGGAAAGATACCATTTGACACCCTGTATTTTACACACATGCAACAATTTCAAGTACACATACACACTTCATATACACATACACATAAATAGTTTATGTGCACACATATATATTTCTTGTATACACATACATATTTTTATGTACATATATTGTTACGCGTCATCACTTATTCTAATAAAGATGATTCATGATGTGCACACCTCAGGTTCAACCTAATCAATCCTCAATAGGCTTTTAAGAGGCCTTATATGTGTCTTCATGAACGACACTCGCCTTAATTTATTGCTAGCTTCTTACATTGACAAATGCTATTTAATTAAAATAGCCATAAACGACAGCTTTGCTCTATAAGTGACACTAACTAATTAGAAAACCGATAAATCATTACAACACATAATGGTCTTCCATTGATATGTCCGTCACTGCTAAGTATAATGTTAAGGATGGCTCCTAATTTCATAGGAAGCCACATTTAAAGCTGTTCAATCACATAATACTCATTGTTGCAATAATGTGGGTGTATAAGTATATTGTCTTATCATGTTTAAATATACCTATATACCCTGATACCAATTGCTAGATAAACAAAAGATAATCATTTTCCAGGGGCAATGTACCCCCCCCCCCCCATAACTAATACAAATAAATCATTAAATAGAAGAGGAAAAGAGCTTTGAAATATTTTTATGTGGAGCTTCTTGCTCAATTTTGAAGGAATTTTGAATTTTGGCTTATTTTGGCTTATGCCACTAACATCACCCTGACTGAAAGCTGGCTACAACCCTGTTTCCCTATTGTTCTTCAAATACTTTTGGAAACCATACTTTCACTGGTCTACCAACTCACAGATTCAAATATTCTTCATTAACATCTCCAACATATAGTGAAACCTGTATATCTGAACACCTTGCTAATCTTAACATCTTCTAATCCAAACACTTTTTGCAAGTTTTTTTTGCTCCTATTGACTCCCAAGTTAAAAAAACTTAAAATATGAACACCTCCTAATTCAAATAATGAAACACTCATATTTCAAAAATTAGCCTGTCTAATCTGAACATTTTTCACAAAATATCACATAAACTTGGGGTATTTGTTTTATTATTTGAGAAATATTCTAATGTACAAAATACAAAACATTGAAAATTTGCCATCTACAACAATGACATACAATGCCAAAGATCCAAGACACAGAATTATCAAAGTTCACCCCAAGCCCAAAATATTTCTTCCCTCCTTTGATTGTACCAATAGACCAAGATTAAACAAGATCTAATATGGTACCCTTTTTAACTTATTACTATACCAACCCCCAGGGCCCATTGTCACATCTTGAAGATATCATCTATCTTATGCATGCAACAAAGAAGCATGTCACAAAATAATTCTAAGCAGTGTTGAATTGTCTTTTTATAAAAGGAACCCTTTGATAGACTAATTTATAGTGTCGCATACTCTTTACATAATTCATATCTGTGAACTTTGCTGATTAGAGATTGATGTCCACCCACAGACATACAGCTTGACCCCAAATATTCAACATTCTAATGTTGGTGGAATCCTCTTTAATTTTCTCATGAATATAGAATATCAATGTGTAAAATCATGTTTTCTGTCTAAGCATACTTTCAAGCCAATTCATTCAAAGGCTCAAGTTCATTGTGTCACATACTTTTTGGTATTGTCTATAATGATAAACTGACCTACTAATTAGGTTAATTCTGACTGAATACTTTAAAACTAAATAGATAATACCTTATATTATATATTGATGCAATCTAACAAGACCACTATTCAGTCAATTGAATACTATATCTACATAAAAGAGATATTTCTCCCCGCATTTCTCTTGAATTTAGAACAGTTTTGCTATAATGAGATTGTTGGATTTTGGAGGTCACCTTACACATGTAAATATATAAGTTTGGTTTAATCCCATTGGTTGAACACAAAACTGTTAACTGAACAGTCATTCTCAGAGTATGAAGTAGTAGACAATCAGATCAGAGTATATGACAGGATGATGGTACTTCCCTGATATCCTGTCATTTATCCTAACCATACAATCTTAATTTCCCCTCAAAATTGCTAATAGCCATTTGCTCATCTTCTAAAAAGCCTAATATATCACAGCTTCAAATGGACATGGTGAGGATCATGCTTACAACAAGCTAGGGCAAGATGCACATTTCTGTGTGGGAAATCTGTCCAATAGGGAAAACAAAATGTAGATGCTTACAACAAGCTAGTGCAAGATGCACATTTCTGTGTGGGAATTCTGTCCAATAGGGAAAACAAAATGTAGATGCTTACAACAAGCTAGGGCAAGATGCACATTTCTGTGTGGGAAATCTGTCTGATAGGGAAAACAAAATGTAGATGCTTACAAACTAGGGCAAGATGCACATTTCTCTGTGGGAAATCTGTCCAATAGGGAAAACAAATTGTAGATGCTTACACCATACTAGCAAGGGCAAGATGCACATTTCTATGTGGGAAATCTGTCCAATAGGGAAAACAAATTGTAGACGCTTACACCAAGCTAGGGCAAGATGCACATTTTTGTGTGGGAAATCTGTTCAATAGGGGTAACGAATTGTAGATGCTTACAGAACACCATGCCAGGACAAGATAATTATTTCTGTGTGGGAAATCTGTCCAATAGGGAAAACAAAATTAAACAAATAGAAAGGGTACCATGTATTTGATATAATTAAATAAATAAATATAACAAACATATGAGTTGTTACATGTGTACCATGCATGTTCTCGTATATTTAATTCCCAGTTTAAAACGCTTATATTGTTGTAACTCTAAAATGTGCATCTAGACCTATTTGTAATAAGAATCGGAGAAAGCTGGACAAACCTGAATATCATCAAATGATTACGCAACTGGATTCCTCAGGCATATCAATTTTAAAGATGGAAAAGTACCAATTAAAAAAGCCGCAAATATGATCACCCCAGAATTATTAATTTTTCATTTTCGTGATAACAGAAGTCAAGAATGGTAAATTAGCAGTCCATGACAAGAAAGACAATATCAAAGGGCAATGAGTAATACCCAAAGCAAAATAGCTAATTAATTACCATCGTCTGTTTTAGAAGACATCATATCAAGTTTTCAATTTAATTTTCTAGATTCCTGTATGAGAGGCATGGGAGAAGTGATTGAAGTTATTCCCTGACATGATATTCATGATGACAACAACAAATCGTGCCTTCATCATGTGAGATCAACTCGATCTAAAGGAATGATACAGCATTAAGTTTAAATCATAAATTCTTGAGTTTTAACCTGTCATGGGGGATCATTAAGTAAAATGGACTACCCCAACAAATCCCTCCAGTGAAACAATTATAAATCCAATCATCCATGATACACTAACCTCGCTTGGGCTAAATTTGCAGAGGCAAATTAAACAGAGCATAGTGAGAGGGGAAGGTTGCTTTAGTTTTGTATATTTTAATAATAAATAAGGTATCAGCTACATTATAAAGATAACTACACTATTAAAGCGATGTACACAGTAAAAATGATATCATGAGTATTGAGGTGCTAACTGAGATCCTCTATAACCTACATATATGTAATTATCTCCCTAAGTGACATTTACTCAAATCATCTTTGAATTTCAACAATACCTTTGATCCGAACAGAAAGTATATAATCCGCTGATAATTCAAAGAAATAAGATAAAATAATTACAAATTAATTAATTCTATTCATTACACTAATTGCCCTCTTTTGTGGCATTTAAAGATTAAGAAGCGTTTCTAGGCAACCCCCTGAATAAGACAACATTGTTTAAAAAATAGAGATACAGTGAAACTTGTAAAGTGGAACACCTCTAGAAGTGAAACACGCTGTAAGTGCAACACTTCAGAGTCCCAAGACCAATTGACTTAATGTTATAGAACACCTCTCAAGTGGAACAATTTGTAGAGGTACCAAAGGTGTTCTACTTTTTACAGTAGTTTTTATAGGTTTTACTGTATATACTACAAATGATGTTTTTGATTATAGAAAGAACAATATTTGTTAAGGTAGACACAGAGTAATGACTTTTGTACCTGTTGGCACATAATTTTAGTATTCAAGCCTACACGTTAAAGGCTCAAGTTAATCAACCAGATTTCCCAATTTGGCCAACCTTAAAGGAGCATTTGTAAATCCATCTATCAACTGATAAAATATTAAAGAGATTGCAGGTGCCTGTTGAAAAATACTTGCAAGGTCAGAGCTACCTATAAGTAACTCAGTAACTGATAGCCTTATAAGATATATGTATATTTCAACCCTCCCCCTCTACTGTTAACACTTTTTATATATTTCAACCCCCTCTACTGTTAACACTTTTTATATATTTCAACCCCCTCTACTGTTAACAATTTTTATATATTTCAACCCCCTCCCCCTCTACTGTTAACACTTTTTATACATTTCAACCCTCCCCCTCTACTGTTAAGACTTTTTATATATTTCAACCCCCTCCCCCTCTACTGTTAAGACTTTTTATATATTTCAACCCTCCCCCTCTACTGTTAAGACTTTTTATATATTTCAACCCCCTCCCCCCTACTGTTAACACTTTTTATATATTTCAACCCTCCCCCTCTACTGTTAACACTTTTTATTATATATTTCAACCCCCTCCCCCTCTACTGTTAAGAATTTTTATATATTTCAACCCCCTCCCCCTCTACTGTTAACATTTTTTAGCCAAAGAGAGAGTTTCAATGCAACAACATTAGATTTCATCTGAGACAAAATACATGATCTTGCTCAAGTAAAAACAGAGGCCACAGCAAGCAATATTATACATGCCCCCATACAGTTTTCAATTATCGTTTAACAGAAAAAAGCAATTGTAAAATCATGGGAGAAATAAACTTAATTAAAGTAAAATGTCAATGTTTGCAATTCAATTAGGATTCTAACATAAGTTAGTAATACATACTTAAATCTTAAAAGTAATCTAAAGAGGAAAAAAGAAGATATTAATTTCTCTCCCAGGCAGTAAACTTGATGTTTTCCTAAGCTCTCTATCTAAGGGACAAGGTCATTAGTTCAACATTATCCCAATAATAACAGCTTACAATTCAGATTGAACCCCTCCCTTACCACATACAAGGGGATTGGACGTTTGCTTGATTTATTTACCAAATAAAAATGCTTCTTTTTCTCAATCAATGTATGCTTACAAAATGGACTATTACCCCCTCGTTTCTCAAATCTTAATCTTATTGATTGTTGCATGCATCAATGGATGATAACTTTCCATCAGGTACCATCTATTTTCAACCAATACAATTTAACTACTTAAGCTTTCATTAGAATTTCAAACAACAGGAAAATAAATGAAAAAGAGGCAACATTATTGGAAATCATATTTTACATGGGAAATATTCCAGAATTCCTAAAAATATCAGAAACAACAACAGGACTTATGAAGAAACTAAGGAAAAATTGTTGATATGACCACACATATTGAGGTGATGTGTTAAAACAAGGCACTAATGTGGTTGTAAATTTAATTGTTTGACAGATGAACATACGTTTAACATGCATCTGTGTCACATGTGACCTTACTGGTAACAGCAACTTTACAGTTTGTAAACTAAACCCACGCCAATGATCAATGCCCAAAGGCAACATAACATCATGCATTTTCTAGAAACATCATATTTGTTTATTTTCTGATATGCTATAGTCATTACTACAACATTTAGCATAGATCCATTTAACACACATGGTGCAGGCTTTGGTAGATTCATTTTCCATATATGGAAAGAGTATGCAGTATTTTTTTCAAACAATGATTTTTCTAGTTTGCATCTCAAAATCCCAGGCTATCAAACAAGCTTTGCGTCGACCACAGATAAATTAAATCAGTGAATTTCAGCGGCGAGCGTAGAAAATCTACGCTCGCCTTGCGGTCTCTGTACGGCGTATCCAGTTTTTTACAAGCCACAGGGTAGCCGTAGAAATTATAACTCTGAGTTATAATATTTGTTCATTTCTGCGGTCCCCGTAGAAATCAAGAGGCCGTTGCCAGACCGCAGAAAGGTCCAACGGTGGCCACACGTCGGCTTTGCCGTTGACTTGCGTCTGCTGTAGGGTTTAATGGGTACCTTTGGAAAAAGTTTTGTCAGTTTTCAGTCATATATTTGCTGTAAACACAACACAATACATATATTGTTTGATGTAAGGTAACTGATACCACAGCAACTTATATTTCACTTGCACTTTTTATTCGATACTATATCCTAACACTACAAACAACATTTATAAATTGTAGGTAAAATAAAAAGAAGAATAAATGTTAAATCAACAGAAATTCAAAAACTCGCTGTGCGGCTGCTGTAGGAAATGTGACTGCAGAAGAATCCAACCGCAGAAATTCCATGGCGAGAGTAAAAATGTTACTGACCGCAGAAATGATAGACTGCATGGTCGCCGTAGGAAATGTGACTGGGGTGTTGTTTGAAGCAATTCAGTCAAAGAGAAATATATGGCTCATATGTACGGTAGGTCTTTAACAGAAGTTAACACTTCTCTGTATAACCTTAATTGTTTTTATTAAATTATGATATTTATGATGATGAAGGCTGTTTTGTTGCTGAAACTATTAATAACATATGAAGCATACCAAAAAGTAATTTTACAGAGGTGAGACTCTTTATAAAGAATTTAAAGGAAAAACACTTTGGGAGTGATCTACTCAACTATTCAACTCTACTCAGCTACTCAACTCTCCTGACCTACTGAACTCTTCCAACCTACTCAATTCTCGGATACTACTCAACCACACACTCAGCTCCTCAACTCTACTCAACTACTACAAACTCTACTCAGCTACTGAACTTAACTCCTCACATTTCTAATCAGCTCCTCAACTCTACTCAACTACTATAAACTCTACTCAGCTACTCAACTTAGCTCCTCACATTTCTAATCAGCTACTCAACTCTACTTAACTACTATAAACTCTACTCAGCTACTCAACTTAGCTCCTCACATTTCTAATCAGCTACTCAACTCTACTCAACTACTATAAACTCTACTCAGCTACTCAACTTAGCTCCTCACATTTCTAATCAGCTACTCAACTCTACTCAACTACTATTAACTCTACTCAGCTACTCAACTTAACTCCTCACATTTCTAATCAGCTACTCAACTCTACTCAACTACTATAAACTCTACTCAGCTACTCAACTTAACTCCTCACATTTCTAATCAGCTACTCAACTCTACTCAACTACTATAAACTCTACTCAGCTACTCAACTTAACTCCTCACATTACTAATCAGCAACTCAACTCTACACTTAATGAACGTTTATCCATTCATAGAGTTTACAGAGCAATTCTATGGAATATAAGCACATATTTTTGAGACCTCCCAATGTCCCAGAATGAAGTAACATGTCGTATAAAAGTAAAATATGAATATAAAAAGCAATCTGACTGAAATCCAAAGCTTGTCTAAATGAACCCAACATATGTTGAAATAGATGAACAATATAGATGGCCATTAAATGAACTAGACTCTTGATGAAGCTAATAGCACACAGATCACTATTTCAAAGTAAAAATAAATACCTTTGAAAAAAGAGATTCCCACAAATGATCCCAATCTAAGATGAAGAATTTCTATTGGTCCCAGTTAATTAACTCCTAAAAATTAATGACTTATATTTACGTCAGAGCTATGAAATGAATGCCGAGACAAAATTAATCCCTGGACAGCGATAAGCAGGTGAGGTTATTGTCTCGCCAAACTTATTCAGAAAAATATTTTTCAATATACAGTAAACCTGTCTAAGTGAACACATTTCACTACTCATGTCTCTAGTAGAGTATTAAAAAATATATGATTGCAATAGGTTAAATTTTTCTGAAAAAATCCAAAACAATGGGTTGTATTTATTGGGTTTACTTATATTTTGGTGGTTTTTGAAAGACATTACCAAACTCCTAAGAACAACAGGTGATATGGTAAAAACATAAGGCATTTTCCTCACATCACCTGCAAGTGAAGAAACACTTTCCAGAATAATGTTCAACTTGCTACAAAAAACTTAATTAAATAGATTTTTAATTGACTGATATTCTAAGTACCCATATATACATTTTACATATTATCGTATAATTAAACAGTTTTAGACTGTAAAAACTGTGCTGGTTCCCTATAACATTAAATTTGTACTGAATAGAATAAATAAGATGGCTGCATGAACACCTTTCCAGTGTTTAAACACTGACAATTCTGATGAACACTCTCTTATGATATACAGCTTCTTTCACTGACAGACAATAACCCCCCCCCCATTTTTATGCTATGTTATGGATCTATAAAAAACCTAAACTTGAGCAATGTTTGCTTCACATGTTTAGGAACAAATCCCAGCCTATTGCCAGGTATAGTCAGTTTATACCAAAAGTATACTAAAAGTATACCTTGTTGATAGGTCTATACTGATACCAGACTGATACCATACCAATTAATAGGTATATATACTGAATATAGATCTGTAAATAGGTATGAAGATACTGAATATACTGAAATTATACCTGTTTTACTTATGATTTTCAATAGTATACTGAAAGCATACCAAACAAACTCTGATAAATACTGAATATACTGAAAGCATACCAGTTTTACCTATGATTTTCAACAGTGTACTGAAAGCATACCAAATAAACTCTGATAAATAATGATTAGACTGAACGTATACCAGTTTTACTTTATCATTTTATAATATAAACGGCAAATACAAAATTCATGATAAAACTATAAGTCAACAATTATTCATATGTAAGTTCTATTTTATGACCATTTGTTTCCACAACCTGTCCTACCAGACTAGGTGGCAGGGGAGCATTCCTGCTCATAATTACATTGAATGTTTTATACATTGAAAACACAAAAAATGAGAGAAAGATATGAAAGATACAGTCATAGTAAAATTTAAAAAAGAAATACAGTTAAAATTTGAAAATTAAAACTTTGCATCAAAAATACATCATGGATAAAACTTGAATATAGTTAATATAAGAATATTAATTTATTTGTGGTATGTCTTTTAGAAGTCTTCATAATCCTGCATCTAATTAATTAGATAATGTAATGCTAGAAAATAAGACTGCTATCCAAATTACATGTACTAATTTTTCTCATCTGCAGAATGATTTAAAATTTAAGGTATCTCATTGAAGGAGTCATATACATCCATATCAGTCTACAGACTGACATTTTAAGACGTTAGTATAGACTAAATGTCGACCTATAGGCATATACTGATACCATACTGAAAGTATACCTATATGTATATACTGGATGTATGTTGATATATACTGAAATTATACTGAAACCATACTGTTATGTATATACTGAAAGTATACTGAATGTATATCCATTGGTTTACACTGAAAGTATACTGAAACCATACTGGTAGGTCTAATTACCATAATTGAAACATACCTGTCAATGGAATCATAACATGGGACATATACTGAAAGTATACTGAAACTAGACTAAAAGTTGACCTGTCAGTATAGACTGAAAGTATACCTGTCAGTATATACTGACCATACCTGGCAATGGGCTGGGATGACATAGATATTCATTTTTGGGGTTAAATGAACAGGAAAGAGTAGAAATGAATTTATAGACATTGCTTAAATCTTCAATAAATTCAATATTTGATTAAATATCTCAATTCTATTTTCAAAGAATAAAAGTTTGGATTTTAAGGGCCTTGGCATGCTTTTTGAAATCCTAATTTTACACTTTGCAAATTTTACACTTTTGCAGCTACTTTAATAAAAAATCTTGTGACAAGAAATCTCTACTTACCAGCTGGTGACACAGGTTCCAATCCACTGGGTTCAGTATTGCCCTCCTGGCGCTTCACACTATTGTTATTATTTTCCGGTACGACACTTTCACGATCCATTTTCGCAAAAAAATTCAATGTTTCAAAAACCAGTTCTTAGTCCATAATTTGTAGAATGATACACAGGTACTGTATTCCTGTCAGTGCTTGATGTATTATATTGTTAATTTTCAGTTCTTGCTATTTACACGAGTTTTTCTTGTTATTTATATTGATTCTCTTGTTATTTCTGTGCCAGTATTTTGTTATTTATTGTTGTGCTATTTATGCTACATTCCTCGGTAATATAACAGCCTTCCTAATTGTAAGGATATTCCCCTTGCAATGTTTTAGTAAACTCAAATGTTTAAGTAAGTTCTAAAGTGTTTTCTTTTCCCCAGCTGAACTTGAGTAAATGATAAAATATTCTCAGTTTAATATTACCTATGCATAAGTCCACTTATCAGTCAGTTTCAAAAAAGCGACTACAACAAGCAAAAATGTTCCTCCAAGTGAAAAAGTCCTCGTTCTACATTCACAACTGATTCCTCCCAAGATGAAAACAATAATTCATTAAGAAAATGTCTGTTTTGTAAAGTGAAGTATATCTGCTACCCAGATGTTATTAAAGAGCTGAGTGCTGCAATTTTGAGTGAAGTGTTTCTCTCTTACTGTTATGTATCGTCAATTAGTAGAGTATAAAATACATTAGACTAATGGGCTACTTGCATATGATGTTAAAAGCTCCTTGGCAGATCTCACTGAAGGAAGTACTCTATCCGCAGTGATCCCGTTAAGTCGTATTGCATCTTGCGTCCCAATATATCACAATCCATAAGCTGTAAGGCTACAGTAGTACAAAATTAAGTGTATAAGCCCACTTACTTGTTAGTTTTTAAAACACACAGTTTCCCACTTTCGATTAATTGGTATAAAGTATGTATAGAAGGTTTAGAATGTTCCGAAAGTAAATACGCACGGATCTGCTTATAAAGTTAAGTTCTTTTCCATGTCTGCTTGATTTGATAGAATGTTATCTGGACCGTTAACCGTTAATTGCTCCTTAGTTTATTCCAGGTTTGATGCTGCTGATCAAGAATCTTCAGTAATTACAGTTCATCCATTCAGGTTCTATAGTCCAGGTACCAGTAGCCACAACAGCAGTCCCCAGCTCTGGCTCTATTAGCTAAATGCAAGTATCTTGTAACTACAGAGCTGCCTAATGAAATCTAAAATGACAAGCTGGCTGCTTTCAACTAGGCTCTATAGATCTTGCAGGTCTGCCAGTGGACAGGGTAATGAAGCAATGATGCTGAGTAGGGCTCCTTTATAGGCAAGCAAAGCTCATCTATGTACAGTACTCTACAGTGTAATAACTATAGGACAGAAGCCCTAATCAATTTCTAGTCATCATTATTACCATGTCTCAGCTATAAAATATATCATATCACTTTCCTGCAATTTTAATCATCTTCAATTGTACTGTCTGTCCAAAGTTCACATTGGTTGTCACTGATGCAATTTCAAAGATAAGCATGAGGCAGTTTGCGCTGTCGCTAACACCACTCGTCTTACAATAACTACTTAATACTGCTACATGACATCACTAGATGATTAGCCAATCAGAGAAGCTATCACAATCAATGTAATTAAGAGCCCAATTTACACTCACTTAAAAAACTGATTAACTCGGCAGTTTTAATATACCAAAAGACAAGAATAACACAAACCAGAAAACAGTGGTTTAGGCCACCTCAAATTAATTATTTGTTACATTGATTTTATAAAAGTGTCATGGTGGCAATGATCTGAAATGTCATATTAAGTGAAATAGCAGGAAACAAAACAATTAAGCAAAAATAGTCAAGCTTAACTGTATAACAAGGCATTAATAGGCAAAATGTCACCACCTGCCATTTGTTACAGATGCCGACTACTGAATGCTGAACACCAACCTACCAAACAGCAACTGCTAAACACCATCCATAATAAAGTTGGCAGGCCCGTAGCCAGGATTTGCCAAGGGGGGTTCACATTCTGAAAAATTCCAGGGGGGTTCACTTGTCTCAATTTTGGTCCAAAAATGGCCAAAAACACTTAAAAAGTGCTCAGAATGGTAAAAAACTGCATGATTTTGAAAGATTTTTTGCTAGGGGGGGGGAGGTTCGCTCAAACCCATCGAACCCCCCCCCCCTTGGTTACGGGCCTGGTTGGTAAAGATAAAAGTGCTACAGCAATGTTTTTAGAATACATGTATTTCTAATTTTAGAGAAAAAGCATGGAAAAGGTATGAACACTGTGGCTTTTTTCTCAAGGGAATGATAATATTTTGAGATTGTGTGTTTATCTTGAAATACCATATGAGACAGAAACAGGAAAATGCCTATGGGCATGACACATTTCCATGTGATTAAAGATGGGTATCATTTGTTAACTATATGTATGAAGTAATCACATTTCCGATTCAAGTTCACTTTTTTAAATTGTTATTAAATACATGTACTTGATAGAGGTAACTGATTATCAACATATACACACAATGACATGAGCGTAGCCAAGGGGGGGGGGTGCAATGGGTGTGATGCACCCCCACCCCCACAAAAAAGAAAAAAGCATTTTTGTAAAATTTGTTTAAAACATTAACAAATTATAGGTCGAAATGCTTAGAATATACAATGTAAATTTTAAAAAATATCTGGGGGTGCATCCCCATACCCCCCTTTTAGGGAGTCGCTTCGCTCGCAATGATGCAAACCAAAAATCACACACCCCTTGAATTGCTAGTTATGCCCCTGTATGATCACATTCATCAAAGATTTAAAGTATTCAAAAGTGAAATAAAGAGAAAATTAATGAGATACAAAACATGTGGTCACAAATCTGGCACACAATATAATATACCCCCCCCCCACCACTGGCCAAAACATCTTTCAAAGATATACCCCCCCACCACTGGCCAAAAACATCTTTCAAAAATATACCCCCCACCACTGGCCAAAACATCTTTCAAAATCATGCAGTTTTCCACAATTCTCAGCACTTCTTGGGTGATATAGGACTGAAGTTGTCAAATGTGAACCCCTGAATTTCTGAAAAGTGCCCCCTCCCTAAGCAAAAGCTGGCTATGGGCCTGTATGCTGTTTCTGGTTGTATGCAGAACTATCTAAGCAATGTTCCTCTTATTCATAGCTGCAGGCTATTAGTGACCCTCATTACAGACTGCTACTAAAAAGATGAACAATCATCTTTGTTGGTAACTTTATCATAGATGCCGCCATCCCTTAGGAAATCATTTGTAGAATTTAGTTCCCAAATTACAACTTTTCAATCTTTGGAGCTAGTAATGAGCTGTTGAAGTTATTGCATCCTAAAGTAGATTTAAAGACCGCTTGCAGTGTACTGATGAAACTGACTTGATTTAAAGAACACCTACCATACATTGATGTAGCTGACTAGATCTAAAGAAGACCTACCATATACTGATGTAACAGACTAGATTTTAAGAATACCCACCATACACTGAAGTGTCAGACTAGATTTAAAGAACACCTACCATACACTGAAGTAACAGACTAGATTTAAAGAACACCCACCATACACTGAAGTAACAGACTAGATTTAAAGAAAATCTACCATAAACTGAAGAAACAGACTAGATTTAAAGAACACCTACCATACACTGAAGCAACAGACTAGATTTAAAGAACACCTACCATACACTGAAGTAACAGACTAGATTTAAAGAACACCTACCATACACTGAAGAAACAGACTAGATTTAAAGAACACCTGCAATACACTGATGTAACAGACTAGATTTGAAGAACACCCACCATACACTGAAGTGTCAGACTAGATTTAAAGAATACACACCATACGCTGATGTAGCAGATTAGATTAAAAGAACACCTGCAATACTTAGCAGACTAGCTGGCGTATTAACCCCAGAGTTCAAAGTTGATATATGCTTATAATGTATGCACCTCTGATTGGTCAAAAATCGACAAAAAATGATGTCATCAATGGCGGCTTCAAGATATAGGTATCGACATACCTTGGAAAAATTTGACCTGTAGTTTGAATAAAAAAAGCGATAATCGTCTCAGCTTGAAACTGCCACATGTCCCCAATTTCCTCTCTCCATCATGTTTAATATTATTCTAATATGACGTCATTCCAATAAGACGAAACACATGACAACAGTATCCATAAACAAAATACTTGAATTCTGATCGCAAAAGGTCAATTGACCATGAATTGCTGGTTTCTATGTCACACCTTCATATTGACTGTGAAAATTGCTTGTTTCTATGTCACACCTTCATACTGACTGTGAATATTGCTTGTGTCTACAAGTATGTCACACCTTCATACTGACTGTGAATATTGCTTGTTTCTATGTCACACCTTCATATTGACTGTGAATGTTGCTTGTATCTATGTCACACCTTCACTTTGACTATGAATATTGCATTTTTGCATGTCACACCTTTACACTGACTGTGAATATTGCTTGTTTCTATGTGAACCATTATATAACATTGACAGTAAATTGCTGCCAGGTCCAGCATTTAAAAAAATCAACATACAAGACACATTAAATTAAAATAACCTGTTTCTACATGAATTTCAAATGAAATCTTTTTTTAATTTTCATGTCAATTTGATTATTAGCATGAGCTTCCAAACTGAATTTGACATACATATTATGTTAATTTGGAATGATTAGTGATTTTGAATAAAGAGAAACAAACAGAGATTAAGTCTGCATATTTAGGTTCATTCCAGGAAGAGGGATTTGAAGTAGAACATCTTTGCTCCATGTGTGTTTGTTAAACACATTCAGTGAGAAACAAAAATGTTCAGTCCTACCATTAACTCAATTCCACTTATTAACTCATATCATGCATAAAGTCATACAATACAATAGTCAATACCTTTGAAAAATAGTCAATGTCGTCATACAATAATTGATGCCTTTGAAAAATAGTCAATGCTATCATACAATAGAGAATGCCTTTACATAATAGTCAATGTCATCATACAATAGAGAGTGCCTTTACATAATAGTCAATGCCATCATAAAATAGAGAATGCCTTTACATAATAGTCAATGCCATCATACAATAGAGAATGCTTTTACATAATAGTCAATGTTATCATGCAATAGAAAATGCCTTTACATAATAGTCAATGTCATCATTCAATAGAGAATGCCTTTATATAATAGTCAATGCCATCATACTATAGAGAATGCCTTTACATAATAGGCAATGCCATCATACAATAGAGAATGCCTTTACATAATAGTCAATGCCATCATACAATAGAGAATGCTTTTACATAATAGTCAATGTTATCATGCAATAGAAAATGCCTTTACATAATAGTCAATGTCATCATTCAATAGAGAATGCCTTTATATAATAGTCAATGCCATCATACAATAGAGAATGCCTTTACATAATAGTCAATGCCATCATACAATAGAGAATGCCTTTACATAATAGTCAATGCCATCATACAATAGAGAATGCCTTTACATAATAATCAATGTCATCATACAATAGAGAATGTCTTAACATAATAGTCAACGTCATCATACAATAGAGAATGCCTTTACATAATAGTCAATGTCATCATACAATAGCGAATGCTTTTACATTATAGTCAATGCCATCATACTTTAGAGAATGCCTATACATAATAATCAATGCCATCATACAAAAGAGAATGCCTTTACATAATAGTCAACGCCATCATGCTATAGAGAATACCTTTACATGATAATCAATGTCATCATACAATAGAGAATGCCTTTGAACAATAGGCAATGGCATCATATAATAGTCAATGCCTTCACATAATAGTCAATGCCATCATACAATAGTCAATGCCTTTGAACAATAGTCAATGCCATCATATAATAGTCAATGCCTTTAAACAATAGTCAATGCCTTTATATAATAGTCAATGCCATCATAGAATAGAGAATGCCTTTGAACAATAGTCAATGCCATCATTTTTTTTTTATTATTATTATTATTTATTTCATTGATATAGTTTAAAATACAATGCCATCATACAATAGTCAATGCCTTTAAACAATAGTCAATGCCTTTACATAATAGTCAATGCCATCATACAATAGAGAATGCCTTTGAACAATAGTCAATGCCATCATACAATAGAGAATGCCTTTGAACAATAGTCAATGCCATCATATAATAGTCAATGCCTTTAAACAATAGTCAATGCCTTTACATAACAGTCAATGTCATCATACTATCGAGAATGCCTTTGAACAATAGTCAATGCCATCATACAATAGAGAATGCCTTTGAACAATAGTCAATGCCATCATACAATAGAGAATGCCTTTGAACAATAGTCAATGCCATCATACAATAGTCAATGCCTTTAAACAATAGTCAATGCCTTTACATAATAGTCAATGCCATCATACAATAGAGAATGCCTTTGAACAATAGTCAATGCCATCATACAATAGAGAATGCCTTTGAACAATAGTCAATGCCATCATATAATAGTCAATGCCTTTAAACAATAGTCAATGCCTTTACATAATAGTCAATGCCATCATACAATAGCCAATGGCTTTAAACAATAGCTAAATGATCAGATGCAACAAATAGAAAACATGTCTTACGAATCTTCATGTTAGTTTCATCTTTTAAAAAATTCATCATTGTGTCACTTTAAAAATCCCACAAACCACAAACAAGAGCCTTTAAATCAACTTGACACTAATCTTGCCCCAGATTTGAATTAAATTGACGTGTATCTAGCCGTACTTTGCAGAGTCTGGTGATTGCCAGCTCCACTGAAGCAAGTCCAATCCCATCAAGTGTTGGCTGGTTGATTAAAATTATTCATACAATTTGTGTAAAGCATTAGACAGAGTTTCAGAGGGAGGCTATTAATTAAACCTACTGCAATCATCAGGAGCGGAACAGATATCCTGAAACGATTCAAATAATTGTCAGGCTCTCGCCAAATGAAAGATGTGGTAAATAACCTTTAATTTATGTCAGCTATAGCCACTGTCATGAGTGTCATGAGTTGCAGGTTCTTTGGTCCCCCGGGTGAGGTTTCTGCAACAGTCTTGCCCTGAATTGATGATATTTTGAGCACAGCTTTTTCCTGGATCCGTCCTCTGTTCAATGGCGTGAATTGAAATGGCAGAGAGACACTTGGCTGATGGTCTTTGTAATTAATACTTTTAGTTTTTTATTTAATTTAGAAAATGGTTTATGGCTGCGACACGTCATACTCAATGATGAGTTGTGTTTGGAATGAATCCCAGGGAATGAATAGAAAAGTGCCTACCCTGATAGGATATCATTCCTTCAGTCTCATCATAAAACATCAGTCAGTTGCAAAAATACAATTCAAAGCAACATATGGTGAATTTGACAATTGAACCTTATCATTATAATATTACCTTCTATGAAAAAGACCTTGAATGGGCAAAATGTGCTGTTTTGCAATAGACGTAACAGGGATAAAGTCTTTATTATGCTTTTCCTCGGGGGTCCTCCCACGTAGAGGATAGCTTGGCCTATCATTTGCTTGGAAGCCATATTAAGGTTCAGCTGACAGTCCAAAATAGCAACCTATGTTGAGGATTTTTGCTCCAGAAATCAGACCCACCTTTCAGGATATTTGACTGTAATGGTATTATTTTAACATGATTCTTTAATCAACAAAAAACACAAGGATGCCAAATTCAATTGAATTTCAAATCTATGAGGAACTTATTTTCAGTATTTGTGACTTATCTCCAATGAAATCTACACCAGCTGTTTTAAGAACTTTTAGTATATCATGTCTTCATCATTGAATCCTATAAGATTCAAAGCAGATTTCCTGTGACTGAAATATTTTGACCACGCTTGCTCTACCCAATTTATTGCTACTTTTAATAACAATATTACACTGTATTTAATGTAATTCTAATCACAAAGAAATATTAAAAGTTGATATATTTAATGTTTTAATGATTTCCACAATATTCTGCATCTTAAATACTGATCATATTGATATTACATTCTTAGGCATGAAGTAGAAATTGTATGTTTAACATGTTTTTTATCCTTAAACTTTCAAAACACTCCATGGCCCTGCTCTAACACATAGGGTATCTAATGAATTCATTTTTTGTGTGAGCATTGCCAATAGTAGTACAATATGATTGAGTCGTTAGGAAACACCATTGACTCTAATGAGCCCATCAATGAAGTTGATTTGAGAGGAAATCATTTCTTTGTCACAAGGTATTGACGCATGATTTGTCCAGATATTTGTACAACTAACAGGGTACCCATTGGGGGATGGCAATCCCAGGGTGTGTGACCTTATTTTAAATAACCCTGACCTCTTTGAACTTAAATTTGGGCAATGAAATATTATTCTTTGTGAGCCCTGTCATATAATTCCTTTATATATTGACCTTTATCATTTTGGGTGACCTTGACCTTCAAACATGACCATGACCTCAGGTAGCAAGACTACTGCCTGATTACACTTTTCAAGCACTATTTAGCTTGTGAGCTTCAAAGAACTATCAGCTTAGCTACTTTCTTTGTATCTTTATTTCTCTTTCCTGTTGCATTTCGCACATATTTCATTGAAACAAATATAGGTTTGTATTTGCCATGATTTCCAAAAAATTGATATTAAGAATAAAATCAATAATTCACAAACAATTAAAGCTGGACTACGCTCCGAAACGCAATATGTTGACATATATTGTTTTTACATTTTCAAGCTCTAATATAAAGTTTATGTAAATAAAAATTGTTTTTTTCTGCGTAATATCAAAGAACAATCATTTAGTTAAAAAAATAAAAGGCTAGTGCGGGATTCGAGCCCGGGCCTCCCGCGTGCTCAGCGAGGATTCTACCCGCTACACCACCGTATTATTATGAAAGGAGGAAGTAATTAAACGCTACTTATTTTGAATGCTATGATTCGGAAGTGACGTCACGTTCTTCATTTAGAAACCTTTCCAAAATCATATCGCCGGCACCGATCGAAGCAAATTCAATGAAAAATCTTTGAAATGACACATTTATTGTAAGTATTTCTACACAAGATTTGCCCCATTTGTTCATCATTCTATAATCTTTCATTAAGCTCAAAATGATAAAGTTCACCCCCGAAACAACCCAAGATTGCGTTTCGGAGCGTAGTCCAGCTTTAAAGCTATAAAGCTGTAAAGATAATTATATCTTATGAATAACAATTCAATCTTAAAGCTGGACATCGCTCCAAAACGCAATATGTTGACATATAATTATTGTTTTTACATTTTTAAGCTCTAATATAAAGTTTATGTAAATAAAAATTGTTTTTTTTTCTGCGTTATATCAAAGAACAATCATTTAGTTAAAAAAAATAAAAGAAATGCGGGATTCGAACCCGGGCCTCCCGCGTGCTAAGCGAGAATTGTACCCCTAGACCACCGTCTTATAATGAATGTTAAAGTAATTAAACGCTATTTATTTTGAATGCTATGATTCGGAAGTGACGTCACATTCTTCATTTAGAAACTTTTCCAAAATCATATCGTCGGCGCCGATCGAAGCAATTCAATGAATAATCTTTGAAATGACACATTTATCGTAAGTATTTCTACACAAGATTTGCCCCATTTGTTCATCATTCTATAATCTTTCATTAGGCTCAAAATGATAAAGTTCACCCCCGAAACCAACCCAAGATTGCGTTTCGGAGCGCAGTCCAGCTTTAATTATAACTTAAAATAACAATCCAAGAGAGCTACTATAATCCAAAATGTCACTACATGCCATTTGTTACAGATTCCAAATGCCGACTGCTGACCACGGAACACCATCCACAATATTGACTGAGACTAGAACAATAGGTCACATTTTTGTTGGTCACATAATAAAAGAGATATGATTTATATAAAAAGCCATATACTTCAATTGTTTGTTTGTTTATTATTTTATGATGCCAGAAACAATGCAACAATACAAATATGAATAGACGGCTATTCTAATATACATCGTATCAACACCAGAGATCTCTCATTATGGACAGGTCTTATAACTAATCTGTAACCAAACCCATGTTGCAATTACAAAAAAGCGCAAAAACATATGACCTGCACTTCGTTTAAAATTTCATTAACTCAACTTAACAGGCCTCAATGTAAAAAAGCTACCAATTCTGATTGGTTAGATTCCCATGGGTTTGGTGGCAATTATCGACCAATCAAATAGCTGTATTCTCTGCCTAGGGGTATTGATGGGTCGCAAGAGGGGATTCAATTTAAGCCAGTTGAAATTACAACTGTTACTGAACCTAATTTCTAATTAAGTATAATCATTGCCCAATCTAGAAGTTAAACCCTGGTACAACTACATGTATTTCTTTGGCTGGCTTATACATCTATGGCTTATCTATCTATCGCGATATCTGGATCGATAAAACTTATATTTTTGGGCAACATTTAATATCTAAGAATGCACTGCATTTCTAAAAAGAAGCGAGAATTAAATTTTTCTAATCGAGATCCACCAACAATTATTTTTGTAAATTAATAATGAACTTCATTTGAAATTAAACACGTCATTAGCTTGTAGGATTGTCCAGAGCTTAACTCTCGAAAATAAATATGGTTGCCAGGCTACAGGGGCTGGCACGGCAATTATTACATTGCCTGATTAACAATAGTTTTTTAAGTCCATTGATGAAAGAAAAAAGTGGTTGTCATTGGCAATGAGGCAACTATTGGTTTAGTCCCCAATATTGTAAAAATATATATATTACATGTATAATGGATTATATGCAAAAACTGTAACAGTACAAGAATCCCCATGTCACATGATTTCATTCTATTGTAAGTTTAATATTAGGGTTAAGACATATGATTGGCCCATTAGGAAAGGCCACACAAAGTTGATTTGCAAAAGTATGTATTTTATCAATTTTTGGAAATTAGTAGATTAGTAGAATAATATGCAGAAAAATGAATGATGAAAAAAACATAAAAAATAACAAATAAATGAGAAAGTTGATTTAATCTAGTTGCCTGCATTGAAATGTTAACATCATCAGCAGGATCTACCTGCGACTAAACTTTTTCTCTGTCCATGGTAATTTCATGCCTTTTCTCTCCAAAAGTCCAATAAACCATCTAATTATGTAGCATTTCTGTACAATTAAGAATGTGATTTCATATCTGTTTAATGAATCCCTTTCTAATTCTACTCCATTCATTCTTATTTTGGATTTTAAAACATGACCTACTTGTAATTTTCCTATCACTTTATACATCTATGTCATATCTAAGTCACCTGTATTGTGTTATTCCTCAATAGTTTGACCAAAAAAACTAATAAATTCATGTTTTAATGAAAAGGTTTATCAACTGTTTCCAATAAATACCATCATGGCATTATCATATATGGTAGAGAATACAAAAGATGAGGGTTTTAACTTAGAAGTTAATACCATGTGGTATAAAAAAAAAAATCTGAAAGAGAAAAACAGTATCAAGCAATGGAGAGATTTCGCAACACACTTATAGCAATTCCAGAACATGCTATTTCATGTAACTGCATTCAATCATATAACCAATCACTGCATCCATTTAATGTTTGTCAATGGTTGTCAAGGTGAGAACTGGATTCTACAAATTGAAATTGATGCTTTGCCAACTTGACTCTTGCAAAAGTTTCATTGAAAATATGTTCTTTTAGTGATTACGAATCTTTCAAGTGACATGGTAGAAAATTTTTTGCAATGTGTGAAAATAATTTAAACCCAAGACTCAATGCATTGTGGAATGACCATTCCTTTCAGGCGTTGTTTCCTAAAATTAACACTCGATGCAGGCACATCCCGTCCAAATTTTGGAAAGCAATACCTTCAACGAATGGTCATTCCACGTTGCACTGTGTCTAGGGCTTAAATCCTTAAGTCACAGTCATACTTGGCACAACTTCATATTACTATCCAATCCACCTTATAAACAAAGAATTTGGAAGAGAAAGTAATTCATTCTTTGTGAAAAAGAACATTTGGATTCATTGATGAAATATACATTTCTATATGTGTATCTTTTTGTAAAATGCCAAATTTGAATTCACTTCAACCTTTAACGTGTAGCCATACACATGAGTTGGGCCTTCACTAATGAGCAAAATCTCTTTATTGAGGGGTATTAGACCTTAATCCAATCTGCTCTACCATGAAATATCTGTTTTAACTAATGAATACCATTATTAAGCTGTATTAAAAAACTCTGCAATCTATAACCTAAATGAGATTTAGCCATTATAAACAAAAACATGGTATGATAATGTTTGTTGAGACTAACGCAATGTATTTACTAAATAATGAGATTAATTACACTATGAGGTAGTATCTATTCAATTACCCGGACAATGGAACTATTTATAGAAGAAACCAGAACTGAAATTAAGAGCACTTAATCATCCTATCATGTCATTCTGGAGATGGTTCATTGATTGGAAAATACAGAAAATCATTCAATTATTTGTATCGTCTTTGGCATCTTTTCATTTTCATTTATGTACAATCACTGCTTGCTACAGAAGTTCCAAGTCAAAAATCTTATATAATTTGCATCTTGAAGTAATAAAAGACAAGAAGCAACAAAAGCAAAATCAATAGGTGACACGGTCAAAAATATTTTGCAATGCGTGAAAAGAATTTAAGCCCAAGACTCAATGCATTGTGGAAGGATTAGACTAATTCAATTTTAAGAAAAAAAACACTGATAAAGAATTTAACAAAAAAATAGTTTGCTGTCCAGGATGAATGTCAGATGCTTTCTACACTTTTTGTGAAAATACAGATTTTTATCAGAAAAAATTATTCAAGAATGATGAACACTTCATTATCAAAAAAAGTCTAATAGTATTTGCATTAAAAGTCTACAAATTGAATAAAAATTGTCTAAAAATACTCTGCATTTTTCACAATTGTATTTCCTTAAAATAATTTTCCAATGTTCTATACATCATCAGCTTTCACATGTTTTTATGATAATTCTGGGATCATGATATATAAAATTGTAAAATATTTCTAATTGGTTCTTTCAGTAACAATGCCATGGTTTATGATTACTGCAAACTAACTGTCTATCTTCAGATGGCTTTGGGGTTAATTTAAAAAATATGTTATAAAGAATGAGCATCTTATGTAGCATCATCCATTTGCCCTTGTTACATAAGCCCTTGACCAATATGAACTTTATAAGAAATATTCCAAACATCACGTTTTTATCAATGTCTTTGATTCAATGTATATATTATGCTTTGATGCGAAGATTCTTAACTTAAAATTTTGATTTATATCATAGAAATCACTATTTTATAAAAATGTTTTTCAAAAATTCCAAGGGCTAAACTCAGGTATTGTCATTAGGAGATACAATTTCCTTAAAGCGACATTGTCTATTAAATATTTCATAGAAGTGGATCTCTGGGCATTAAAAGAAGCCTGTATCTCATAATTCTTTGGAATTAATTACTCGTTAACTGTGGAAATTATTTCACAAGTAATCTTTTTGTTGACAGCACAATGATTAATCCTGCTTGCTGGATAATACCGCTTGCAGACGGCCTCCCAACATTTCAGACAACTCTTCAATTTTTTCATCAAAATTTGAAAAAACGGCGCAAGATTATTTCCTAAAAATAAACAAAAATGTATTTTCTTTCAAAGTCTATACACAGATTTAGGTTTTTAATAGAGAATTATGTAGAAAATGATAAATTCCTACGCAAGGGTAGAATTCGAGTATAACAGTTTAGGATTATCTTTTTTTCTTCATCATCTTCTAGTATACCTTTACGCACAATACATCATAGTTTAGCTCTAAACCATAAGATACCTTAATCCAAATTCCGTGACAGCAGATTTAAATTATATAGCCACGACAATAAACCAATCTATTACGACGCTAATGTGACATTAGAATTATTCTAGTTCAGGTGATTATGAATAGGTGTCTCTACTAAGTAGGCCTTGAACAGTATTTTGTTATGTGCGCACTAAGAATTGATTACATACCACAGATGATTATTCATTTCATGTTCACGCACCCTTTACATTTATACTCAAGGTATACTTGTAGAATTTAATCGTGGAATTACTTATACTTAAACCTTATTACTAATTATCAATAAACATACTCGTAATTAATTAATGTTCCCCGTATGAGTATTTCATGGGGTTTTTAGTTTAAATAGAATAGTGGAATGAAATTTAAATATTAACAGAAATATTGTCAACTATGGTAATTATGTAGAGATGAAAGAATTTCAGGTTGCGAAATAATAACCTAGTGAGAACAATTTAGAATATTGCATGACCATTGTGTGTATTTTCTCGTATGAGATCAGACGGGATTAGCGATGGACATTGCATCCTATCTCAATTACAGGATCACCTAAGGATAATCCAACAATTGGATTTTTAAAATAAATGAATAAAATGGATTGATCCTTGGAAGATAAATGAAAAACAAGCTTCTTATTTTTGAATTAACCAGATTGTTTATAGCAAAAAGAGACTGTATGAGAACATAATTGATCATGACGAGTATTCACGCCGTATTAAAGTAAGGTTAACATTTGATTTCTCCACTAATGACCTCATTTGGGGAGATTCATTTGACAACTACAATTTTTAATCCATATTAATTATCCATGTGAAGTAACGCCAATAAGGCAAAGGTGAACATTATACCCATGAATAACTATAATTGCAGAATAACTCAAAATTATTTCGCAACTAGCTGCCAAGCCCAGTGAAAAAAATGAAAGACAAAGAGCAGTAAAGTCAGGCACGGGATCATAACTCTCATGTTAATAACAGGGAACGAATACATATTATTTGTCTTAAGTAGCGAGCGTCTTTGATCTGCCGTTATCATACATCTAAGAGGTACTTCGGGATGAGAACTCAGATCTCGCACGTTTGGTAAAATTACTTGAGACACTTTGAAAGAACTTTTTATCAGACTAATTACAAGCTAGAAATATCAGTAGCTCTGTGTACTTGGGACATTACATGGTTATTTATTTCAATGAAAATAAACAGAGGTTTTTTAAAGATAGCATAAAACACTGTGTTTTTTCATACCACCCAAGTTTTTGGAGCATCACATTTATCTCAAAAGGTAAATCTTTGCTAGGCTTTGCGTTGATTTTTTTGATTTGGTCATTTCAAATATTTTCAAATCAAAAAAGAATAATATAAAGATAATATAACATCTACAATCTACATTAAATAATCAAGTCGTTTAATTCACTGGAAAGATTTTTTGATCAATGCACTTTTTTATTCAGTTCCTCACAAGGAATCAGACTTAAAGTTTATTTCAAGTCCATTTTTTCAAAAAAATTCAAACACTGTACCACACATGTTTATGTAGTAATATCAGACAATGAATTGTCTCAGTATTTATAATGTATGTAAAAAGTACTGTACACGACGGTCCATTATAAAGATCATATATTGTTAATAGACATTCATTGTATGAGATAATTGCATTTTACAAGTTTAGCCACTTTACACATTCACATGCGTCATATGAATTACGTGTAATTTTCAAAAATGATATACAATTATTATTATTATTGTGATGATTGTCCCTAATTTCTGTCCATAACAGCATAAAGAATGTTGACCTTTTTCATCTTATTTACTGTATTGTGATGATAGCAAACCAGAGCAAGATATTAACATGCAAAATGTCACCACCTGCCATTTGTTACAGAAATCAAACTCCGAAAGCTGAATGCCAACTGCCGAACACCATCTACAAAAAATATTGGAGGCTATAACAATAGGTCACCACTTGTGGTGGTGACATAATAGAGAAATCTCTAACTGTTACCTAAGTTATCAAAATTATATTTTCTATAAAATCATCATATTCTTTCCAAAAAGTGACAATCATTTTGAATTGAGCAGAAATATTGAAATATTGTGGTTCTATTTCTTTCAAACATTAGCCCAAAAATTTGGTCCAGAACTAGAAATTATGTATTATGTATTTTGAATTCAGTGACCATCTTGAAAATCTCTTCTTTTGAGTAGAGGACCCAATGTAACAATTTGCATTAGGAAATGAAATTTGATTTATATCTGTTGTCTGGAATTTAAGTTATCAACAAAAATGTTGGCTAATTTAAATTGATCAGCCATATTTGAAATTTATTCCAGTTTGAGGAGAAGTTCTATGCCAATAACCCAGATGCGAGTAGAAATAATCTTGATTTACGTCATTAAAAATTCAGTCAAAGTAATATCATATTTGAAATCTACATGTAAAATTACATCTAGAAATGTGGTTTTAAAAAGTGTTTATCAACTTTGAAAAATTAATTTTCTTTGAAAATGTGACTTCTAGCTTGGGGAGATTCCCCATAGACCCCATGCTATAAAATCACAAAAAATGAAATATCTTTTCTTTTAGTGGACAGATAATATTTTGCTTTACTGGACATATTTTCATTAGTATAAGTATCAGACACATAAGGGTTATATGAAAATTGAGTCACTAGAATTGATAATATTCAAGTTTAAGGGAACTTTCTTATATACCTGCCATGTTAATTGACCCGAATCAGCCACCTGGTGGTGAAACTGGTAACTACCTACTCGCATTTGGGTTAGGCATCAACCTTTCTAATTCAAATACTGAAAGCCTCTTTATAAATATGATACATATGCTACCAAACAAGATACTCAATACAAACCTCATTCACAGTAATACAAAATAAAAGCGCCTTTAACAGTTATTCTAAATTCAGTCCATGCCCCTTTAAGGTAGTTCTACATGTTCAGCAATTTAAATGACTTCCTAGTTGATGTGCCATGTTACTTTCAGGTACACATAATTCATTCTATATATGGTCTACATCTTTCAGTTTTGCACAAAAAGTGCATAAATATGTCTAGAAGCCAGAACTAAATGTTCATGTTTCCTGTGCAATTTTAGTTAAATATAAATATCATTAATTGCAATTGTTTAGATAATCAGAAAGAATATTGGGTGTTGTTGTAATTCAAAGAAAAGAGTTGTATTTGAAATAATCCACATGGGAGTAATTAATGTCCGTCTGCTTCATGGCAGCCATTTTGTAAAAGTTCTTCTGCCAGAAAGATAACCCGAGGTGTCACCCTCAATAATTAAACATACATTAGGATTTGGCATTATCAATTCTATCAATTCCATCCCTTGAATTTTCCGCTTCAAATCTCCATCAAAACACAGAGTCTTATTCAGCGGGAAATAGCTGAATCATCGACATAACATTTATACCTCCAGTATCCATAGTAAAGTAATACTACCAGGTGTGTTTCTTCAATTGTTTGAGAGGAAAACAAACATATGTAACAGCTTGACAATTAGGAAGATAATTGTTTGTAATTCTAGCAGAGAGATTGTTATTCTTGGTGTGATGCAATATGTTCGTCTTGTGTTTTTCTTGGCATAAAATACCATAAAACACACACAGCGGGGCAATGAGTGAAAGAATTAAACGGGATTTAGAAACACAAATACAATCTAGGCAATTTGAGAATCAAGAGTATGTTTTTGAATTTGTTGTTTAATAGGGTATTGGAAATCTATTATGATGTAATCATAAAGACTATTGTGAAGCAATTATATTAAATAGCCACATCAATTCGAAATAAAAAAACTTATCAAAAAGTCAAAAAATAGCTGAAATCTAACCTCCTTGAGTAAACATAAATCACATTGCTTACTTGGGGATTTTCTCCTAAAGGAGAAGCAAAAAATACCTTTGTTTAAGGTCCCTCCAAATTCTTTCTCCTTAGACTATAATTTAGGAGCAATAGTTTCAGGACATGACAATATACAAGAACAAAATATTATTTCAAAGTCGCCGAAACAACTGGTCTTACGAAAGCAAGGTATACATATTTTATTTTTCAATATAATCCCTTTCGATTAGCAACTAAGGTGAAAATGTTGAAGAATGCAAGGAATAATTTCAAGCTTCACATGGAATTCTTCCAGCTGGTTTTATGTTGCTTACTGCATTCCCTACAAATGTACAGGGTGGCAAATAAATATGTCCCCCTTATGTTTTCAAGAGTATGACTTCTTGTGTATAAATGTGCATAATGTTGAGCTAGTCATCTGAAACTTCTTGTAAGAGTTGCTCCATGAAGCCTAGTGTTAAAGAACAATTCAGATATCCTACTGTAGACAAAAATGTTATGCAACATCTTGTGGATGTTAAAGTTGAGGGGGAGAACATTTGACACCCTGTACATATCCAAACAGCACTTAAACATTTTTCATGACACCAAAATGCTCCTCAATTCAACTCAATATGCCTCCTAAAATTTTGCAATAAAAAAATAATAGATCCTGAAATATTGCATAAAAATCCTAAAATGTTGCACAAAAATAACAAAACCGGAAAATGTTGCACAATTAAAATGATAAAATCTGAATAATTTCTGAATGTTACTTTTTGTCCCATTTTTTTATCATGTAAACACAGCCAATTTGAACACTTCTGGCCTATCCTGATGGTACTAAAATGCAGATTTTACTATACTCATATTTTGCTTGTCTTTGGGAGGTCACATTCTAAATCTATATATGGCATTTATAACATTTGTTGCAAAAACAAAACAAAAAATTCAGCGTTGACACATCATTTTTCTAATTACCCTATGATCGTGATAGAAACCATGTTTTGACTACATGTATTTTGATAGTGAACATAATTAGTCATTACAGTATCCGAGAATGTCTAGGTGCCGACAGAATAAATAAAACCGACCCTGACAACGGATTCATTAATCTGCCAGCAAAAACAATAGAAGGAAAACAGAACCCATTTATCAGGTTAAGTTACATTAAATACTCTAGGTGGCCTAGTAACTCCATCCTGAGTTTAATCGGCCAATCATAACCCTGCATTCCCCGATTTGTTTTCTTTTTCAACTAAGATGTTTGTGAGGTGATATAGATAAAAAATTGGCACCGACTTTCTTGAAAATTCCTCTGAAGTTGGGAAAAAATGTAGACATAAATATTGTTTCATCGTAGGATAATTCTACATCTTTTTTCTCTCTTGATAAAGGATACATCTCAAGGCAGTGAACTTACATGTACTTCACTAATATAAAATCAAACTGATAATAAAAAGTTATGCAAAGTTCACGAGAAAGATAAAATAAAATAATCTTATTTGATTTTTATTAAATGAAGATAACTTACAACATCCTGTATCATAAGACATTGGTCTATTAATTATCTTATGGTTTATTATAAGGATACAGGGGAAATACCTGACCTTTTAATTAAACTACCTAGTTGCCCCATAAGCATTTTAAGCTTACAAATGTTAACACCTTTGTACAGTGATCACATTTTTAAGTGAAGACTAAATAGTTACTCATATTGTGAGTTTATCATATTAACATAGACAAGACATTAACATGCAAAATGTCACCACCTGCATTTGATACAGACATTGAACAACGAATACCATCCACCAACTACAGTACCATACACCAACCAGTGCCACAAAACAGTTGGACACTATAACAATATGTCACCACTATTGAAATTGAAACGTTATACAATAAACTGTTTTTCATATTTTACCCCTTCTTTAAAAACTGATACCTTGTGTTTCCCCAAAAATTGTCATATTTTTTAAAAATGAAAAAATGTACAGCTTGAGATAATGTTGGCTGCTTTTTCTTAGATGCTTTGTAATCAATGTCACTTCGAATGGCTCATTTATCAAAATAGATACTATAAATAAACAACCATGTCTTAGGTAAATAGTTTTGATATAACAATAACTTAGAGATTCCTTTGGCTCATGTTTCCCCTTGACCGAAATTAGGAAATTAAATTCATAAACAAGAGGCAAGCTGGTCTAACCCCCAACCCCATCTCAATCCATGGTTAACCCCTCTCTTATTTAAACAACAACAATTCTGATAGAGTATCTCTTGTAGATTGGCAAATTAAACAACACACAACTTTGTAATAAAATTCAGTCACTATAAATATCATACTTAGATGAGTTTAAAGGGCCTTGTATGTCATAAATAGAAATTTTTTGTATTCAATTTTGAGGTATATGAAGTTACCCGGGTGAAGTTGAGTACCAGTCTGTTTATTAAAATGAAGTTGAAACATTTTCTCAATATAATGAATTAGGAATAAGCATTTTTGCAATAATTTGCAATAAAATCTTTCATATATATTAATAGTCCCACATGAATTTGTGATTCACTATTTTTTCAGAAATTGATCTATTGTACCATGGGCTTTCAACTAGACCATCTTGTGACGAGTCTAGAGTTCATATTTCATTTCCTATAGTTTATAGATTATAAATGTAGATTTCATATTTGATTTTCTACAGTTTATAGATTATAAATCTAGAGTTCATATTTCATTTTCTACAGTTTATAGATTTTAAATCTAGAGTTCATATTTTATTTTCTACAGTTTAAAGATTATAAATCTAGAGTTCATATTTTATTTTCTACAGTTTATAGATTATAAATCTAGAGTTTATATTTCATTTTCCATAGTTTATTCGCAACTAATTTTCCAGAACTTCACTTTATTGCAAAAGCAAAAACAAACCAAGGATTAAATTTCAAAGAACTGGATTCTGTAGCTCTATCTAAACAGGATAAAGAAATTCTAGTAATCAGCAAGTGTGGCTTAAATTAATAGATAAACATTGCCTTAATAGGATTAAATTATAAAATAAATAAATAAAAATCCAATCAATAAATAATTTCAATTTTTTTATGATTGTGAGATGGCATGGAAAACTGCAAAACTTTTGTTGGAACCTTTCTAAAGTATATTTCAATAGTTGATGGATCTACAGGCATTAGAAATTCTGAAAAGATTGTGCAGAAAAAGTCAAACTTTGCCTCTTTTTCACTCATTAGTGGTCTATGATTATTTAAGGATTTAAGCCCTGGACTGAAGGATTTAAGTACATTGTGGACTGAATCATATCTCTCGAAGGTATTGTTTTCAAATCTTTGCATAACCATGCAGCGGAAATGCAAAGTTTAGGAAACAACGCCCGAGTGGAATAAATCAGGTCTTGGGCTTAAATTCTGACATATTCTAAAATATTTTTTACAAAATTACTAAAAGAATATATTTTTAATGGAACTTTTTGCATGGGTCGAGTTGGCAAAGCATCAATTTCAATCTGTAGAATCCAGTTGTCACCTTGATGACAACCATTCAATGAATGACCTTTGATGCGGTGATTGGTTATATAATGCACTGCAGTTATAAGAAATACTGTATCTGGATAGGCTGGAATTGGACACACCTTGCCTAGCTAGCTGTGTGAATTTCCTGTGATGCATTAAAACAAAATTCAAGAATGTATAATTAATTTACATTGCATAAAGCTGTTACAATCACAATACCTGGGGATTATTCTGTTATCATAACGACTTTTTTAAATTAAGTCTCAGATGACTTTTAGCTTAGTGCAGTAGGCTGAAACAATTTCAAAAGTAAACAATATCTCATGAAAATTCTGAATGACATGTTAAAGAGACTACTACTGATAATACTAGATTTTTGATATAAAAATACATCACCAACTTTTATTAAATATGCTCAATATATATGCTAAGTAAATGCTAGCTGTGATGACTTCTGTCATCACTGTATATGCACTCCAAGGTAGAAGGTTGTTATCTTGACTACCCAGAGTGACGAGATTTCTTGTCACCTCGGAGATGACCTTGAAACCCAGAGTGACGAGATTATCCGTCACAAAATGTGTCACTAAAACTGCTCTACTTTGAACAATTTCCATCCAATTTCCACCAAAAATGTTTTGAAATATGTAGAAATGATCGCTGCTGAATAATTTAACTAAAATGAGCCTCACCTGATGTATGCGTATGTAGTCAAATTTCATAAACTGGCAAAAATGAAAAATATTCTGGTTTCAACTGATTTTAGAGCCTGGGATTCAAGAGGTTAACAAACAATACTGTTACTGACACTTTATAATGTTTTAAAACACCATTAAAACATGTAGTTCCAGATATAGTAATAATGTTAGGTGCAATCAATTGTAATATCAAACCCCTTTATCAGGTTTCTCATTCTAAAACATTCTCCAGACTTACAGAACAAAGAAATGATCACATCCAATGCCGATATGGTCTACATGTATGCCAAAGTTCAAAGAGGATGACTTCAAGGTGCATGTTGTTGACCAATTTCAAGTCATAAAAAATGACCTTTCTGTCGAGACAAAAAAGTGACCAACATTGGGAGGTAGGCAGCTGTCAGTTTTGAATGCTGATCAAACTTAAAAGGACTAAAATAAGAAAGGGGTAAAGAAAAAACAAGCACTAACCATTTCAGGAATAAGTCAGAAAGTGGCTTTGTTCAAATATGAGTAATAGCCAAGGCATCTTCAAACACTTGGTCTTCCCTGCATTCAGACTGGGGGCCAAGTGAACAAAGACGTGGCACAGGAGAAAGATTCATATAGCATTGTGAGTTTCACACCCTCATGATATTTAGACAAGGTGCAACATGCAAAATGTCACCACCTGCCAATTGTTACAGAACCTGGTGTCAAATAGAATTGAAGAAACCCAGTAAGAAAATAATGGGTGCACAAAGAAACAAAACACAATATCCCAAACAACTTGAAAAGGGAAACACTGCCATACATATTGAGACAAATTCAATACAAAATTCAAAATATGGGCAGAGATAACACCAGAAACCAACATATATGTCTGGATGTAGAAATGATGTAACAGATAGTGTCAGATACTGTGTATGATATGGTAATACCACTACATCAACATGTCATAGGGGTAATGATTCAAAATCCTGAATGCATTTAAGGATTATACGTATCATGGTAGCTTTGGTAGCTTTTAGATACAAGGTTTCTAAAAGTTCATTTTTATTTTCTCCATTATCCACTTTTTGTACATAAGATTGAGATGACATTTAGTTTCAACTCACAGTAAAAGTTTTCTATAACATGCTAAATGTCTACTTCGTGGTTTTACACATTCTCTCAGCTCAACAATGTCAGATTTGGATCTTTTTGCTAAATATATTAATCATAATACAGTCTTTCCTGACCATTCACAACCTGGAATAGCCTGACAATGGTAAAGTCAGATACCGTTTTCACAAATGGTGGACATAACTGTCGCTTCAATTAGATTTTCATGAACTGTGTGTTTCATAGAGCACCTAGACTAAATTCCTTGGGAACAACAATCAATCAAAGTTTCTTAATACACATTGTACAGTTAATAATTTTCTTCCATCAAAATAAAGTCTTTAATTTAACTGATCAAAATGAGAAAGGGGACAACGGACACTGTATTACCATATGCTGTTGTCTTTCTAAATTACTCAAATTCAGATTCCGTTGTCATTGACGATATCGAAGACCCTATATTGTGGTGATTCACGTCCAAATTTGATCAAAAATGGGATTTTATATGATATATTATCACAAGAACTTAATGCATGCACAGAATTAGCGATGATAAAATCCCATGAAATGAGGACCAAGTGATTAAACAGTTGAAGCGACGGTTATGTCCACCATTTGTGACAACGGTATCTGACTTTACCGTAGTCAGGCTATTCCGGTGTGATTCAGAGGCTTAAATCATTACATTTTTTGTGTTATCTTTGTTTATGTCCCTGATTGTGAAGTTCAGCTCAAGGTTAGCACTGAATGAAAATAAATATATACCTAAATGCCCAAAATATATATTCTCATTGGTCTATGAGAGTATAACATGGACATGTTCTTTATGAGCTCCACACATTTCTCGGATATTTGAGTTATGACGTCACAAGAATAAAATATTGTACAAATATCTTATTCCCTTTATACATTATCTCCTTAATAAAGCTGATGAAGAAAATGGTCCACAGACTTGAAGCAGACTCTTCCATACAGATTGAAAATAAGTTAAAAGATATCATAGGATGCAGTCCTTGGTTTTAAAGACATGTAATATGCTTGTTCATGTTGAACATACATTGTAATAGGAATAGTGAATGACCCCTGTACTGTCCTCAATACATGTCAATTTTTTATCTTTTTTGCAAGAAATTCAAAAGAAAATCTGCTATAAATCTAATAGATAAATACTATAATTGTGTATCAACAAAATGTCACATAATTGTTTGAACATCAATAAATGTCAATCTTATCTAGATCAACTAGAAATCTGATAATTAAATCTTGATCTTATAAAATTAATTAATAATTTTGAGATCATAAATGTCTTGTTAAAATCAATTAGAAGACTTCATTTTAGAAAGTTGTTATTTATGAAGGGTTGACATATTTCAGTAATCATATATGTGATTTGATTTAAATACCGTAGCTGCCTGGAAGGATTAAGGGGGATGGGAGGGGAGTTGGGGAGGGTGTGGGGGGGGTCTAAAACTCTCTTGTGGGAGATAATGAGATACATAACAGAAATGAAGAGATTAAGTAGACTACACTAGGTGCAGCAAAAACAACAACAAATAACACACAAAACATAACATTATTAAAGTTTATAATACACAAACCTTCAATATTCTCTAGAAATTTTTTTTAATCATTATAAATGAAAACCATGTAACTTAATTAATATCGAATATGTGAGATATAATTTTTTACATAGAATTTAAAGCTAAAACGCCCATTAATTCATACAACAGGTATATTGGTCAAAACAGAAAGCCCTAAAATCAATAACAAAGCATGCTAGGATGTGGCACCATATGGCAAAACCAGAGACATTGACAACTTACGTATATCCCAGAAAGGATGTGGTGGTACTTGGAAATATACATCTAATACTACTGCTAGTGCATGTACTAATAGGCATGCTCATTTTATCATGGACGTCTGAATAGGGGGTGCATCTCCTTTTTGAGCCAATCCCCAGGGATTTTGTTCATAAGAGACAGAGACTTGGAGCAAAGAAGAACAATGTGATCATGGTCAATGAACGCAGTGAAGACCGAGCGCGCGAAGATGAATATATTCAAATTCTGTTATTCTACCAAAGCCTGCACCATGTGTGTTAATATCAATGAGATTTAATGTGTGCTATTTTGATGTCAACACAATTGGTTATCATGACCATGCAATATATATGCTGAAAATATTGCTTATTAATTCTTTAAAACAGCTTTAATGATGACTTTTTTAGACAAAAATCAGTTTACTAATATATACTCAGACAACATAACATAACAAATAATGTATCCTGTGTTTGCAAATATCTCCAGCTCTCAAAAGGAGAGTTTTATATTTCATACTCATAAAACAGAATATATTTTATTATGTCTATATGATTTGAATCCTTTCTAAGAGATCCATTTGGCGGAACCTACCCCCCCCCCCCAGTCATGGACGTAGCCAGGGGTGGGGATCCAAACATCAACAAATCAGTATGTAATAGTAAAACATTAACAAATCAATAAGAATGTACCTTATACTTTAAGAACAATGTTAATTTTAAAAATTTCTGTACCCCCCTTTTTGGAGCTCGATTTACTCAGTGATGCGAATTCAAAAACCACACCCCTCCCCTTGACAATTTCTGGCTCTGCCCGTGCCAGTCATTCAAAAATGTTCCAACCTTCCCCAGTCTTTTTTGGGTAGGGGAACAAGTTTACAGATATTAATAATTTTTCTCAATTTTACATTTAAAAGAATGGTCAAATAAAGCCTGGTTGTCTTCTGCAAAACATATTAATTTTGCTAAAAGAATTAACCTGCAACGGCCTGAAGCGAAATGCAGATATTACTTCCTTGGAAGTCTATATATAACCAGGTGTTGAAAACCTTTTAAGGATTGTTAAAAGTGTTGACGTTATCAAATTTACCCATTTAAGATAACCGACACATGTTACCACACAATTCAATGAACATGGAATTCTGACAAATATTGAACCGTAATTGGACATTATAATTAGCCTAATGTATTCAGAAAATAATAAAAACTATCATATCTCACTCTTTTTAAATCAAATTACATCAGACTTGTCAAATGCCACAAAGAATGTGTTAGCATATTGGCACAGACAGTATAACAAGGATTTAAAAATGCTGAGAAACAATGAAATCAACAATGAAACAATGTATTTCATTGAGTGTTTTGTTTTGCTCTAAATCCCATTTAAACATCATTTAGAAGGTTTTCTTTGAGGGAAAATACTTTAAAATTTTAGTATAAAATTTTGATTTAGTGAGGCTATAGCCTCGCTTATCTCGTAACTAGCTTATACTGAGGCAAAATTTTGATTTGGTGGGGCTATAGCCTCGCTTATCTAATAACTAGTTTATAGTGAGGCAAATGAGGCATTTGCCTCACTATAATTTTTTTATTAGTTTATTTTTTTTCAAACAAACAAATAAAGGCCTCAGGCCCATCGTTTTACAGAAAATAGTACAATACATAAATTTATATTACTTGTCTCATGACTAGCTTATAATGGTCAATGTGGATTCCACATCCTCTATGATCTTAGGAGCAAAGCAAACTCTAGATGAAAAGTATAATCAAGTCTTTATCACACGTATAACCTAAAACTGTTTCGGCATTTGTGAGAATACAGATTTGCATTGAAGAAATAAGAAGTCTGGCATCGTCAAATAAGACTTAAACTAAGTTGCAATTAATTCTCTCCGTCTCAAAGAAAATGTTATTTGTTCATATCATATCTCATTAACGGATCTGATCCGGGGTCGAAAAAGAAAAATTAGCAGAATGAGAGCTAAAGGAAATAAATGCAGTGTGTCATCCATGGAATATTAGTGGCCTCATAATTCTGAGTTCTCAGTTCATAGGGGAGTGATTATGTCAGATCATATTAATGGTAAAGATTTATCAATGATCAGAGCACAAAGATTAAAATCGAATTTCTTAAGATTTATTCTCAAGTACGCAAGAGCAGACACGGAGGACATGTTATGAAAACTAAAGCCTAGATTTCAACCAGTTTTATGATGCTCTAAATATCTCATCAATTTATACTTTAGTTGGGGATAAATTATTGTCGGGATTATACTGTTAAAGCTTATAATCGTTGTGTAAGGTTATATCATCTTGAAATGATTTTGGAATTCTTTAGAACAGTCAATCAGTCAGCAATACATTCTCTGATGGATTAAAGATTATCTAAAGATTCATCGGTCAAGAACCAGAACGTTTGTAACATGCTTAACTTCCACATTTGTTTAAATAACATTTTTGTATAACAGTAAAATCTCTGATGGATATCACTTTTTATTCCATAATAACATGTTTTCCCTGGGAAAATAACAGGGAATAAAAGTGTTATTTGAAAAATCCCGTATCAGATCCCGTATCAGCCAAAATCCCGTATCAGATCCCGTATTGGATCCCGTATCAGCAAAAATCCCGTATCAGATCCCGTATCAGAAATATTCCCGGTAATTTCTCTTGAGTTTTACGCTTTTCGTCTAGCACATCTCTACAGGAAGTAAAAAAATCGTTTGGAAAATTGAAATTATTGAAATTATTATCATATAGTTTACGTCTATTACTGTGACAAAGGTCTATTACTTATGAAATAAATAGATTATTGATGGTCGTGATGGAATATGGATTTATTCCTTGAGAAAATATGATATTGGCCTCAGAAAATATCATATTGACACTCGGGCTATCGCCCTCGGTCAATATGATATTTTCCTTGGCCAATATCATATTTTCCCTCGGAATAAAATCCATATTCCATCCCTCCCATTAAATAACCTCTATTTATTTCAAAGTCCTGATACCCATTTACTGAATGTTAAAAAAACTCTGCAAGTAGAACACCTCTCAAGTAGAACACCTTTTAAGGTAACAAAGGTGTTCCACTTAAAGTTAGTACTTTGATTACTTTTACTATGAGTTCAGTGATCTCCACAGCATTAAAGTAAGTGAGCACTGCATGCATCCACTTGAGATTTTAATAATAAACATGCACCTACCTGAGAATCCATTTGCACCCACTTGAAAATGAGATGAAAATAGGCATATTTTGACCAAAGGACGATTCTCGGTTTGGAGAACAGTCTCCTAGGCTAATAATTTTTTTCATGAAAAATTTAAAAATATTACCCAAATTAAACTATGAATATTCAAAAGGGGACATTTAAATCTACAAGATGTAAAAATAACAAATTGGTCTGAAGCAGGGATAACGCTCAATTAGACCGATTTCAATAAAATACAAGTCTCGATTTGGGGAAAGAAGTTCATCAGTGTACTGCGCTAATATTTTTTTTGCGAAAAATCTAGAAATATTACCCAAATTAAATTATGACTATTCAAAAGACGACATTCAAATCTATACTATGTAAAAAAATCAAATTTGTCCGAAGCAGGGATAATGCTCATTTAGATTGATGAACTTCGTTCTCCAAACCGAGAATCGTCCTTTGGTCTAAATTGTGAAAATAAGAATTTTGCACCTACTTGTGAAAAAATCTTGGGGAGAACATTGGATTTTGACCTAAAATGGCAATAGCTATTGTAATTGACATGAAATACCAATGACTATGACATGGCATTAACATGCAAAATGTCACCACCTGCCATTTGTTACTTTTATTACAGATGCTGAACACTAACCAACAAACACCAGCCACCATCCACAAAATAGTTGGAGACTGTCACCACATCTGGAGGAGATATTGAATTTTAAGAACTGTTTTGAGATTCATATGAATTAGATATACAAAAATACTGAAACATTTAAGCCAAAAAATTATATTCTGTAATTTAACACATCAAAATTAAAATGAAGAAATGATAAACAATTGAGGGAAAAGAAGAACGTAAGACTAATAAAACACTACACTTTTGGGCATAACTGAGTTTAACATCAGTCTTGTATCAAATCTCTGGACCTCACCCCCTTCATTTACTTCATGGGGTATGTATGAGGAGAAAAGAAACAATAAAGTTCAATAAAATCGTAAATGTAGGGGAGGGTCACAGGGGCATGACGCATTACTACATAAAAGCCGAACTGTAAGTTAATCATTTGCTTGAATTCTCACAGCCTTCCTTTAATCAATGATGAATTCTGTTCTCAGTATTAAAATAATATGAAAAGAACTACAAATTATAAACACATAAAGAGGTAACTTATACATACTGAGGCTAAAATTCCTTTACATTTAGGTTCATATTTCGCACAATCAGTTCTTATTAATTTTCATCAGTGACTTTAATGTCCTGGGTCTCTTTAACTCAGGCTGACAACTTTATTATACCGCAACTATTTTGAAAAATGGGATAAATAATGTTTAAGAGCTTTTGTAGAATATCAACATTTATAGTTGGAAAGATCCTTATTATTTTCTTATAAAATACTCTTAAAGCCTCATCTTATACATAAATGAGGTACATATAATGTTAAAGGGTCAGTCTCAATTATTTTCTAATAAAATAGTTTTTAAGCCTACTCAGTAATCTTACATATGCATGCAGCATGATATGTATGATCAAGGCATACATAAAAGATAAATCTTTATAATGTTTTATAAAATACTATCAAATTCTTATATATAAATAAGGTACATTCTATCTGCAACAACTGGTTTGACTTAAGCTTAAATTGTTATGTATAGTTATATCTAAATTGAAGAAAAGTGAGTTGTTTTTTTATCATAAAATAAACCACATGGCATATTGGTATTCTTCAACTTAGCTCAGCTGCAAACAAATAAAAAATTCAGATTCAGATTCTGATTGAAGGATTTTAGGAAGTTCTAGAATATGAGTCTATAATTTTTAATTTAGTGATTTAATTTCATGTAAATATTCCTTTGTGGTATTATCTTAACAAATTGGAATAAATCATGAAAAAAACATCAATGAACATTTTCAGAGAAAGATCAGAATCTTAACTTACTTATTCAATGCACAATGGATTGAAAGACACTTAGTGCTCCCAAGTTTATGTAATCTACAATTTAAACTTGATCACAAATACTGTAGGTTAGTAGTTTAGTTGGTTAGTCTTTCAGTGAGAAGTTGTGACTAATATAATCATTTATAAAATATATACATGTATAGACTATGTTTCGTCAGTTTGCCATATTAACGCAGCATACAATTGTCAACAATCAATACATTTTTTCATTCACGATAAGATTTCATGTTAATTATAATATATAATAAGAGGGTTTTCCTTCAGGAGAAAGTATGATAATGCTTAATAAAACAAGGCATTAACATGCAAAATTTCACCACATGCCATTTGTTACAGATGCTGACTGCCGAAAGCTGGCCACCAAATGCCAAACACTGTCAATAAAAAGGTTGGAGACTATAACAATATTTCACAACTTATGGTTGACATAACAACCATAACAAACTCATAGACATCAGATAAGCAGTGATTAATAAGGAGCCGTTGACTAAATTATACATACCTTTTTTATTTTTTTTGTTCTTTTTAGTCTTTTTGGCTGGTACTTCATCAAAACCAATCACACGTAGAAGATGCTCACCAATTCCATGCATTTTCCGATGGTCCAGAACATATATAAGTATACAACTAATTCAAAAATATTGTTTTGGAAAGCAATCCTATGTATAATTGATTATATATTGGTATAAATCCTTAAAAAACTGTGTATAATTGATTATGGTATAAATCCTTAAAAAATCATCATTTTCAATCAGTCCTCATTCAAAACAAACCTCTTTGAACAATTCCTAACTTTAACTTCTAGTTGTGAAAATGAACTTACAAAAAAAATTCAAAATTGACTAAGAACATGATCTTGTTGATCTTAAGATAGTTTTACAGTCTTCTATTGAAAGAACACAATGGTAAGCTTCTACTGAACTTTTTATTTCTTTTTGTCATCAATTTTGAAAACCAAAACAATAAACTAGAAGATGGGAGCCAAGACCCACTTTCTTAAGAGACCACGAAAAACTGTTTAATTCTAAATGGGCCTAGGTTTTCTTTCAGAAATGGGCTAATATTTTCAATATGGATCATCTAATGAAAAGCCCATGTTTCCACAAAGGGCAAAACATTTTTTTCAAAAACCATTTTCTGTCACCTTCAAAATCCAACTCTGTAGTAGCTTAACTTCCTCAGAAAAAGCAGCTATAATTTAGACAAATTTAAAAAAAAATTAGATCTTCATTTTAGATAAAAATGCTAACGTTGCATACTTGTTGTAGAAGATCCTTTTTAAGATGAACCTACTATTGAAATGATAAAATCACAAGGTGTGAATTCCCATAAATCTTTGCTGAAAGTGAAATTATTTAATTGCAGTCTCAGTGCCATGGCTTTCTATGGTACAAGGAGGGGCTCCCATAATTTAGTCCCAAATAGTGTTGTTAAAGACATTTCACCGAATATAGTGACAGCTAAATAAGTTGCAGGTATGTTTTTCATTAATTACAATCATTTTCAGTGTAATTTGTGTTATTAAACCCCACAAAGTGAGTTATAAATGCAGTTCTACAGTTTAAAAATAAATCAAAAACAAATAAGTCAAAGTGTCATTTTTCTAAACAAGATCCACAATGTGGTCAGAGATCAAAACCACATTATCCCAATCACTTTCGAACAGGCTCTTTATAATATAAAAATCAACACAATAAAAAAACGGAGACCGTGACAATATGTCACCACTTTTTGAATCCTAAAAATAAAAATCATAAAAATCCTAATCAGAAACTTTTAGATTACAGTAAACCTATGAAAGGGAAAAGTTAATATAAGTATATTGGACTCTAGAAAGATGGCACTGCAAAAACCCAGTCTGTTTAAATAAGTTTTAAAAGATTTTCAAACTGATTGGATAATAGACCAGTCCCACAATTGTCTATATGTATTCATACAAGATGCATAGCTACAACTTAGATACTCACCCTCCCCTGTTAACTATGGGAAATGTTGACTGGCAGTATTCTTAAGAAATATTCAATGAGAAATATTCAAAAACTACAGGCCTTCCTAGTATGTATTATTTTGAAAATATGCAAATAACTCACATTAACCTTTAAAAAAATTGGGTTTGTCAATATTGTGCATATCATGCATTTTGTAAAATGATAAATAATGGTGAATTTTGACACTGAAGTTGTTTATGTATGTTGAATGTATCAACATACTTCAGCTTGGGATTGCCAGACTGTGTTGACTTCTACATTAAAATTTGACACAAAAATGCATGGTTCAAGTGGGTGTAATCCTGCTGTCTTGATATCTGGTCTAATTGGAGCTCTCGTGATGGAAAAAACGGAAATATCAAATATCGAAACAACTTTAACAAGGATGTAACAATTAAAGCGTAATTGTCCTGCTGCGAATCTTGTTATTAAAACAAATTGATAAATTAACCCTGTGTAATGTCTACCTTCTGTTGATACTTGAAACCAAAATGTTTGGTTCTCTCTTTCCTGTCTTGTATTCAAAATTACAAAGTAAGGAAGGTGCTTGTAAATCAAATATATGTTTAGTGGTCCCTGATAATGGTGCACTTATGTCAGGACTCTCTTTAAGCTTTTACATGGGGGTTCTTACTATGCTTTAAGTTTGGAGTCTCATTAAGCTTTCCGTTAAGACTCTAATTAAGCTTTTAGTTGGGGCTCTAAATAAGCTTTTAGTTGGGGCTCTCTTTAAGAGTTTGGCTGGGGCTCTCTGACTAATCTTTTAGTTGGGGCTCTCATTAAGCTTTTAGTTTGGCTCTCATTTATCATTAGCCCCATCATTATCAATCTTAGCTTTTAGTTAGGGCTCTTACTATATTATTAGTTGGGCCTCTCACTTAGCTTTTTGTTGGCCATCTCATTATTAGGCCTTTAGTTAAGGTTCTCATTAAACTTTTAGTTTGGGCTCTCATTTACCTTTTAGTTAAGGATCTTATTAAGCTTTTAGTTAGGGCTCTTTCTAAGCTTTTAGTTAGGCTCTCATTAAGCTTTTAATTTAGGCTCTCATCAAGCTTTAAGTTTGGACTATCACTGCGCTCTTAGTTAGGGATCTCCTTATTAAACTTTTTGTTGGGGCTCTCATTATGTTTTACTATGCAGGTTTTGGGACCAACTGGCCAATTCATCATAAAACATTGATGTTTTTTCAAATAAGGCATGACAAGGAATAATATGATACAAAAAAGCATGATACTTTGAAAAGGCTCCTCTCTTATTAGCTGATTCAGCTTTATAGAATGAGTAACTATTAATTACATATTATGTAATATTACACATGATCATGCACATTATTTTTTTCCGCCAGAATTTTTTTCTGCCAATTTAAAAATTATTAATTTTGCATGAAGAATTTTTATCCTAGAAACTGAGTGTTAAAAACAATATCTTCTTGATGAAGAACTTTTAATCCCCCTCCCCTCTAGTTTATATCAGAGACATCTTACAACACATTTTTATCTGAACACTTAGTTAGGCACCCTATCAATTCACTAATTGGGTTTTATTAACTAAGTAAACACAAGTTGAAGTAAACAATTCCTCTGATGTCTTACACCTTGTTTAAATACGTTACTGGTTTACCTAAACAAATACTCCCAGTACTTTTTTATTGGATTGGTTTTATTACAAAATTGATATTTTTATCATTCTTTATTTGCATCTGGGATATACTGGTGAATTCTATGTGGCTATTATAATTACAGTCAAACCTCTCTATAGTTAACATATCTTCGGGGAATTTAGGCACAAAACAGTCTGGTGATTTGAACACCTACATTTTTTCCTGTTGCCCCAATACTGATATTTAGACTAAATGTAACTCACTAATCCGAGCACCTCCCAATATCAAATATCATGTCAATGTATCTGAAACACATGACCATTGTAATTTCATAAACAAGGTATTAACATCCAAAATGTCACCACCTGCCATTTGGTGCAGATGTCAAACACCAGCCACTGAATACTTAGCACCAATCAACAAACACCAACCCCTGGCTGCCACCGCAAAAAAATGTTGGAGACTAACAATATGTCACCATTTGTGGTGGTGACATAAAAAAAAAATCTGACATTTCTCATCTGAAAAGATTTTTAACTTACACTTAAGTAATTATGATATATCACATGTATAATTAACTGTGCCCTGGACTTAGTTTCTGTAAAACTCCATGAGAGTACATTTGTATGTATGTGGCAACATTTGGGCAAGATGCCATCAATATGCAAGATGACACAACTAGACAAGATGACACCAGTCAACAAATCTTTTCATCTGAATGTTTAATGTTTAATCATTGAATGAAATAAAAACATAATTTGCTCAAATTAAACACAGACTGTCAATTGTGGGTTTTGTGACTAATCTACCATCGGCAATGCTGACATGTCTTGCCATCACCATTTTAAAAATTGAAAAATGTCAATAATCATCCATATAATTGAGAAAGATATGTGGTCACGCCAATATAAAATTTAAATAATTACATTTCAAAACAACACCCAGGTCCCAGGGGTGTAGCCAGCCATTGACAAGAGGTGCGATTTTTTTAGTTTTCATCAGCGCGAGCGAGGTGAGCACCAAAAATGGGGGTTCACCCCTGGAATTTTTTTAAAATTTATGGTGCATTCTAAGCATTTCAAACTATGATTTGTTCATGTTTTTTTCAACAAATCTTACAAAATTGCTTTCTTCTTTTTTTGTAGGGTGTGTGAGTGAGGGGGGGGTAATCGCACCCATCGCACCCCCTTGGCTACGCCCCATGACATCTGAATGTTGACCTGGTCTGGTTCCTTAGCATTGTCTATAGAATCCATAAAACATCAACAAGAAAACAAACAAGCAAACAAACAAGCAACATGAACAAGCAAACAATCAATCTAAGCAAAGACTAGCCATTATAACATTCCCTATTACTTCAAGGAATATCTGAACATGAGATTTCTCATTTTTTAATTAGGTTTTTATATCCATAAAGCACCAATGGAACTAACTCTTAGGGAAGAACAACAAACAAGGAAAATCTAAAATTAGGAAGAAATATCTCCAATGACACGAAACCCTTAATTACTCACTAATTGAAGCCAATATCTTCTGATAAGGTACTGTCTAATAAATGCATATAACATTTCTAATTGGGATTTTGACTTGGATATATGATGCCAAGTTTCATTTATAAAAAGAAATCCCTAATTGGAGCTCATTAGGAATGTATACCAGCACTCATGTAAATAAACATATTTGACAAGATGCAGCTTTCCCAGATAGAGAAATTCCTTCTGCAGAATTAGAACTATTTTGGCAAATTGTTGGGCATACTGAAAGTCCCATATACATGTTCTTTAATCATCAAAAGTTTATTGTTTAATCATTTGTTGAAAGCCCATGGATTAATCAAAAGTGAAACAAGAGATTCATTTTGACATTGGTCATACATAGGCTATGAGAACCTACATTGTAATCAGGAAAAGTCCATGGGTGCAATAGGAAGTTATTGATGAAAAGCCTATGGTAACTACTTAGTCTTGCCTCATGCCATTGTTACCCTTCCCCCTCCCAATACTGTATACCTCATCTCCACCTAAAGGAATATCTGTACATATATTCGTTAAAGTAATCTATGTATATGACCCATGATGAGGATTGAAATACAATAAAGCTCAATAATTCAAAATCTGAATTTGTAACCAGACCTGAGTTAGCAACCTTGTGGTGGAAGTGTTAACTACATATTGACAACACGGTTATTCAATGTAATGGAGGCTTTATCACTACATGTACACTGCAAAAAATATATATACATGCATGTATGTAGTTCAGTGGCCTGTCAATCCTATAAGAAGCTGGCTACACTGATCATGCTTATCAATTTGAACCAATCATATGCTTACTTAAAATAATGCTATTATATAAAATATAAATAAAGGAGTATAGCATGGAAAATATGAGTAGATTCTCAATCAAAATTAATGAAAAATGAACTTACCTGACATCTATAGATGTATTGTCGTACTATATTCATGACTCCATCTTTCTCTTGGATTTGAGTGATGATGATGATGATGATGATAACTGGGCAGATACACATCAATATTATAATTAACATATCACTGCTCGACTAAGTTGCTATTGTTCCCATTTAACATCAAATATCGTGTCATCTTCCATTCTTCATGAATTCTAGCTTGATGGTCATTCTCAGGTTGATTGGCACTCCGTCTCTCAGTCCTACTGTACATATACATAGAGCTCTTCCGGGGACTGTATATGCCCATTATGTGCATGTGTATCACAAAGAACAAGAAGGTCAATCTGCAAACACATGAACATGTTAATCTCCCAAGTATTAAGCAACAGGGGGCTCCAAATTTAATTCTAACACTGAATTTTCTCGTTTTTTATACATTTTACAAAATAATTCTTCTCACCAGTCTTTTCTAGGTTAATTAGTGCACTATTTGTGCAAAACTGAAAGATGTAGAGAATGTGGGGAATGAGTGATTCGTATTTGAAAAATAACATGCGACTCAATTGAGGCATGTAGCAAAATTCTGAACAACTGTAAATCGCCTAGCGGAGGCTGGTTGAAATACATTTTTGAATGTTCAAGTGATGGAACTATAGCTTAGGTATATGTGAAACAAAAACATTTTTGAGAAAACTACTTCCATGATCTATACCATGGACTTTTAAGACTTCTTTCTCAAAGTTCAATTACATGAAAATCATTCATTTGTAATTTTGTCAATTGTGTAAAATCAGGGCCTTGATGTAATGACACAGGAATACCGCAAAATCATACTGTGTTTATTTGTGGCAGGGGTTTCATTAGCAGCAGGCAACATTCTGTTGTGAGAAATTCTAGTGAAAGTTTTCACTAGAATTTCCACTGACTTGAGTCAACGTTCCTTTCGAAAGTTACTGCAGAAGGTCACTGATGTGATCACCTCTTCATAAACAGGCATCATTGGTTAACTCTTGGAAAACGTGTGCTTCGGATAGATCATGTGATCAATATCATGCTATTTGATTAGTCATCGTATAGACTGATGTACATAATTCTGATCACGTCATCCATTGCGACTGGATCTTACAGTCAAATGAGGCTGAATAGATACAATTACCACGGTAGCTGTGCAAGTTCAACGGTCACCAAGATGAGTGAAGTAAGTCCATTGGCTTTCAACAGACTCTCTTGAAGGCCCATGGTAAGGCGAAAATCGAGAAATAAAACAAACATTGAATTCCTGTTTACGATTCTGGTAAGATGGGTTGGAAGCAAGTTTCGAAAGTTGAATCAAGTCCATGAGAATTTCTGGAAATTATGAATCGGGGTTTCCTTAGGATGTCCCTATAAGCTTAGGTTGTTAATTTGTGTAATACCGTGTCACATCATGTCTGAAATGCCGAATAAGCCTACCAAATTTGAAACAGTTTTTCGCTGACACTCTCCACTCTGCTTTTTTCTCAAGAACCGATAAAGGTAGTTGGAATTGTATTCGCTATATCGATCTGATCGACATCCGGTTCTTGTAAATCATAATTGATGAATCTTCAAACCATTATTTAGTTCATTTCAACCATAAGATTGTAGTTATAATGACATCAATGAAAGATAAAGTTATACTAATTACTGGTAAGTATTTCTTAACATTTGTCATGAGCTACATTTGAAGCATTTTTTATTTCTAGGATACTAATCTAAAAGAAAACTCTGTGACCCTTGCTCTTTGTGACCTCTTCTTTGTGACATTGATTATATTGGGTGGATCCATTCCCTTACCACAGGGTCGCTTACAGTCACAGTCAGTATCATTATTCAGCTTCAAAACTACAGTGTATTGGTCCAGTAGGATTGAAATTGCAACATCTCTGATGAGGTTCAGATTTACTCGAGTCTCGTTTATAGCCAAATTAGGCTACTTGAGCTTACTTGGCTAGAAGACATGGCATGTGAACCACCGTGCGGTAGTTAAAACCATTGTTCAATAATATATATTCGAACATGACTGTATTCACGCCTTCTATAAACTGTGAACAAAGTCAATATTTCGCCAGGGTTATATTCGCGAACAATACCCCTGGTAATACAAGTAATGTGTGACGTCATAACGGCGGGCCTTAGTAATGGCGAACCATAATTAATATTCGATACATTGTGTACGATACCCCTTTGGGTGGGCCCAGAAAAAAAATTTGGCCAAAGATTATGAACCATTAAGGTCTCATGGAAGTTAACAGGAAATGACAAAACAGGAAGTGACAATTTTTTGGGCATTTTTAGACATTTTTTGAACAAAGATAACAGAGTTCTGGTTTGACCTCCAGTCAATTTAACTGTTTCCACATATCATTTATATGACCAGGATCACAATGTGCATGGTCAGAATGACCCTAAACATGATGAAATAACCTTTTTAGTCCCTTGAAAGTGTGACTGAAAAAAAGCTAAAAGTAGGAGCTAGGGAAGGTCACTGAACAGAATCTTTTGAATTTTTCAGAAAATGTGCCCAATATAATGCTCTAACTGATACAATCTTTGAAATTTTAGAAAATTGTCGTAAACAAAAATGGCGGTCATAAAAAGGAAAATAGATCGCTTTTCAAATCAGTTTTTTCATTTTTTTTCTCTTTCTATGAATGATATCAAATTTTCAAAGATTGTACCATTTAGAGCAATATATTGGGCACATTTTCTGAAAAATTCAAAAGATTCTGTTCAGTGACCTTTCCTACCTCCTTCTTTTAGCTATTTTTCAGTCACATTTTCATAGGGCTGAAAAGGTTATTTCATGATATTTAGGGTCATTCTGACCATAAACATTGTGATCCTGGACCTGTAAATGGTATCTGGAACTAGTTGAATTGACTGGAGTTCAAAAGTGAACTCTGTTATCTTTGTTCAAAAAATGTCTAAAAATGCCAAAAAAATTGTCACTTCCTGTTTTGTCATTTCCTGTTAACTTCCATGAGACCTTAAGGTGCCATGGAAGTTAACAGGAAATGACAAAACAGGAAGTGACAAAAAAATTTGCATTTTTAGACATTTTTTGAAAAAAGATAACAGAGTTCTGGTTTGACCTTCAGTCAATTTAACTATTTCCACATATCATTTACATGACCAGGATCACAATGTGCATGGTCAGAATAACCTTTTTAGCCCTTTGCAAGTGTGACTGAAAAAAAGCTAAAAGAAGGAGCTAGGGAAGGTCACTGAACAGAATCTTTTGAATTTTTCAGAAAATATGCCCAATATAATGCTCTAACTGATACAATCTTTGAAATTTTAGAAAATTGTCTTAAACAAAAATGGCGTTCATAAAAAGGAAAAGAGATTGCTTTTCAAATCAGTTTTTTTTTCGTTTTATTTCTTTTTCTATATGATATCAAATTTTCAAAGATTGTATCATTTAGAGCAATATATTGGGCACATTTTCTGAAAAATTCAAAAGATTCTGTTCAGTGACCTTTCCTACCTCCTTCTTTTAGCTATTTTTCAGTCACATTTTCAGAGTGCTTAACAGGTTATTTCATCATGTTTAGGGTCATTCTGACCATGAACATTGTGATCCTGGACCTGTAAATGGTATTTGGAACTAGTTGAATTGACTGGAGGTCAAAACAGAACTCAGTTATCTTTGTTCAAAAAATGTCTAAAAATGCAAAAAAAATTGTCACTTCCTGTTTTGTCATTTCCTGTTAACTTCCGTAGCACCTTAAGGTAACTAATAACTTAATCAAAAAATCCAAGATGGCCGAAACCAGGAAGCACATGTCATTTGAGTATAATCTGACCATCAAAATTAACTGTCTTTTGGTTGGATTTTCTCTCAAATTTTTAGTTCCACTTATCATTTATATAACCAGGCTCACTGTGGTAATGCAAATAGAAACAGTAAACATTTTGGAATGGGAATTTGAGTCCTCTGAAAATGTGACAGAAAAATTGACAAAAAGAGTAGCACGGCAAAGGTCCCTGAACATTTTTTTTCTAATTTCTCTGAAACATCCCTTTAATATAGCTCAAAATGGAAGGAGCTTTAGAATTTTGAAAATTCTCATACAAATTTGAGAAGAAACAATTTGAGAAGTGTACTTTTTTCCTTATTTTGATCCCAATTTTTTTATTGGGTAATTTTTCAAATTTCCGTTGCTCCTTCGTTTTTGATATATGTTTGAAGTATATTTTCTGAAATGTTCAGATATATTGAATCAGGGGTTTTTCACGGGCTACTCCTAGAAAAAAATCTTCTCAAATTCTTTAAACGGCACTTTTTTCTCAAACTAAAGTTTTTTGTTGTTCTTTGATGTCTTTGTAATGATTACAGTGCACAAGAATATGTGAAATAATAAAAACGACTTCTCAGGAAGAGTTTGAAAATTTCAAGATTGTGAAATTTTCAATTTTTTCTGAAAATCAATTAAGTTAACAGTCACCTTAAATTGATCACTTCGTGTGTGTTTTGAAAGTTTTTGTGAGGTAATAAAACCAGAACTCGCAATTAAAATTGTGAAATGAAAAAATGGTGGCTGGTTGATTTCAAATTTTATTATCACTACATGCCTCATATAAGGCAGAAGAAAGCACACAGAGATTTATGATTGGTGTAAAACTGCAAGACGAAGGTTAGCTCAGATCATGCATTGTTGATAATACTAGTATATCGTTTCAATTAAATATTTAGTTCAGGTGGGATAATTTTATACAATGAACATTATTGCGCAAGCACTATTGACTAGTGTTGTCACGTTGTGCCATAAAAGTACATCGATGCATCGGCAATTTTCAGTAGTAAACATTGCAGATTATTGACATAGACAAGACATGAGAAAGGTAAGCAATTTCATCAAAATAAGATAAGAAAGTGAGATTTTTAGCAAATTAATTTTTTTTAAAAACATCAATGTTTTGTTTCAGACATCGAAGCATCGCCAGAATCAGCTTTGGCGATGTATATCGCGATGTATCGATCGCGACAACGCTACTATTGACCAACATGGATAATTTATGATTGTCACTCTTGTAATGAAAATGGGTTGCATATTAACTGGGTAGCTGGATAACTAGATGACCGGCAGCCCGTAGACTTTGGGAGTAGATAACTGGGCCAGACGGGTTTGGTTAGGGGGGGGGGGTTTGCAGGGTTCGGGCAAACCCCCCCCCCCCCTGGCCAAAATTCTTTCAAAATCATGCAGTTTTTCACCATTTTGAGCACTTCTCAAATGATTTTAACCATATTTGGACCAAAATTGTCAAATGCGAACCCCCCCTGGAAATTTTTGAAAACTGAACCCCCCTTGGCAAATCCTGGCTACAGGCCTGACCGGGTACCTAATGTTCTTAGCAGGGTTCCGATTTTTCAAGTCCCCTATATATCACTTTCAGGTGCAAGTGCAGGGGTTGGTGCAGCGTGTGCTGAACATTTTGCATCCTTAGGTGCTAAACTCTCAATCACTGGTAGAAATGAAGAACGACTTAACAAGATAAAGGTTTTGTGCATTGAAGCATGTAATGATGAATCAAATGTAAGTACAGTACATTTTAAGTTAGTCAATATTGTTATTCGCTGAACTTCAATGGTGAAATAGTCCATGTTCAAAGTTATACATGATGGTTGAAGGAAGAATATAAATGTTATCATTTTAATTTTAAAATATTTGATATGTCATAGTACAGGGTACAAAGTTTCAAAAGTTGATCAATACAGGGTGCAAGGAATGTAAATTGTTCACTAGTACAGAGGGCAAGAAAGTAAGCTGATTATGCAGAACGATTCACTGGTTTTATACCAAAACCAATTCTGAGATAGTCATGCAGTAATACACTAGAATCATGTTTTGTACAATAGTGTGATTGTATATTTTTGCACCACTAAATGTAATTAATCCTTATTTTCAGATGAGTACAATAACAACGCGTGCCAGTCATTATTTCTAATGCGCTTGATATCCTAATCCAGTGCTTGCCAAAAACTGCAGAATAACTATATGTGCATGGTGTTATGCGGAATATGGCATATACTTTCCTATATGCAATTGATATTACTAATGTATTCTTATATCATAAAATTTGATAAAAGAGAATTATTTATGGACCCCTTCGTTATTCTTCATTTTTTTGGGATTCCTGAAACCTAATCCTGATAGACTAGACACACCTCTCTTATTCATTGTTAATGTTATAATTCAAATTTCATATCCATTTTGTCACTTAAATAATCATATGTATATTTCCAGATTTTAGCTACAAAGGGCGATGTCACAATTACAGAAGATTTAGAAAGAATCGTTACATATACTTTACAGAAGTTTGGCAGACTTGATGTGCTTGTGAGTAGCTAAACTCTGGTGGACTTTTTCATCAATGGGTAGTATACTGTTAATGTTTCCATAATATTTTCCATAATATTTTGGTTGGAGGATGGACTTGGATCATGGGCTTTTAATTTTTTAAATCGAGAAACTTGAAAGCCCATGCTTGGGTTTATATCACCATTTGAGAGTAAGAATGTTAGAATACTTAACAAGATTTTAAGATGAACAATATTGAAAACTAATTTGTTATCCCACATTGGATGCCACAAACATAGACAAAATGTACATATACTTTATAATAAGTAATATACAGTACTGTACAGTATCAGTAGTTAAAGAGGTCCATTAAAGCAGTTAAGGGCATTGCCATTGCAAATTCTTCTTCACTAATCAGGCCATCGCCATAAGTATCCAAGTAGTCAACTGCATCCTTGCAAAATGCAAATCTTTTATTGTGCCCCATCCCATTCCAATACTGTACCATGTAGTTATCAAATGTCATAAAACCAATTGAGTCCCAGCTAAGAATCAGGGTGACATCTATCATTAAATAGAAAGTTTATTTTACAGGTGAACAATGCTGCAACTCTCAAAACAGGAGGCCTTCAAGACACAACTATGGAATTGTATGACAGCATGATGAACACAAACATGCGCTCAGCATTTGAACTATCGAGGCTTGTGGTTCCATACTTGAAAAAGACAAAAGGTATGACTGTTATTGGAAAATATTTGCCTTCTGGAAAGTCCATACTAACTCGTTTTGTAGCCTTGAAACTTCTATGTCACAGAAACTTTGATCATGTATATAAACACATTCTGCTTCAAGATTAAAACACAAAGTATCAGTTTGACATAGTTGTATTTATTATGTCACCACCAGAAGTCAGAACATATTGTTATAGTCTCCAGCTTTTTTAAAGACGATGCTTGGTGGTTTGTGTGTAGCATCTGTAACTAATGGCAGGCTGTGACATTTTGCATGTTAATGCCTTGCTCTATTTAGTCACTGTTCATTTTAGGTGCAATAGTGAACGTATCCAGCGTTGCAGGTCCACGTCCAGTAAGCTAATTTATATTTTATTATTACCTATTAAACAATAACTCATTTTGTAATATTAATTTATTATCCCATCGAACATTGTAGGGATATAAGGAATGCCTCCATCAGTCCATCTGGGTGACAACTGAAGTACCTTTGACCCAATTTTGTTTATATTTTTTACACCTATAGGGGTAGGGGTCTTTTGATGTCTTTATTTCTTAAAAAAAATGAATAAGACAATTTGCATGAATTAACCCCTGATCAGTTTATAAAAGATTCAGTGTCTCAGTCCTATCATAAAGGACGATTCTCGGTTTGGAGAATGAAGTTCATCAATCTAAATGAGCATTATCCCTGCTTCGGACAAATTTGATTTTTTTACATAATATAGATTTGAATGTCTTCTTTTGAATAGTCATAATTTAATTTGGGTGATATTTCTAGATTTTTCGCAAAAAAATATTAGCGCAGTACACTGTTTTTCCCCCAATCGAGACTTGTATTTTATTGAATCGGTCTAATTGAGCGTTATCCCTGCTTCAGACCAATTTGTTATTTTTACATCTTGTAGATTTAAATGTCCTCTTTTGAATATTCATAGTTTAATTTGGTTAATATTTCTATATTTTTCATGAAAAAATTATTAGCCCAGGAGACTGTTCTCCAAGAATCGTCCTTTATTCCCAAAACGCAGGAGTCAGAATCTGACAGTTGGCAAGTAGATGGAAAAAATATCAAGGAGCACTTTAACTGTACTCTTATCAGACAATGCCTCTTTAATTCTTTGATCAACTCTACTAAGATCTTTGTTAGATCATATCATTGTCATATTCTTTATTAATAAACAGCTTTATTTCTATTTGTTCCACATTGCACTTTACTTATTTTATGTTTTACTCTGCAAACGGGAGTTGTAATTATGTTCACTCTAGCCGCTTGAAACAGGCTGTAGCAATTCAAAATTATTTGTGTCGGAGTTGACATGATCATTTGAGACCCCCATTGCATCAATAATGCTACTTCACAAATATATGTAAATACCTACAAAATATTTTTCAGTCTTTTGACACATTTATGTATTTATCCACATGAAAAATGAAAAAAGACAGGAGAAAAATTATAATGAGAATATCTTGGAAGTTGAGACAATATTCTATCATTTGATCATTATAATCTATAACTAAGTCAGAGACATCATGATCATCTCAAGTTTTTTCACAAAACCCTTCGAGGCTCTTAGTGAACACCAAATTGCATCTTATACCTGAAATGAGAGAACATCTAAATGTTTTTCAGTTTCCAAAGATCATGGCATATGCTGTAAGTAAGGCAGCCATGGACCATTTTACTCGATGCCTTGCTCAAGGTAGGTTAAGTTATTCCCTAATTTCCCAACATTACCCACACTACCCTGTGATTATTACAGAGGATTTTTCAGTTTTGATTGTAGATGAAATATTCACACAAAGCTTGGCAAGATGTGTCAGATTCATGCCAGTCTGAGCACAGTATTTCATATAACTGCAGTGCATTATATAACCAATCACGGCATTCAAGGTCATTTGGCAAGGTGAAAACTTGACTCTACAGATTGAAATTGATGCTTTTCCCACTTGACCTGTGCAAAAAGTCTAGGAAATATGTTCTTTTAGTGATTTTGTATCTCTTAACTTAAGTGACACGGAAGTAAATATTTTGCAATTAAATCCTTAATTAACACACAATGTGTGCATCTCTTGCAAATTTTGGAAAACAAGTCACTCTACATTGCAGAGCTTAAATCCTTAAATTAACAATGGTGACATTTATCTCATTTTAAATGTCTCATTATAATATGTTTGTGATACATACTTTATGTTTTTACAGAACTGGCTCCAGATGGTGTTAGAGTCAACTCAGTCAAGTTAGTATTGTTCAGTAATTATGTCATCACCAGATGTGGTGACATATTGTTAGAATCTCCAACTTTTTGTGGATGTTATTAGGCAGTTGATGTTCGGCAATCGGTGCCTGTAACAAAAGTGGTGGTGACATTTTGCATGTTAGTGCCATGTTTGAAATATGCTATTGGAGAGCTGTCTGATGATCAGTGATAAAAGCAATTAATGGAGCAAGGAATTAATTCAATCGTGATATTGACTGCTTTTGAGCCACAATTTGTCTGTAAAAGATTAAATGATGATACCTCAATGAAGGAGTTGAAACCTATTTCCTGGTTCATCAAGGTATTTCATACCAGTGTAAGACTGAAGGAATACATTGGTTTAACAGTATGTGAAACCGATGGGATTTTACTGTATTCTGGTTTCATTTACTTTTACTAATTAAGTACAGTATTATTAAAAAGGTCAATAAGGTCTTTTTTAGCTTGCTTCAAATTAACCAATTGTAAATCATGTACAAGTTCAAATCTGACTGAAGAATAAACTCATATATTGTGAGCAACTAGGTGGTGACATTTTGTCATGTAAATGCCAGGCCCGTAGCCAGGGAGTTTGCAGGGTTTGGGCGAACCCCCTCCCCCCTCTTTCAAAATCATGCAGTTTTTCACCATTTTGAGCACCTCTCAAGTGATTTTAGCCATATTTGGGCCAAAATTATCAAATGTGAACTCCCCCTGGAAATCTTTGAAAACTGAACCCCCCCTTGGCAAATCCTGGCTACGGGCCTGATTGCCTTGTATTGGATTAGTAATGAATTTGAAAGGTTAGCACCAGAATATCTCTCTACAAGACTGGGATTGAATACATTAACCTCTCTTGCCCAAAGCAAAACATAAGATTTCTCAAAGTTTTATAGGTGTCATCACTTTCACAGTCATGGATTTCATAGACAACCTCCAGTTATTTTGAAAATAAGAGAATTCAATGTAACAATGACAAACTATTGTGCCATCATTAACAATGGACAGAAGGCAATCATTATTCAAACCAATCAAATAGGAAAAACAACATTTTATAATCATTTTTTTCCTACATCAGTATGTGTTCACTGTTCATAACTATGGTATTTAGCAAATACATGAAATAATGATAGCAAGTTATAGGATTTCCAGGGTTAAACATCTATTTTCTTCATATTTCAGTCCTGGAACAGTAGATACAGAGATGTATGTGACCAATGGTATTATGACGCCTGAACAGTTTGCAGAGGTAAAATAAAACTGTTTAATCTAAATGCCTCGTTCAATGTACATATACCACTCTACTATAACTTGCATTTGGTGTTCATGAACAACCCATTTGGCTTATAAGTAATGATTATGTATTTGTTTTTATTTGTCTGTTCTTTATTAATGGTTTATCGGTTAAATGTAAGATGTTACTAAGGCACTTTCAAAAATATACTAAATAATACATTTAGACAAACAAAGTAGCTTATGCATTTCTAGTTGTTAGGTATAGTAGAGTGATATCCCGGGAGTGATATAGGCCAATGAGAGATAACAAACTTGGGACCGAGAAAGAGTGTTCAGATTGAGAGGTTTTTGGATATACAGGTTTCACTGTACTATTCTAAAGAATTAATAAATTAACCTCTTGACTCAATGAAATGTTGGTGGAAATGTTTTTATACCAGAAGCTTTATGTAATCCTTTAACCAAACTTTACTCTCGACCATTTTAAATTGAATAATGTAATGTACTTTTTTAATAAAGGAAAATTATTTATAAAAGTATACATTAGTTTTTGGTTTCACAGTAATGTTATTTAACCTTATTTTCAATCTTAATGATTTGAATTATTCTCTCTATTATTTACAAGAAAATGTGATTAAGAAGAGTGTTTAATGAACAGCTGTCTTGTATGCGAGCTTTTTATATTAGCCATTTTGAGGATAACAGTATTCAAGAAATAAATGCATTAATTCACCAACAATTCATCTGATTAAGAAAAGTTCACACATTGAAATTCAATCAAAAACATTTCCTCAATGTGAAAATATATTGACCTGCATGAGAAAGTTGTCTATTTATGCAAATTATTGACTTTGATATTTTAACGTCGTTTGCAGTATAAGGAGAGACAATGTGGGGTGCATCCACTTGGTAGAATAGCTTCAGGGAAAGATGTTGCTCAGGCTGTCGCATTTCTTGCTTCAAGCGAATCTTCTTTCGTGACAGGAACTAACATGTTAGTGGATGGGGGAAGAGCAGGAGTCACGCCACATTTAGTGACCAAGGAATAAAGATTATATGGACATCTAATCATCTGAGAAGTGATATCTGACAAGTATTCCACATCCACGCAATTCCCTTCTCCACGCCTTGTCATTTTTGTTGTTCTTTGTAAGGACGTCCTTGTTCATTGTAATTCATTAAAAATCAACACTCATACGATTTTCAATGTTGACGTCAATATAAGTATTGATTACAGGTCATGTAGAGAGTCAGTTTGATTTACAGCGAATAGCTTGACTTTTAATTGCACAACTGGCATGGTGACCTGTATGAGTAGATCCCATCTACAAACTGTATGTTAGAACTGTAGAAGCCTAGCAAGTAATTTAAGGTCTGATCCATTTTATCATACAATGTGTTTTTATTAATTTTGAGAATTATTTGTAAACTTTCTCATGGAAAATTAAATCTTGCAGATTTGTTGAGTTTTCGGCTTGGAAAATTTGTATGACCCCCCCCCCCTCCCATTCATGCACCCCCTCCTTGCACGTATTACGCATTTTGTTCATTTCACTGGCGTGCACACGGTGCTTTGTTAAAAGACGAAAAATAGAAAAAATGTTTGTGTTAGCAATACACGGACCTCTATCAGTCAACGTCCATCTGTCCGTCCATCCGTCAAGTGTTGTAATCTTATTTTAGAACTATAGGTAAAAGTGACGGAACTTGTAAGATGTGTGAAAGGAAATGTGAAGATGATATCACATATAGACTTTTAGAATGCCCTTTATTAAGAATTTTATAGTAAAATTGAGGCCAAATGTCCAAGAGAATTAAGCTCCATATTTTATACTCAATATATGAAGGAAAATATTCATGTAAGGTAATATAATCTTTGTGTACTGTGGGCAAGCCAAATTTGACAATTTAGTCAAAGAAAATTTAATGCCCCCGATTCTAAGGTGTCTGTCAAATAAGTAAATAAATAAATAAATAAAATATATGATTCTATCTATTTGAATGCAAAAATGGCAACCTTGTTGGTGTTTTTATTGGAAAAGTACATTTAATTTCATTTTTGATTATGGTATAAATGGAAGCATTTGTTCTGATAGACTTTTAATCAAGCATAACATTTATGCCAAAATAACACTTAAATGTGCTTGGTGCTCACTAAATTAGGTGTTTACTGTATGAACAAGGTTTTTCAGCATCAAAACATTTTATGAATATTTACATTCTGAATATTTTGGCGATGTCTCCTAGAATGAGGAGTAGACTTATTCTGGTTCTATGAGAGAGTCCACTGGTTCAGCTCCTACCGAATATGCATTATTTACTCGATCTCTCTCAACTGACCGAGTTTTGGAACAGTGGTTGTGGTATATTTTTAAAATAACACAGGGATTTCTTATTTTATATCCAACCGATAGCAGAACATACATGAATACATTTTCAGCACCCCATGAGTCGATGGGATAGTCTAATAATTCCAGTGCCTCAAATGGTAAGAAATTATCGTGTATATACATCAGATGAGCATCGTGAGAACCATGATAATGTTCGCAGTAATCCCATAACTCACAGGTCGCATTTTGCGCGCGTTCCCCATGTCTTGATAACGAATATGCATATTTCATGCCGTGGTCAACCAAGAATGCTTTCTTGATATTTTCGAAGCCTTCATCTAGAGATATATCAGCGTTCATAAACAACACAACTGTACCTTTCAGATTATCCGCTGCGTATTTTGCCAGGACTTTATAAGTCGGATGATCATGGAAGCTGTAAACTGTGATGTACTTTCTTAAATCACTTTTAGCTACTCCTTGATCATTTATCATGTTGAAAACGTCTTTTGGTTTTGTCAAGTCTGTTAAAATATGTATTTGATCGACACATGGATGATTCATGTTGATTTTAAGTGCCGTAAAATACTCAATTTGACGGGGACTAGGGACTTCATATCCATTCGTATGGCTACCAATAGGGAAAGTGGTAACAATGTTAAGCATCACCTCACAACCCTTTGGTCTATCATCCGATATACCCAATTCACTGTTTGTGGTTTCACTTGCCGAGTCATTAATGATATCCCTGCCAGTTACAGTCATTTTTGAATCGCCTGAAGCAATATCCATCCAATCATCTTTAACAATGTGGGCATTTTTCATTTTAGGGCTATTTTGTTCGTCATGGTCCGAAAACTTAAAGATTGACGTAAAAGGCCACGATGCATAACAATATAATAATAATATCACAACTACATGTATTATTATCAGGTTGGTAGTTTTTATTGTTGACGCCATCTCCAATCGGAATATCATAGCTGGATACGCAGAAATATTCACATTTCTTTTATAGATGTCCACATCTGCTAATCATATGCTAATGATATCAACATCAATAGTTTGGTGGTTTCTTTCTATTGTTTTCACTGTGTCTCAATGTTTTTATACGAAGCAGTTTACTTACAGAGTTTGACACAAACCCCGATTAGCCTACAAGCAGTTCTTAAATGATGACATAGGTTTCTTTTATATGTCTCTGGTCTTCTCTGGCCAGTCCCATTTGAAACCTTCACGTCCCTTTTTCCGAATTGATAGATGTTGCCAATATGTTCTTGTATTTTCCAGTAAAAACAATAACCTAAACTAGTAATGTCACTACAGCACCATGTTTTTGTTTCGTGACATTTGTCCCAAAGCCATAACGTGCCAAATTAATTATTTTAATGGTGGCAATTAAAGGTTAGTTGGAAGGCGAAATGGGTAAATGTCAATCATTTTCCATTTCAAATACGGCTGTAATCACTTAATTTCCATCACAAAGTTGAAGATATTCTAGCAGAAGAAAATCTTGGTGTGATAGGGTTTTCTCAAAGAAGATGTTTTCGTTTAAGATGATGATGAGAGTATTCTCAAAGATGTTTTTGACTTGGGTAATTCTTTGTACCCAAAGTTAATTAAGCATGAGTTAGGTCATTTGCTTTGATTTTCAATTCCTGTTGTTTTTCTTTGTCATATCTTAATAAATTCTTATACGTATCAAAGTGGTCCAAGAAAAACGCTGGTGCAAAAGATCTATTCTTTTCTGTTGCAAGTGTTGTCGGTGTTGGCAAACGTTCTCCATTAAACCACGTTCCAGTCTTAATCAAGTTTGAAATATATGTGAGATTTCTTTTTTCGGGATAATCCCCCCACCGCGGGAAATCTGCGTTTATTGCTGATGTAAGTTTTACTAGGATATCTTCAGGACTGGAACACCAGGAGCAATGCCAGCCAGCTGGGTGCATCGTGGACCCCAACACCCAAATGTCCACATCACCATATAGCTTACGATATCTCATGACATTATTCAGGTTTTTAGACGACGACAATTCTTTGGCAGCCCCTCGAATATTGTTCGACTTAGCATCAAGAAGCCTTTTCAGCATATTCAATGAACAAGCCGATGTAACTACTGTATTGTCTTTGTTTTTCCAATAAAATGTATACGTTGACCATCTTAGTGAAAATGACATAGGTTCTGGATAGCCTTCATAAAGTTTTAAAAATATTACTATTTCCTTTGAGACCAATTCGTCAGCATCGGAAAATAGGTATAAGTCATCCGGTCGTGTTTGGTTCAGTCGAGGAAGTCCCAAAATAGAGGCAGCATTTTTAATGTAGGTCTCAGCAGCCCAACCATCCTTTCTCCCGGATGAAGGAAATGTATCTAAGAATATGTACATTAACTTTGGAACATATTCTGCAAGGTACCCTTTCTTGAGTCTCTCCAGTAGTCTCAGTGGTTTAGGATCTCCGTGAGAGGAATAATTTGACTCAACAATTAGGAAAACATCCACGTGTTCATAGTGCTCATATAACCTCGCTTCCAGCATATCGAATTCATGATTAAATGTAATCGCCATCAAAACCCGTCTTGGATTTAGTCGGCGTTTCAATTTCGATTTGAGGGATGAGTATGTATGTGCGTCTGCTACTACTAGCGGTATTCCGCAATCCTCTCCTGTAAGCTCATCTCTGCAAATGCAAGAATTGAGCTGTCTTCTGATAGTACCATGTATGTAACAGACAACTCCGCCGACTGTATCGAAATACACGTTCTTGCTATCTTGAAGTTGAATATTCCGATTGAGAAAGTCCTGGAAAATGCGGCCGTCTTCGAGTTGCGAAGTCCTATTTCGAACGTTTTGAGAACTGCGGTGCGTTAGAGCAGTTTTAGGGTGTTTGAAGCCGGTACGGGTGAGAATTTGTATCCAAAATTTGCGTTTTATAATGTATACAAGTAAACATGCTGAAATAGTTAAAACCAAGATCTTTCTGAAATATCTCATGATTTATAGTCTTTTCAAAGTCTAACTTTATCGCCGACAATGTCGTACGGAAACGTGCGACTGTATAATATAAGTAACATATGTCATTTCCATCCGCAGCAAATGTAGCTTATCTTGCATGTATTAACAATTTTGATGAATGAATATTACAGTGTCTTTTCAGCACAATCCATTATTAAGTAACTTTATATGTTATTCTTTTTATTGATGGTGAATAGATATAATGTAACTTTTGTGATGAATATTATCAAAGCTACCAGCTGCATGGACTAGCTGCATAGGTCCAGCTGCATAGGTCCAGTCCATCTGAGATGTCTCAGCCTGGATCCTAGCTGCATTAGATATTGATCACAAGTATATTTCTATATTTGATCGACTCACAATGTTACACAATATCAACGGCATTTTTTTTAATATGAGTATCAATGCGTTTGTCAGTGGTATTTTATGATTTATTTGTTCAGCTTGATAGATGTACATTGTACAGTACTGTATTTTATTTAATATTGCAATGCTAACAGTAGTGCTTATTTATATGTTATTTAGTATGTAATGGTTTAAGGAAAATGTTTATCACACGAATTGAATATGTATTTAATGCAGTGATGTCTGATTCAGTTTATTGAAAAAGGTGTCGATTGTTCTTTAAACAGCAAACATAACCAAAGAGTTATTCTGAAATAAAACGGTTGGTCATTTAGAGAACGGGAGTGACGGAATTATGAGAGCAAAACTATTGTAAAAGTGTTAATTTTTTGAAACTTCCAAGTCTTAGCTTCTCAGTACTGATGTTATGAGAACGGAATTTTCTCTTTAGTTTTTTTAATAGACGCTTTCTTTTAAAGAAAAGCCCACCAGTGTCACAAAGAAAAGCCCACCAGTGAGGCAAGTTGGGACCTCCATAGATAGACTTAACATTGCGTGGGACCTTGATGGACTTCATGGGATTTTGCCCCAAGGGACTAGTCCATGGGACTCGGTTGGATTTTGCCCCATCGTGTCCCATGAAGTCCCACGATGGACTTGGTGAAATTCGATTGGGCAAGATGGGGCAAAATCCCACGGAGTATCATCTTGCCCCATCGAGAATGAACATGTTCATTCTTTCCATGGGGCATCGTGGGATTTTTGTATGGCGTGATGTCTGAAGCCCAACCTACACCAATGGGGCACGATGTAATTTGATAAGACCCAGTGGGGCTCGATGGGCAAAGTCATCAAGGTCTCGTGGTACTCTGTGGGATTCGATGGGGTAAGTTGGGATTCGATGGGACTCGATCGGGCTCGATTGGTGTATACTTAAGGTTTGTCCTTATCACCTCCCCCTCCCCATATTCATCTTTGTTTCTCATGACGTACCTGTATCTGTTTATGTTTACTTCTTTTATTGATTTTCATCATATTATTGATAGAATTCAATAAAATTATCAAACGCATTATTACATGTAAACGTTTAAAATGTATACAAACGAACTGACACTTTTTAATCCTGGCATAGTTTTTCCACTTAGTTGTTATGAACTAACTTGATGGTTGGCACTCAGGGGTTAATTTCTCGAAAGTTTGTAAAGTTATGAGAAGTCCATTGTTGTTTGTAAAATTTATTTTAAACTTGCATTTCCCGAAAGTTAATAACTACGAAAATAAGTAACGTTTTTCGCAAAGTTACTAAAATGATATCAGTGATTTTTGTCGTAACTTTATGTACACCTCTGGAGGTCTTGTAAGTATTCCTTGACTTATCTAATTTCGTTGTTACAGAAATTATACATCTATCACAGATCGTTTTAGTATACACGATTCAACTGAAAGTGTTCCGGGAGAGTTCAACGAACTCATAGCCGTAGGGACCGGGGGTTCGATGGGTTTGGACGAACCCCTGGTCGGGATTTCTCCCCAAAAAATATTTGTGGAAAAATTCATTTCAATAACCAGAAACATATTATTGAATTTATATGGCCAGGAAAAAATAGTAAAGGAAGATGTGCGATTATTGGCAAATATCCCTATGGTCAAAATGAATCATTCTTAGGTGTAACATGAAGAATAGAATGTCATCGTAGATACTTTGGAAAATATTAAAGTGCTCGGGCACACATAAGCTGATTTAGGGATCATTTCGTTCAATAAGGTTGTATTGACTTACAACTTACAAGTGTAAGCTAAAAAGGTACACACATTTCTTGCAGTGGAAAGTTCTGTCCAATAAAAAAGCCAGTTGCAGTCATCTTTTGCTGAGGAAAGCAAAGGCATAAGGAGGATTATATCAAATAAGACTAGATTTATTAAGTGTTTCGAATGAGTACTTTATTTTCACAGTTAAGGGAAAAAGTTCATCATAAAAAATATTAGAAAAATCACGGGATGTACCAATATGCATTGCTTCCTGATAATCACTTTTTATTTTCTAAAAAAACTGACCCACTGATAATTGCCAACAGATTATCGAGATTTTTAAACTTCAAAGACCTAATTACAGATGGCCTGCGGCTGAATATAATCTACTAATTAAATAAAGAGCCCATTGGTTCCTCTTGGTTTACATGGGAATGACGATTTTCAAAAATTCATCTTTAGAAGAAAGGGAAATTGGGAAAATTTGGAGGCATTGGAAATATAGTCAAGTTACATTTTTATCAATATTATAAGTATTTTCTTCGAAGGTTATGTTAATACAAATTCAAATATAAAGAGGAGGCAGGGAGCTAAGATTGCCAAACTTTTGGAGGGGAGTGTATTTGCCAGAAAGACTAGAGGATTAGCCGACCACAAGTTTTAAATCGTGTGTCTAAAAAGGATTTAACAGCATTCTTTAATAAGATAATAAAATGTTCATTTCTCATATAGAACAAATTAACGTTTATACATGTTATAATGATTCACAAGTTCATCTAAAATGTTTTCATTTCTCAAAACGTTCATGATTCTCGTCATTAATGATAAAAACAGCGGAACGGTGATAGAAATTGGAATGTTTTCAAAGTTTTTATTTTCAATTCAAAGAAAGCACAACAAATAAGTTTTTCAGCATTAGTTGTTCTTTATTTGTTGCAAGGCATTGAAATTTAAAAGAGATGTTAAATGTTAGAGCTTACAGAGCACAGTAGATATTTTGTTATTTCAATTTCTTTTTTAATTTAGCCTGTTTCATTCCATTAATACAATACTATTTGTCATCTTCACTTCTATCGTCAGTACCAATTGAGAGTATTCGTGCAGCCATTACGACTTTTATTGTGCGCCATGATTAATAAGTATTATATCTTCAAAAATATTTTCTTTTGAATATACTAGTATTCAGAAACTAACTGTAAGTTCATGAGGTCATTATGACCTCCTCTATTACAAAATGAAATGGCAGATAAAATTCTTTTGATTTGGATTCTTTTCAAAAATCATCTAAAAGTGTGGGAATAGCATGCCAGAATTTGACATAATGTATCTTTGAATGATGAATTGGGAATGACGATTTTTCAATGGTAGCTGGTTAAAAAATATGTTCCTTAGAGATATGTTGTAATTTGCCCTTAACAAAAGTTGTCTCAATGTATGCTAACCCTTGATTTGTATTTCATTGAACAATTAAACAATTGTTATATAAAATGTATGATTTTGCTACCAGATTTCAATATCTTTCAGTAAAAGATTCACCAAAAACTATTTCAATATAGAAAATCAAATTGTTGCCACACTTTTGGAGGGGTGTAAATTCGCGTACGAGGGGTGATCAATAGGTAATGGACGCTTTTTTACACAGATACTTTTTATAGGCCAATCCCTTTGATTTTTCTACCAGTGATACATCATTCAATTATCTATCCATTCTTAAGATTTGAAGACAAAATATAAAATGCATGTTGATATATCCTTATTTCCGTGAAGGAGGTACAGATACCCCGGGACCGACATTTACATCACATATTCAGTTTTTAGCCAGTTTGGCAAATTTCGGTTAGATTTGAACTTTTTATATGCAACAAGTGTTGTGTTGTTTGAAATATTTTGCTGACTGGTAACACATAAACAGAAAGTACTGTGATGTCAGAGTGTTGTATTGAAGGGGTTTGCAGGTCAATTTGAGAAAGCATTGTGGAAGAAAGGGGTGGTGAGAGAAGGGAACACCCTACTCCATATGGACAATGCACCTGCCCACAGATCTCAAAATGTTCAGAAAACAATATCCTTGGACCTCAAAATTGAGCCCTTGGCCAATGCACCATATTGTCCAGATCTGCTCATAAGTGACTTATTTATTTCTATACTACTTATTTCTATAGAGCAAGGATCGATGCAGGTTTAATGACATTGATGAAATAAAACAACTGGTGCAACTGCATCTTGCTACCATGTCAGAGAATGGATTCAACCTTGTCTCACAATCTTGAGTTAAGAGTATGAGGAATTGTGTGCATGTAGCACTTGATGGAACTTATGTTGAGGGCCCTGTGGAATGAATGTGGCATGAATAGTACCACATAGTGATGATAAACTATTCGTAATCAACTATGACATGACAAAATGGGGTAATTCATGACCATAATGGTTTGTTTTGTTCAGCCTGCATTCAACTGCATTGCATGTTAAACAAGCTAAAATAGCTTCAGAATGTTTGACGTCATGTCGGTCCCGGGGTACCTATACATCCTTCACAGAAATAAAAATATATCAAAATATATTACATCTTTTGTTTTCACATCTTCAGAATTGATAGATAATTGAATGATGTATCACTGGTAAGAAAATCGAAGGAATTGGTCTATAAAAAGCATCTGTGCAAAAAAGCGTCCATTACTTATTGATCACCCCTCGTATGTATAACAAATACAAAAAATGCTTTTATGTGAGGTACACCGATGAAGGGGGAGATTTGTGGATACATAAAAAATCGAACCCCTGGTCACCAATTGCTGGCTACGCCACTGTCACTTACTATAGTCTCTAGGATATTAAATGTTCAGAAGACATATAACAGTCAGTCTCTCTTCCATTGTTGCCACGCATTCTCGGGAGCCTTTGAGAAGATAAGAGATTGGTGGCAAGGACAATTCAAGTGTTTCTAAAAGTGAAAAATTGATAAAATGCTTGGAAGCTCTTAGTACAAAGGAATGGAAAACTTTATGACAGGCCCACTTTGCGTATTTTCAATGTTTTTTGGCAAAATAAAGACTTACATTTGAATTTCATAGTATGTCCAATGTATTAATAAGAACCTTATCTTTCATTTGACACCAACAACAGCTCAAACATGTCAAACGGACCACATCAAAGCTTACAATAAATTATTAAATAATATGTTCGATCTGTCTTGCTTTATATATCAAGTTTTTATCAATGTCATTGAAAGATGGCAAAGTTGTTTGTATTACATGATACATTCATTTTTATAGAAGTGTCGCCATCTTTTAAATCAACAGTAATTTTTAACACACACTCTGTTTAACATGTGCATGCATGTCTAATAATCTCTGAACGTCAAATGCTTTTTTCTATGTGAATTATTTTTTTCTTGGTTCAATATTAAAGCAAATCAAACTTTGTGTCATATTTGAACGAGTGTGTGAGTAACATGATTCAATGATTTTTTTTTCTAAATTAAGTATAGTGGATCTATAACTTATGTTTGGACATTTGGTATGGCTTTGAGGTATTATTTTGGTTGGTATGGGAACATATTGAAATTTGACAGATTGGTATGGGAACATATTGATATCTGAGGGTTCAGCCTATGACTCCCCCCCCCCCCCCGAAAGTGGAGGTGACCCCCCGGGAGTGGAGGTGATAAATGATATACCCATTATATGGAATAGTGGAATAGGTTATTTTCTTCATATTGTAAGGTCTGCATCAAAAAATAGATTATAAGGTTTTCTTAATATTTTTTACCAAGTGGGAGCTTTGCCAAGAGGAGCTTTTTGACAGTTTTGGCTAAAAAATTATGTGAAAAATGCTCAGTATGGTGAAAAACTGCATGATTTTGAAAGACTTTCTAGCCAGAGAGAAACAACCTGGCCATAGGCCTGTAAATATATTTCTGGAGTACTAAATATAATTTCAAGGGGAGTCTATCAGGGACAAACTGGTTCTAACAGGAAATAACACAGTCCATTGCCAACTGTACTTTATTTACGTTAATGATTGTCAAGATTAATCTAGAGTTAAAGATATGATATCACACTAAACAACTGACAATAATCTTTGGTCTTTTTGGCATAACATGTCTTCCTTTTGTCATGACTTTTCACTTTACCATTTGATAAAATGGCTATTATTGCTCGCATTTTATATACTTGTGTAGTTTACTATTATTTTTAGCTAGTGGTGATTTGTAACATACCTCATTTGAACGTTATGTCTTGTTTGAAATATCTCAGCAGAATATTTTACTCACAGGGACACTCTTTCAATAGTCATATTTATAGCTTTAAATTATGACTTAAATGAGAGTATTTTATTTGTAAAGTATTTCTCACTATCTCTGACATTGATATTTTATTCAATTTTTTATTATATTGTCTCTATTTGCAGGGAGATTATGATGATCAAATGATAACAATAAGATATTTGAGAGGGGCTATCAGTGTGACCCCAACTAGGTTTGCCAATAAGTTAAGTAACACACTGTGTAACAGAAATGAATACTACCTGTATTTGTGCATTCTAGATATATAGCATGTGTGTTTGACACAGTTTTGCTGCAGCAGATAGAATACAATATAGGTGAGTGTATTTGTTACACACATGAATTTTTCAAAAAAATTGTATTTAAGAGGGAAAAAACTTTCTCTGATCCAAGTTTGAGAAAAATCTGTTGAATATTAATGCACTATTTTTTAATTTGAAAAATGTACTGAGAGAAAACATATGTTTTTGACATCATTAACTTCCATCTACATTCCATTTCTAAATGCATATATGTTCCCCTTATTACATTTTCTCATATATATACTTGTAACACTAAATTAAGCTGTTTGATGAGCCACCACAAAGAATAATGTGTAACTGATGTTCTTCATATATTTACTCAGATATGCTACGTGTTGGATTAAATACTGTGAACAGGCTGGTTAGACCAGGACGTGCTTCAAGCATCAAACAGTTAGCGAGAAGCTGTTCTTCAACAACCAATCAAACCACAGAGGCCCCTGCAGCTGTTCCATATGAGTAAGTCAAAGTAAATCACTTTTGGGAAGCTCATCTGTGAGAAAGTTACAGGGATATGGGCTGTATCAACTGTTTAAAGGGACTTTTTACATTTTATCTACAATTTAAAACCCTTAAAAGTTATCTGTATGACTATGCGTTATATAAAAAGGGATCAGGAATATGTATTTTGGTTCAAAAATAATAAGAAAATATGACTGAGCCAGGAATCGAACCTGCTCCATCTGAGAACAGAGCAATGGGGTGTATCAACTATTTAACAAACTACAGTATGGTTCATTTCAAATGGGAGAAAGGTACATGATTATGGGTGTATAAACTATTTAACTAACTACAATATGGTTCACTTCAAATGGGAGAAAGGTACATGATTACGGGTGTATCAACTATTTAACTAACTACAATATGGTTCCCTTCAAATGGGAAAAGGTACACGATTATGGGTGTATCAACTATTTAACTAACTACAATATGGTTCACTTCAAATGGGAGAAAGGTACACGATTACGGGTGTATCAACTATTTTACTAACTACAGTATATGGTTCACTTCAAATGGGAGAAAGGTACATGATTACGGGTGTATCAACTATTTAACTAACTACAATATGGTTCACTTCAAATGGGAGAAAGGTACACGATTACGGGTGTATCAACTATTTAACTAACTACAATATGGTTCCCTTCAAATGGGAGAAAGGTACATGATTACGGGTGTATCATCTATTTAACTTACTACAATATAGTTCATTTCAAATGGGAGAAAGGTACATGATTACGGGTGTATCAACTATTTAACTTACTACAATATGGTTCATTTCAAATGGGAGAAAGGAACATGATTACGGGTGTATCAACTATTTAACTTACTACAATATGGTTCATTTCAAATGGGAGAAAGGTACATGATTACGGGTGTATCAACTATTTAACTTACTACAATATGGTTCACTTCAAATGGAGAAAGGTACATGAATACGGGTGTATCAACTATTTAACTTACTACAATATGGTTCACTTCAGGTGGTATAAAGGTCCAGGGTTTTTGTGTATTAAATATTTAACTAAGTACAATGTGGTTCACTTCAGGTTGGAGAATGGTATAGGGTTACAGGGTATATCAACTATTTAACAAATTACAATATGGTTCACTTCAGGTGGGAGATAGGTACATGTACAGGGCTATGGGGTGTATGAGCTATTTAACTTACTACAATATGTTTCACTTCAAATGGGAGAAAGGTACATGATTATGGGTGTATCAACTATTTAACTTACTACAATATGGTTCACTTCAAATAAAAGAAAGGTACATGATTACAGGTGTATCAACTATTTAACTTACTACAATATGGTTCACTTCAAATGGGAGAAAGGTACATGATTACGGGTGTATCAACTATTTAACTAACTACAATATGGTTCACTTCAAATGGGAGAAAGGTACATGATTACGGGTGTATCAACTATTTAACTTACTACAATATGGTTCACTTCAAATGGAAGAAAGGTACATGATTACGGGTGTATCAACTATTTAACTTACTACAATATGGTTCACTTCAAATGGGAGAAAGGTACATGATTACGGGCGTATCAACTATTTAACTTACTACAATATGGTTCACTTCAAATGGAACAAAGGTATTTCACTTCAGGTGGTATAAAAGTCCAGGGTTTTGTGTGTTAAATATTTAACTAAGTACAATGTGGTTCACTTCGGGTTGGAGAATGGTATAGGGTTATGGGGTGTATGAGCTATTTAACCAACTACAATATGTTTCACTTTAGGTGGGAGAAAGTTAAGGACTCTAAAGGTCCAGTGTCTCTACCAAGCCATGCTGATGTAGTTATTATAGGTGGGGGTGCTATGGGATGCAACATGTTGTATCATCTAACCAAGTTGGGTATGACCAATGTTATACTGCTTGAGAGGGATGAACTAACATCTGGGACCTCATGGCACAGTGCAGGTTAGTGTACATGTTATATTCTTATGTAGAGGTTATTTACTAAGATGGATTGAATATTGGTTTTATTCCTAGGGAAAGTATGATGTTTTGATAAAATATCATATCGTCCCCTAGGAATAAAGAAGAGATGAGTATGAGTGGTATGTACAAACTATAGGTACATCATGCTATTATAAGGCCATGTGACAACTTTTTCATTGGCTCAAACTATTTCTTTCAGTTTAAAAATAAACTGTTCGGATTGTGTAATTTATCTCCCCTACCTACATGTAGATGGATTTCCACCTACCCACCCACCATGTTTAATGTTTAATAGATCATTAATAATTTGTTTTGTGAGTGTTGATATTTGCAGCCTTCTATTGTATAAATGATAAACTGCAAATACAGTAGTATTTACTTAATCAAATTGTCTAAATCTGGTGATAATTATGCAAGAGAAATACACCCTACATGGTGTGGTGAGTAGGTGGAAATCCACCTTGGTAGGGGAGGTAAATTACACAATCCCACCATTTCTGTTCTTATTTTTTCTTGTGCTCTTCAGTATTGGAGGAAATAAAGGTACAATACCATAAAATACACGTTGGTTATGAAGACTTGATTGTGTTAAGGTCTCGTGTGGAACCTCAGGACCAGTGATGTAGAAGTTGACATGTTGGTTTACGCCCGCAACCTCATGGAATCACTTGAAGCAGAGACTGGCATTGATCCTGGTTGGATCAACAATGGTGGTCTGTTTGTGGCAAACAACAAAGTCCGGATGGATGACTATAGAAGATTGCATAGTGTAAGTTTGAGATAGTTTTTGTAATACGCCATAGGGGATCTGAATATCATGGTTGAACCTGATCCTCCCAATGTAGGACAATCCCCCAAAGCAAACAAGAATGTTTTCAATAGCTTTTATTCATAGGGTTATTGGAAAGGTTACTTGCAAATGAATTTCTTTGATAAAACGAAAAATCTGACATCGACAGAGTTAAAATATTATTTGTGAGTTAACCAAAAACAGTGTGACCTTCGTAGCGAAATTTTTTACGACCCCAGCTTGTGATATGATTTTCTTTTATATTACGAAACATCTAAGTTGAAATATTAATTGTGAGATTTTCTTCTTTCCAAAAATAATGTGATCCCATAGCGAAAAATTTTGCGACCCTACCATGTGATACATATATAGTACAGTTTATTAAGTTTATTAACATTTATTTGTTAGTTTATTCATAAACTTAGATTGTGGGGTTTGTTTTCTTTTAACTTGTTGTGCCTTCAGTTACTATTTTTCTTACTGTCTCTCCTTATTACTTACATCTTCAACACAAATGAGGTCTCATTTTTATTTCTCGTAAAATTGATTGTGCCAAAACATAATATAATGACTTGCTTCTCCTGGCCCTTCTGTTTTCTTATTGACAAATCATACACATTTGTGACTTCTTCCTCAAAATGTATAAAAACAAAAGTAGAAAATTACCAAAATATAGTAACATGACCACCAAGTACCTGAAATACTGGATTTAGATCTTTAGTTGGTTTACATGATAATATAATTGTATACATTGCAGTGTACACTGTACATTGCATTTCAATTACTTTTTTTATGTGCACATTTTTATACAAAAAAAACTGTGATGAATAGAACCAGGTATTTAAAGGTACATATTCAGTTAATTTGTAATATTAATAAGTTAATATTTTTCTCCCGGCGTTATCTCTCATCATGTAAGACAATTTAATATACATGTTCAGTACATGTAATTGTATGTCCATCTTATTCTCCTTGTACTTTTAGTTAAAATATTTTGATATAAAATAGTATTCCCTAATCAGATGTAATATCTGTTGAATAACACACCACAACCCTAGAATAGCTTGGATTACTTTAAATCATAGTTTAAGTTCCTTCAGGTTGCATGAGACCAACATATTCACCTGCCACTTGGTCTGCTTCCTGACTATTTTCTTTGAATAAATCACTTAATTCTTTTTGTACAGCTCGGAACGGTCCAAGATTCTCTGGACCACTCCTTTTATTTCTGAAATATGGATGAAGCTGTGGAACCATTCTCGAATCCTCTATAGAAACATATGTTGAAGTTCCAGAGTTTCTATTTGATGAGACAACTGAAGAGCGCATAGAAAACCCCCATGATGATAGTTCTGAAGCATCTGAAATTGTCCGTGTTATCAAACCCTGCCTTCTGTTTCTTTGTTTGATGACGTAAACCACAATTAGAGCAATACTTGCCAAGAGTGCTGCCATTGTTCCAGCTAATATAAATACCAGTGTTTTAGGTTTTATTTGGTCTGTGATTGATGTCAGTGTTTCATTTTTGATTTTTCCGTCAATTTCAGAATCCGTTGTCATAGTGATAATTTGACTGGTTGATTCTGTACTGTTGTTCATTAATATTTTTGTTGATGCTACGATTGTTTTCGTTATCTTCTCTGGTACTATTATATGCCATGTATACGTAGTCACTTTATCCGATAATCTCAACTGATTTGAGAAGTTAAAATTATTTTCCCAAGTCTTGAAATTCCATCTGCAGTGCATAATTTTACATAGTCCAGTGTCAGTGAAGAAATCTAAAACATTCGCTTTGGTATCACATACACGTTTCATACAGGAATACACATCGTTAACCACCAATGACCTAACAGAACATATGTCATCAGTATTTCTATATGCAACCCAGGTTCTTCTAGTGAAGTAAGACGTTTGACAAGTTGACATCTGAATATTACAATTTGAAGTTAATCCCCAACCTTGTCTTATGAAAAAGTAATTGCCTCCAAAATAACAGTCACCTGAAAATAAAGTACTAATATAACATGGACCGATGGTTTTGGATCAAGTATGTTTAATACTGCCCGAAATATATGTCAAGATTTGCTGTAAGTTGGTCTTTCTTTTCAAGACGCCTATTGGTCAGGCCCGTAACCAGAAATTCTGTCAAAATCACAGGTTTTCACCATTCTGAGCACTTTTCAAGTACATTCTCTTTTAAATATCCTTCCATGTTCTTAATGCTGAAAAAAAGAATGCACTGGTAGAATAATATGAAATAAACCAAAATACAAGTACTGGTAATAGCATTATCCCAAATATAGTTACCTGTGCCAGGTGTGCCTTTCGATGCTGAGCAATTTGTTGAAAGTGAATACATGAAATATACAAAACATGTACTTGTAATCCTTGAAATAAATGAAGACATTTTTTATGTAAAATGTTCTCACTCAATCTTATGAATACTGGATGCAAAACGAAAGTATTTAATTTTGTGTTATTTCCTGTGTCTTATCATTAATAAAATGTAATACCTGATAAGAAACCATTAGCTTGACTGATATCACATTGTGTTATGGTGACTTATTTATTTAAAAATACATCATGGGGCTAGGATTTCACTTTCTGTTTTGATTCCACAAATGCCCAAAAATATCTCAATTTGAAAGAAAAATCTTAAAATGGTAAAAAAACTTGACAAAATAGTGGATAGGCATGAGACACCACCAAATAGGCACTTTTTGTATATGTCATAAATTGATAATATAATTACTATTTCAGTTAGGAAAAGCTTATGGGGTTGAGTCTCATCTTTTATCCCCTGAGGAGACAAAGAAACTCTACCCTCACATGTTCATTGACGATATGTTCCCTGATGGTGGCTCCCTCTACAGTCCACGTGATGGAACTATTGATCCTGCGGGTTACTGTATGGCACTGACGAGGGGTGCAACCAGTAGAGGAGGAAAGGTATGGTATCTTCCATTTCAATAGAATAAGAAGAAATATTAGAGAAGACAACATATTTATAATTGACTGAATTCACTGTTGAGGGATAAGACATTGAGGGATTTTCTTCCACATTTATATCACAATCTACATGTATAAAAATCTATAAAAATAATAAAAAAAAAAAAAAAAAAATGTATAAAAATCTGTGGATTGCGCATATGTTTCACACAGGGAAGATATATAAATGTAGGTTATTCCATAATACATCCCTCTAAAATGTTACATTTGGATAATACAAATATTATATTAATAAATGTACATTGTTTGAAAAATAAAAAAACAAATAAAACAACCGGGAAACCAAAAATAGGTTAATATGATCCAATACAATTTTTCTTGGGGACAAAACAATTCTCGAAAGTGTGTTCCCTCTTCAAAAGAGAAGACGCGAAAATCTTTCCTTATAAGGGCAAAATATTTCCCATGATGCAGTTCGCGGAGGAACAAATTTATACTTCCTTATTTTCCCTCATAGGCTTAACATGGGGATTTTCACACCTATTTTTCAAACGATATATTTGTTCATATTCCCGTACGAGAGTACAGAAAAAATTATTAGAAACGATTGATCTCTCATTAATCTTAATATAACAGCTATTTTTTTCATTGTATTAATTCATAGCATGGTGAAAACGATGATTGAAAAGTGAGAAAATATTCCGGAAGAGAAGGTCACGTGAAAAGTAGACTAGTCGCCATATTGGAAAAAACAATTCCATTCGACTTTCAATACTTTCATGCCAGTCTTACCGCACTACAAACTGCGACATCGATGCAACAACTGAATAAAAGTATTCATCTTCAAATTACATTATAGAGTTACGTTGAAAACCCACAAGCAACTGAGCAGTAGACCAAAGAAGACGCGTCGCTATTATCTAGGTCAATCTGTTCAGTGGTCCGAAAGCAAATCTATAGTACTCGTTTCCGAATTTTGTTGTTCATTGTACAATCTTTTATTGATTAAACTCGGTATACTGACTATTAAAGCAATGACAAAGAAGAATACTTACGTTGGTGTCATTGTTTTATTTAGCGTGCGGGTGTAAAAACAAAATTGAGTAATTAGTTTGATTTAGAACTATCGTGTCACGCAAATAGCTACGCGAAATGCATAGTGGGAAAATATTGACAAATCAAATTTTGTCCTTTTTGAGTGCTTTTTCAGTGCATATTTGCGAACGTTCTGATTCAAAGAGCGTACCGCGAAAAGGAGAATTGTTTCATGTAATATGCTCCAATACAATTTTTTCTGGGGGACAATACAATTTTTTCATGTAATAAGATTCAATAGGATTTTTATTCCTTCATATTTTCCTGGGAAAACAGTAGTATTATGGAATAAGACCATATACAGCACCAATACACTCATTATGTTTTTTCCAGGTGTTTACTAAGTGTATAGTGAAAGGTGTTGAGACAACAGTTAATGACTTTGGCACCAAGATGATCACAGGAGTCAGGACCACATTAGGAGATGTGACAACTAATGCAATTGTCAACTGCACAGGTATTCTGTTAGTTTTTTATGTCACCACTAGAAGTGGTAACATATTGTCATAGTTTTCAATTTTTTCTGGACAGTGTTTGGTGGTTGACAGTTGGTGGTCATCATTCAGTTGTCCGCATCTGTAACTAATGGCAAGTGGTGACATTTTGCATGTTTATGCATTGGCTGGTTTCTATTTTTGAGTGTGCATCAACATGAAAGTTGGTAGAATCAGCATTGCACAGAATCCCATTTTCTCGATCAATATATTTATCCATTGATTAGAATGTATTTTTAGACAATTACACTTAACCTTTAAATAGGTTTCATATACAGTACTTCTTCTACTGCTTTGTATTTGATGTACCTTGAATATTTTGTAAGCATTATGCTTATTTAATATTTTTGGAGAACTACAATGTACTTTCATTTTACCACTTCTTTAAGGTGTCTGGGCTCCCATGCTTGGAAAGATGGCAGGCGTCACTGTGCCACAGGTTGCTATGCGACATGCCTATGTTGTCACAGAAAAAATTGAGGGAATCCAAAATATGCCAAACAGCCGAGACCATGATGCATCAGTGTACCTGAAACTACAGGGTGATGCGCTTTCTGTGGGTGGATATGAACCAAATCCCATTTTTTGGGATGATGTGAGTTAATAATAATGCCTTTTATCGAGAGACAATATCTTATTCCCCGGTTGTGGTCACTATATAAGGGTCACAATATGTACTTGGAAGTTTAGGTGTATGGTTTATATACCTCTTGTAGATATTACCTTAGAGATAAAGTGCTCTATATCCAATACTCACCACATATAACTGATGTGATGTTCCACTTCAAATGTTTTCAAGATATCTTCAGTATGATTCTCAAATCTCAAGTTGTTTGCTTTTACATGTACTTGTTTATTCCAAGATGCCATATGCATGTGTATGGTATTTTTCCAACTGGATTTGCAATTAGCAGTCATTTTCTTGATTTTAATAATTTATCCAAAGAAATGATGAACTTGTTGCTTCATGTAAAAATGACAGGGTGGGTACCTTTAAAAGCTTTTGTTGATCAATCTCTTGCTTTTATATTTTCATATGTTGTTAAAATGAGTTTAGATTTGAGGAATGGGTTGATATATCATTTGAACAGAAGAAAAACATTATGTTTTAATTGAAATGAATAAGCTCCAAAGATGTGACTTCGTGTGTATTCGCTAGAAAATATTCCCGAAAATATTTCACCTTTCAGTGTTGTTATATCATATAATCTAGTGAACATGTGGCCAGCTGGTGTGAGTTTGAGATTGTTATCATGCAATTAAGCTATTAAAGTGACAAGGTCCAGGATATCTTATTGATATTATGAATGACAACCCTCTTAAGTAAACACAGTACATTAAATCAATCGTTGGGTCAAAAGTTGGATAGCACCCATCATTTTGTGGCTACTGAACTTCTCTGCAGAGTGCAGAGGGCAATAAATTCTATTTCTAATGCTAACTGGGTAATCATTAATTCAATTGACGGGTCCATCATGTGGGATATAAGGAAATGCACACAATAATTCAAGGCTTGAATTTTAAATTTTAATTGGGTATAAATAGGAGTAAGATTAATGAAACTGTCAAAATAACAGAATTTTGGATATTTTCACTTTATATTGATTGAGGAAATGTACATGTATTGCTTCCAATTCTGCTATTTGTATCTTTCAATATTTTGATATCATATTCTGCAGTTAGATTTTAACTTCAATTTGTTGGGCTGAAATAAGACATTTAAAAAACAGTAAAGATATTTTTCAAATTTAAGATGGAGTAGCGGTGCTGTTAATATACCCTTACCAATCCTGACTTGGGTACCATGTTTATGGATATAACCTGATATTTTAATCATAAATATGGGAGTTGCTCGCAAGTTTGAAATCCCCCTTTAAAGATACACATTTCATATACATTTATGTACATATACATTTTTTAGGTGAAAGAAGACTTTGCATTTTCCCTGTTTGAACTAGACTGGGATGTATTTGGTCATAATATCATGGGAGCCATGCACAGAGTGCCTATCATAGAGCAGACGGGGATAAAATCAACAGTGTGCGGGCCTGAGTCATTCACTGCAGATCACCGCCCTCTATTGGGAGAGGCTACAGAGGTTAGAGGATTCTATCACGCCAGTGGGTTCAACAGTGGAGGACTTATGTTCAGTAAGTTAAATTATTAAGGAAGAATATGTTTATTAATGAATAATGTGAAGAGTGAAGAAATATTAGCCAGGGTATTTTTATTTCATTTATGGGTCAAACTTCTATGTATTGTTATTTGTCTATTAGGTTTGGGATAGTAAGGGTTTCTATATCATCTAATGTCAAACGACTTTACAATAATCTTAAATTTTCTGTCAGATGTTGCAGAAACTATATCTGTTGCCATAAATAATGCACTATCTGTGAGTGTTGCTCTCTGATAGGATGAGACAGATGTCTCTTGTTTAGAAACTATTTAAAGAGATTCTATAGAGCTCGACAATATGGACATTTTTATTTATACAAACCATCGCTTATGGTCACTTATGACATCTATAAATGCAGGTTCAATTTTGATATATTCTTATTTTTAGTGAATGTTACTGGTGATAAGCTTTACCTATATACTTTTAACCACTTTATCACACACAAAGTACATTGTAACATATGTTAATAATGTTTCTTTGTATAAATTGTCTGTATTATAATAGCTTAGACTTAGTGTAGTGTAGTGTAATGTAGTACAATGTTTTTATTTTGTAATGACTAATATGTCAGAACATGACATCTTAAGAGTCTATATATCCTATTGTAAGTCCATCCAACTGACTGCTTCTTCACCTGTCCATCTGTCTGGTTGATAACTCAAATACCAGTTGATGGATTTAGTTCTGATTTCATGTGCTATATTTTAGGTGGTGGTTGTGCTAGAGAGCTCTCTCGCTGGATCGCTGATGGTCGCCCAAATTTGGACATGTATAACTATGACATCAGACGCTTCACTACACGTTTGACTGGAAATGATAGATGGGTGCGAGAACGAAGTCATGAGTCTTACAACAAGAACTATTCCATCTTATTTCCTCATGACCAGCCACTAGCAGCAAGGAACACACGGACGGATGCTCTTTATCAAGTGGGTATATCATGATACAGTAAGACCTGTATACTGTGAACACCTATGGTGCCACAAAAAGTGTTCACCACAGAGGAGTCAGTGTAAACTGTGTCTTGAAGTGGTGTTCTCTAAACACAGGTGTTCACGAGAGACGGGTGTTCACTAAGACAGGTTTTACTGTATGTACACATATACAATTATGCTCCTTATCAAGAGGGTATTTCATTATATTTACCCATATACACATATGTGTTATTCAATAATTAAAAACAGAAAATTTTATGCCTGAGAAAGTATATACTGGTCCTCGTGAAAGATGACTTTCGATGGTAAAATGTTCTCCGAATTTTACTAGAAATAATTGAATCTCATTTATATTCAAATTGTTTGGAAACTTCATGTAAATCCGCTACCTTTTTATAGAGTAGAACCTGTTCATACCACCTCTTTGTGAAGATAAATATATATATAGTAAAACCTGTATTGATTGTTGTAGCTCTCTTAAGTAATACGCTAAAGGATTTTGTTGAAAATGTGCATTGCAGACAATGGTAGATGCTGGTTGTGTATTTGAGGAGAGACAGGGATGGGAGAGACCAGGGTACTTCAATAAAGATGGGCCTGCTCCAGTAAGTGTATTATGACTTTTGATTAATGTGAAATTGTTAAGAGCAAACCGAGATGCAGCAAAGTTTATAGAGGTTGTAATAGGATATCTTTGTTAAACAACATGTTTGACCATTTTTTGACTTCCTTTGACTTTTAAAGGCTATCAACTTTTCACATTTTAGATTTTAATATGCTGTAGAATAACATGTGTTCAGTTTTGCAATACACATTACATAATTGTTATTTTTACTTGATAACTGCTAAAATTATCAAATTATAGCCTCTGGAGTATGACTACTATGGTTACTATGACAACCAGAAGCACGAAGACAATAAATACTTTGATAAGCTGAAAGAAGAGTACAACTTTGACTTCCCACCTTGTCATGAGCAAGTATGCATTCAATTCATTTATCAGTCAGAGATACACAATCCAATTCAACTGTCTATAGGGTCTAAAGGCATACTGTAACAGTACAGCCGACAAAATGGTTAAAAAAACAATACAACAATATTTTGTTGTTTATATCGCCTAGAATTCTTTTAATTTACACATGTGATCCTGGCAGACTCGGGAACCTTACTTTGAAAAAAACTTGCATTCATTTATGTACATCTATTTATATGCATATAAGTACACACTGCAGTCTTTTGTACTAGTTGTGGTCTACTTAGTAAGTCTTGCCCAAACCAGAGTTTGAACCAGGGGCCACTGCATCAAAGGAAACGCTACTAAACCACTAAGCTACTCAAGTGAGCTGATGTTTTTCAAAATATGTGTCATAAATGTGCATTTAGTTACAGTACATATTGTGTTGTTGTTGTTTAGATTGAGCATGAGTGTCTTACATGTCGTGAAAGTGTCGCTGTCTTCAACATGTCATACTTTGGCAAGTACTACCTCACAGGACCTGATGCCCAGAAGGCAGCTGACTGGATATTCTCAAATAATATGCAGAAGAAAGCAGGTAACTTAATGACAGAAATTATACTCCATTGAACTGTAGGCTATTCTTGCATCGAGGTTCATGAAGTACCTATTAATCAATGGATTTAAGTTTTGGGCATGCTGGGTATTTGAAAAGGGGACCATTTCGCTCTTCATGTGCAATATTTATCATCAATCATCACTGAATCTTGTTTTGTTTTACTTACAAATAATGTACAGAAATGTCTTAATTAATATTATTCTTTATTTTAGATCTGCAGCAGTTACAAAATGATCAGGGGGTCAGTTGCTATCAGAAAATGTCAAAATATATATTCCAGTTTTAATGTATGGTTTCAGGGTCTACAGTCTATACCTGTATGCTACACAAGTATGGAGGCATACAGGCAGATTTGACAGTATCAGTTCTAGAGCCAGGATCTGGAGGACCACATGACCCAGCATTTGAAGGTACATGTACAATATCCGTATGATTTTCTTCTGTGGGTGTTAATTTTTTTAATGAAGTTAGACAGTAAACCTCTTAAAGTGGAACACCTTGTACCCCAAAAGTATTCCACTTAGTACCCTAAAAGTGTTCCACATAGTACCCTAAAAGTGTTCCACTTGGGAGGTATACCACTTGCAGTCATCTGTTTTGTATTAAGTAAATGGATTGCATGACTTTAAAAGTGTTCTTCTTATGGAGGTGTTCCACTTTCAGAGATGTTTCGCTTCATAGGTTTTACTATATATTTTATCTACATATTTAAAAAAGCATGATAGATGCTCTAAACATCTGAATGTCTCAGTACAAACAGATTTCCTTATTATCTTGATTTTTACGAGAAAGTGTCTTTAAAAGTATCATTGTCTAGTTTGATGTATGAGCTGAGGCTCAAAATGCATTCAAGAATTTCAAGTTGCACGAATGTCGAGTCTTTTCCTCAAGGTTCTAAATTCTCTAGTGAGAGCCCTGAATACTGAACACTATCCATTTATTTCAAGAGTTGAATTTTAAAAGTATCCATATGTTTCAGGTAGTGGGTTCTACGTAGCTGTTGGAGGAGGGGTAGCTCAGTATACATACTCTCACATTCTGGATATACTACAAGACAACCAGTTCAATTGTCAACTCACAGATCTCTCAGATGACATGGGGATGATTAGCATTCAGGGACCAAATAGGTATATAGGGCTTTATGCACTTATTGGTTAATTTAAATATTCTGTTCTATTACCGCAACTAGGGATGATGTGAAAAAGTCATTTCACCCCAGTGTGGATCGAACCCATGACCCCTTGTTTTCTGGATAAGTGCCATAATGGAATGTTTGAGTTAAATGTAAAGCCCCATTTTTGGAAAGTATCTAATCAAGTGTATGAGAAAATTGATTGACCATTATATATAACAATTCAATTTGTTAATAATATGGCATGCCTCTGAATGCAGAACAAATGATATGCTCTAAAACATAACATAGCATAAAACTAAGTTTCTATATATATTTCTACATAAACTATTTTTCCTGTATGCTTTTGTAGTTTACAGAACCTTGTTGTATTAATAAATGGTCTCAAATATGTGGTATTAGAAACCACTTTTTCACATTTTTTACAATACACAATGTTAGTCCACAAAATGATGCAAATCAATTTTTAAAGATAATACTGGTAAAAAATAATACTGTTTTTAAATGTTATTTTTCAGCCGTGCAGTAATGTCAGCCCTATCAGATACAGATTTTAGCAATGAGGCATTCCCATTTTCTACACACAAAGTAAGAGCTACAAAAAAACTATTTACTAATATGTTACAACATAAATATTTATGAATCTTAATTTTAAAGAGATCCATGATATTGCAGTGTCTAGCTGAATAATGTTTACACTAAGCAGGGGCGGATCTGGGAACCAAGAGGGGGGGGGGGCCAAACTTCTGAACAAAATTCGGCCTTAAATGAAAAAATAAGGGCTTAGAAGGCCCATTTATGTCCAAAAAGGGGCCCCTGCCCCCCCCCCCCCCCCAGATCCGCCAGTGCTAAGAACTTTCAGAAAAAGATTTCCATGCAGGTCATTTGCTGTAGCACTGATCTAAAATTAGTGGAGGCAAAATAATAGACCTGATATTGGGGCTAAAAATGTATATTACTGTAACTGTTTGGCTTAATTTCCATAATTTAAATTGAAATATATCTGAAAAACATCTCTCTCATACCCAGCTATGCCCATGCAGGTACATGTATTACACAAGATAAAATAATAAGACACAAATTGATTTTATGTGACATTACTTTTTCAAAAATTGCTTTATAAAACATGCACAGTGAATACATTTTACTTGCTTTTTGTTTATTTTTTTCTGTTTTATTGAAAAACCAACATCACAATATATTTATAGGTTATCAAAATAGGTGGTCATTCAGTGAGAGCCATGCGCTTGTCGTTTGTTGGAGAGCTAGGCTGGGAGCTTCACATGCCCAATGATGCTTGTGTGGAGATATACAAGGCAGTCATGGCTGCTGGGGAGAAATATGGTATTGTGAATGGTGGATATAGAGCATTGGACTCCCTTAGCTTAGAAAAAGGTAAAGTCCATGTAGAATTGTAAAATGAATGTGCTTGGTTTTCATTCGTAGGTATAGGGCTTTGGACTCCTCATCCTATGAATTGTAACTCTTATTTGGTTTGGTGGAACCACAATATTTAACAACATATTCCATCCACTATTTATTTGTCTGTCGACCATCATTCAGATATAGATTTCAGAATCTCCCTTTTTGATAGAAATGCTCTTTAAACTAATAATATACAATTATGTATGGGACAATAACAATCTTTAGCACTCATTCTAGTCCATTTCGGCTCATTTGGGCAGTCAATTTTTACAAGCATTTTGTGAAAATATCAAGAAATATATACCTAACATGTAAGGATCATGAGACATGACTGTACCAAAACAGTTTTCTCATGTTTTAAATTAAATGTGATTTAAAAGTTTTAAAGTTTTGCTAAGTTTATAGTAGTACAATAGTATGTAAACTCAACTGATTTGCAGGCTACAAACTATGGACCACAGATATTAGAACAGATGACCTGCCACTAGAGGCTGGACTAGCATTTACATGTAAGCTCAAATCTGAGACTCCATTCCTTGGCAGAGAACAACTTATTGAGCAAAAACAGAAGGGAATGAAGAAGCGTCTAGTTACTTTTACTATAGATGAGTAAGTATTGTACTGTATTGTATTCACTTCGTTGCTACGAAAATGGTAAATCGAATATTCGAATATTTGGAATCTGCTGCAACAACAATAGGTACTCTTCCATGCATTATGAATTGAAGAGTGTTGTGCAATCTTTTTTTTTTGTATAATTTTTTTTATTTCAATCTTGTGTAAAGCTCCTGCTGGATGTCAATCAGTATTTGTTTTGAGGCTTTTTATTGATAGCCTTTGGCTCTGATTATTTCAAAATCATACAGTTTTTCACCATTCTGAGCACTTTTCATTTTGGCCATGTTTGGGCAAAAGTTGTCAAATGTGAACCCCCTGGAATTCAAAAAGTGAACCCCCTTGGCAAAAACTGACTACGGGCCTGAGAAGTGTTTTAAATATATGCCTCCTTAAGATATTCATTCTGTTTCCAGACATGTACCACTCCACAGTCTGGAATCAGTATGGCGTGATGGAGAAGTTGTCGGATTTTTACGACGTGCTGACTATGCATTCTCATTGGGGAAGAGCTTCGGGGTCGGCTACATATCAAATCCCAGTGGAGAACCAATCACAACAGACTTTATCAAATCTGGAAATTATGAAATTGATCACATGGGGGAAATGTACAAGGCTAAGATGTATTTGAAGTCTCCATTTGACCCCAGTAATAAGCGAGTCAAGGGTGTCTATGATGAGGCATTGCCTATTCGACAGTAAAACATGTTAAGATCAAGACCCTGGGATCAGGAATGGGGTGCATCAAAGTATTTCAGATATTTGTGTCCAGCTGAACCAGTTTTTATTATCTTAATGTGTTCCCTCTGATATTATCAACCTAAATATTGCAGGACTCAGAGATCCAGAATATTTTCATTCTATTTCACTTGGTGGAATGGATTCTATGGACTGCTTAAGAGAATGGAAATTATCATTGTCGAAATAACCAGTGACTATATCGGCCATGATATCTGAATCTGAACTGTTAGAAGGCTTTCTTGTAAAACATACCAGTGAAAAGATCATAAGTGGTGACATATTGAGATAGTCTCCAACTTGTTTGTGGATGATGTTTGGTGGTTGGTGTTTGGTGTGTTCAAATGTGTTCAGCATTTGTAACAAATAGTAGGCCATGACATTTTGCATGTTTATGCCTTGTCTAATGTAATGTTATAACATTGTTTTGGTTAGTGTCTTACAATCAAATGAACACTGTAAACAAACTGTCTCATCTTTTATAATTATATATTTTTGACATTCTGATTAAACCTTGTCTCTCTTTACTCTCTCTGCTCAATCTGAAAAAAAGTAATACAGCAAGTGACTTGATTATTTTTATAGAGATATTATACATTTTGTTATATCCTTTGATGGTGTTGTTAAGCTGAAATATACTGTAACTGACATCTGAGTTCATGTACTGATCATCAGTACAGTATATTTGATTATATTTTTATTATAGTAATGGCATTGGCTTGAAATTACAAAGGGGTTTATGTTGTATTCATCCATGACTGTTTTACACTCCCTTTAACATTTTACACTCCCTTTAACATGAAGTGTAACACAAAATGAAGCTTGTTTACAGCAGGTGGTGGTTTTGACGGAATATAACATTAATATGAAAAATGATGACAAAAATGAATATGTAGATATACTAGTATACTTTGTGCTGAATTGATCTCTGACCTCAGTCCGGCCTGGGCATGACAGCACTTTCATGATCCCTAGATCTAGACATAAAACTACTTGTATGTGATAGATTTGAACTGTGTTGTTTTCATCTAAAATTGATGACTATTGCCCAATAATGAACAGAAAATAAGCAATGAGATTGGTTGAGACATGGACCTGGTTGAAAGTTTAAAGCTATGGTTGAAAGTATAAAGTTATGGTTGAAAATGGTTGAAAGTATAAAGTTATGATTGAAAGTATAAAATGGTTGAATTAGAAATAATTACTGTTAGAAAGGCAAGAATGCAACCTGGGTGGTCTAATATCAATTCTAAAAGCACAAGTTTGCTTATCACATCATTAACTGAACTAGGAGTGAAATAAGTAGGGCCATATGTACAGTTACTAAGTATTTACTGTGCCATTCTGTACATATTATCTAAAATTGCATGTTGTAATACATGTACATATATCAAAGAATTTGGCTCTAAAATAACTAAGATATTACAAGTTAAAAAGAGTGACGTTTTTTGGGACACCCGATATATAGGGTTGTTACTCATATATTTTTGTAAGTTGTGGTAAGGGTGTGTGTATTTTGTGGCTCTGGTGACATGGTAGAATGTTTTTGTATTTTATCAGATGAATCAAATGTACAAGAAATAATACCTATTTACTCCTATTACGAGATTATAATACTAATTCAATAATATTTATACAGACCTCATTAGAGGGGACGTGATAACCATTATACCTTGACTCAATTCTTTGTTGTTTGGAAAAACAACAATTCTTAGTTGTTTGGTTAAGAATGAACATTAAAGATACTTAAAATATATATTATATACTAGTCATGATTATTAGTTAATTATTGATGCAGTATGGACTATTTTTATGTATTTGCACAAATATTGTACATAAACTATAATAGATGTATTGTTCTTATTGGTATTAGATATTAAATGTGAGAAAATGTAAATATCAGTTTTGTTCAATTGATGTCACATCAGTAAGAGTGAACTTCTAAATAGGTTGACATCAATAATGACCTTGATTGACTCAACGTAGTGCCATAGGCTTTCAACTAGAATTGAAAGCCCATGGTAGTGCTATGTCCAAACATACCGCTTTATATCTTATTCAGTTATTCAAACCTTGAATCCATTTGGGTCTGTGATAAAGAGATTACAGTGAAACGTGTATATCTGAACACCTCTCTAATCCGAACACCTTTCAGTGTGAACACTTTTTCTTGGACCCAATTTTGTTTCTCCCACAGACTCACATGTGTATAAAACCTTGAAATCTGAACACTTGCTGATTTTAACACTTTTTGCTGATCCCAGATGAGTTCAGATTAGTCCGATTTTACCGTGATTATAAATTATCAAATTTACCTACATGTACCTTCATTCAAAGTGGCATTTCAGGTACAGGAGGCAATGCCAGATGTCTACTTGGAACTTAGTTAACTTGGAACATATATATGTACATTGTATTTAGGTATAGAATAGTTATAATGATTTTCCAAGAGATTTTAGAAAAATTGAATCATTTACTACTCAACGTCAGATTTTATGTCTTCCCTTTACTGTCAATATTAAGTGGGGCTATGTGTGACAATAAGCCATATCAGTAGGTAATGAGATATTCAAACAATATCAGTGGAGAAAATACTACTCATTTAATGGGATTTGTTCTATAGCTATATCCAATTAGATTAAAAGGTGTTATAAATACGTCAGTCTACATCAGTCTATGTGCTCTATTACAATTGATGGATAGCTATTTTCTCACAAATTAATGGAACTTCTAATTTAAGACAACTTCAACCATGGGCTTTCAAGAGATTTGGAAGCCCATGCTTCAACTAAAACGATTGTGACCTTTCTTCAATTCATTTGGCGCCTTTTGATGTTTTTTCAAAATTGGTTTGGCTTGCTGCATAAATCATAGAATACACTTCCCTTGGCTTCTACTTATATTAGGTCTAATTATCCCAAAAATGTTCTAGTTGAGGAATATAGTGAAGCCCTCCATCCATCCATCTCATATCATTTAGCATAACCCAAATACAAATGGACCGATTTTCTAGTGGTGACTAGTTGATAATGTTAAGTATTTTAAACAACATATCATTTGTTGGCTTATTTAGGAGTTGTCATTTTCTAGTTGATGTAGACTATTTTACTCATACATTATAATTAATATCTTCATTCGTTATCTCTTTTGATCGAGTCCTGTTCTATTTTTTTAATCTGTCCCTGATGCCCAGTAATTTTAAATTTTATACTAAGTCCAAAAGTAGCACAAAATAAAAACCCAAAAATCGCTACCCTGATGGATATATGACACTGATGTCATGGTACTAGTATTCCAGAATTAGATTGTGATATTTTCTTGATACATGTTGTAACATTATAGAGGTTCTCTAGAGCAATTAAATGCTGACAAGTTATAACATAGATTTACATAAAGTCACTCTTAAGGCTAGCACTGTTTGGATAGAGCAAGTGTTCATTGTTCAAGGTGGGTTTAACATGGGAGCCAATGGGAGAAAGAAAATATGACTCATGAAAAAGTGTTCATGTAATAGATGTGTTCATTTTATACAGTAGTTCAAGTTGGGAAGTTTTGCTGTACATGTGCAATTTACAAAAACAAGTAAGATTACAATATCCAATATATATATATCTTTTTATTATTGACTTTTAAAGACTCCTGACATATTAGTCATATACAATATTATATAGAATAGATAATTATTTCAATTATCACTTACTATTGTATTCCTTATACACAATATACTGTAATTTAGCAATGGTTTTTGCAGTATTTTATTGATTTTGCAGATGTTAGCAATTTTGTATTTTACAGAGTGACAAAATCTTCTGATTTTTACATTCATGTTATAATTAAGGATTTAAGCCCTGGACTCAGTGTATTGTTTGCTGAATCATACCATGAAGGTGTTGTTTCCAAATCTTTGCATGACCGTGCAGCGGGAATGCAAAGTTTATGAAACAACACCTGAGTGGAATGAAGCAGCTACAATGCATTGAGTCTTGGGCTTAAATTTTTTTCACACATTGCAAAATGTTTTCTCCAAAACCATCTGAACAAAATCACTAAAAGAACACATTTTCAATGACATTTTTTGCAAAGGTCTTGTTGGCAAGTCATCAAATCCAATGTGAGAAGTCCATTCATCACCATGACAACTGTTTAACTGGTGACCTTGCATGTGTTATTGATATTTCACACATTGTTCATTATGTGAATATTCTGTTCTGATTGGCTGGAATCGCTATGTGTGAATGTGAAATTACATACCTATGATATGTAACCACAATTTTAGTCTTTGATTGTAATGGAACTGTCATATTCAGGTAAAAAAAATACTAGATTTACAATTTATGATCTCTTTGTTTTCATATGTCATTTATGAGATAGGTGCACAGTATACACTCGACCACACGTCGTAAATAAATAATAAAGATGATATATGATGGACTAAATAGTGCTGTCTAAAAGAAATTAAGAATTAACTATAGCAACAAAGCTTTTTGGTTAGCAAGTTATAGGTTCACTTTTAGGATATATGATATTAGTATAATATCATGATTTAGATATGGACAATTAAAATGGTTGAATATACATATATATATATAAGATAATAGCAGACTAAACGTAACATATTTGATTATTGTGACAGAAAATGAGGGGATATAGTGATATATGTGTATTCCAAAAAAAACAGTGAAATAGAGTATGTCACATAAGTGGAGACTGAAGGGTGTTTGAATTAAATGACTGAGCTAATTAAAAGTTTATTCTAAATGTGAACGATTAATCAAAATTATGTGAACAATTAATCATGATTATGTGAATGATTAATCATGTATTGATGTATAAATTGGATTACTGTTTCAAAATGCTAACAAAGATGTTTATTGATAATGCAGCAGATAGTCTAAACTTCAATTCTGAATTTTTAAAATGATAAAGAACCCATGGTGGTGAAGAACAAATTAGCACAGACAAATGACTATCTGCAAATGACAATCTGCATAGTGGACTACAAGTGAAAAAAATATCCTTCTTTTTTAGCTTATGGCTCAGAAGCACTAAGTCTTTTCATTGGCCTCATCCTAATTATGATGTTGCATCAGTATGTTAGATCTCGAGATATTAAACAATAATACACTCAGCTGGGACATTAAGGATGAGCAAAATCTGGATGTATTGTTACACAAGAGACTATGAAACAGTATGAATGTAGGTTTACCAGTTCTCTTAATGGTAATGAATAGAAAATAAAGGAGCATAATTAAATACAAATTGGGAACCCATGATAACCATACATTCACCAGTTAGCTGATTATGATGAACTGCACAAAAACATACTATCACTAGATCCATAAATGTAATTGGAGCACTTTTGGAAATAAGAGGGATAATTTGAGTGCGGAATAAAATGGTACTTAGTAATACAACAGGGGTGCCAAACAGTTCACAATTGAATGCGTCCATGACAGAAATTACTAAAAAATTTCATGATAGTGACAGTTTTTCCAAGAGCCACATCATCAAAATAGGACTTCTGTGTTCAGCTGTCGCTATAGGATTAGGATTTATGGGGATATATTTTAGACGCTGGATCAGGGACAGATTTTTAGTAGGAAGCATGAATTGATATATCTGTGTTTTTGTAATAAAAAATTAACAAGGCTTATTGAGATTATTATTGCAATAATATCCTCTTATACATGTGTAAATACAGTAAAATTCATTCTTAATAATTCGCATTTACCATGTTGCCAATTTTCTTTTAGCCCAAGATATTGCCAAGCTAAACAAAAGTTTTGATAACAAAACTTAAATTTTTAACCATCGATTTAGGTTGCTAAACCTGTTATTTTTTTACATTACATTGTCACAATTTCTATAGTAACAAATTCCATTCTAGACAAAGTAAACAAGAAAACATTTTATTTTGACATTTTTATTTCCACTGTACAGGTATATAAAACAGGTACATAATCTACAACCATATTATTACCATTCAATCATATTGCATCACCACTATTTTTTAAACAAAATTTGTAAGAATCCAAACTGGGGATCTTAGATCTTAGGGAATGTATCAATATAGCCAATTACAGTACAATAAAAATGAAAATGGATTTTGAGAGTTATTTTTACTCAACCCCCATTTTAGTTACTCTAAGCACAGTAGCAACTATCCTCTTCAAGAGACAGTAGCAGCTGTGGATATCAAAATGCTTCACCCCCCTCCACCTTTATCAAACACTGACAGAGTAAACCAATGTAAATATTCACTGTTAATGGTACATTTTCACACAATATTTTCAATACAAATTCAGTTTTCTACTGGCAAATAACAATGCCATTATTACAAAATACCTTTTAAAACAATGCCTTAAGTACAAAATACCATTTAAAAATATTATGCTACTAAGAAATGTTAAACATTTTATATGATGAAACCCTTCATTAACACAAGAGCATATAAACTGGAAGAAAAAATGCTTCTCTCTTGTATTATGGACACCATTTTAACTCTTGCATGCATTATAATGTTCCATATGCACTATGCACATTGTCCACAAATTCTAAGTAAGTCATTTACATGCACTAAACTTAAAAAGGACCTATGTCACGGGTACCAACCACACCTCATGATATCGCAAGTTTGCTTATATTGACAGTATCATAGCTTAGGGAGGGGTAATGTGTATTAACGAATGTGATGGTATGATCACTTAAATACAGAACCTAAATTGCCCATGGTATAAGGTTTGGTTAGTACCCTTGTATATGTTCAAATCAAACAAAGTCCCCTTCTGTACATGTACACTGTATTTGCATAATAATATGCCATTTTCCTATTTACAATTTACAAGTCCTGATCATCTTTGAAAATGTAATAATTACACATGGTAAATAAATATGTTTAAATATCCACCTCCAGATAAATTACATATTCTTCAAGATATCATAAAATATGTGTATCCCCTTTACTACAAAAATATCAAAATATCCTTGTCAGCGAGCTGAATCATTGAAAAATTTAGAAAAATGAATGCTACACCCAGTTACAAATCTGAAAATTAAAAAATATGTTTGCACCCCTGCCAACATGGCCAAAAGGGTGATATATTAAAATATTTTAACAACTGTTGAGGAAAAAACATATCAAATGTATTACCAAGTTTCACAAGTGATATTTGAAAAAGGTTGATATAAATTTAAATCAAAGTTATGATACAAAGACATCTGAGCAATTAATTCAATGAAGGAGCTATTTATAATTATCGGATAAATCTATACGATATTTGGTATAGACTAAAACCCTCATCCCATTCTATTCCTCTCCCTCTATCACCCAAATCAGGCATTGAGTTTCAAAAAGTCATTCCCATGAACTATGAGCATGTTCCAGGAGACCCAGGTTTCCAACCTATATCTACATATGTACAAATTCTATACAGTTCACTCTCATATGGACTCCACTATTTAACATAAGCAACATGTATGAGGTTACATAATGAGAACTATCCGTAGAAAAAACTGAGAAGAGGAGCAGCCCAGTCTGAAAAATTTCTGAAGTATATTACAAGACTCCCACTGTCACAGAAGATGGAAATGATGACAATGATACTAATGTAGATTCAATTCTTAAAATCGCGGATTCGGTAGTATTGAATCTCTAATAAAGATGGCGCGAAAGTTTTTCCTTATAAGGTCAAAATATTTCCCATGATGCAGTTCGCGGGGAAACAACATTTTTCTACCTTGTTTTTCCCCGTTGGTTTAACATGGGGATTTTCATACCCATTTTTCAAGCGATATTTTCGATCGAATCTCCATGCGATCGGAGAAAACAAACTATCAGAAACAATTAGTCTTTTAATAATCTTTATATAACATATATTTTTTTTCATTTTATTGGCTCCTAACGGGGTGAAAACAATGATTGAAAATGGGAGTATATTCCGGAAGAGAAGAAGTCACGTGACTAGTCGCCATATTGGAAAAAGCAATTCCATTCGACTTTCAACACGTTCATGCCAATATTACCGCACTACAAACTGTAACATCGATGCAACAACTGAATAAAAGTACTCATCTTCATATTACATTATAGAGTTACGTTGAAAACCCACAAACAACTGAGCATTTGACCAAAGAAGACACGTCGCTATTATCTAGGTCAAGTTTAGTGGTTCGAAAGCAAATCTTACATACTCGTTTCCGAATTTTGTTGTTAATTGTATAATCTTTTATTGATTAAATCTGGTATACTGACTATTAATTCAATGACAAAGAAGAAGAATTCCGATGGTGTCATTTTTTTATTTAGCTTGCGGGTGTAAAAACAAAATTGCGTAATTAATTTGATTTAGAACTTTCGGGTCTCACAAATAGCTACACGAAATGCATCGTTGAAAAATATTGACCAATCAAATTTTGTCCTTTTTGAGTACATATATGCACCATATATGCGAACGTTCTGATTCAAAGAGCGAACAGCGAAATGGAGAATTGTCCTACACTCTGCTCCTGTGGCCATATTCAAATCTACAGGTATGTTAATATTACAACTCATAAAATATGAGATATACAAGGTGACATGCGGTATGATTTTGTTTTTTGACAGAAAAAATGATACAATAGAAACAGTTTTTTCCCAATTTTTTTTGAAAAATATCAATGCCCCTATGACCCTACCCCAACTTTGAGATAAATAATATTATATACAAGATATGTGATTTTGAGTGAAAGATGACTGCCCAGCTATTACATACACTTTATACACTGCTTTGTACATGCATATATCATGCACAGAAAAATAAGTTTTTAAAGTTTTGAATCCCATATGCAAGCAACAGAAATAACACTTTCTCAAGTTCATCACATACATGCAAAAGTAAATTTAAATCTGTCTGAATGTATACTGTATAATATACAATCAAAATGTTTATACTACCCAAGAATGATTTCATATTATATCAGACATTGATTGCTATTGATTATCACTGACTAACATGCCATTGCCTAAGACTATTACAATATCTATTATTACAGTCCATCAATTCTAACTGAAAAACATGTCTTTGAACGTGCTACTTATTCTAAGAACAATTACATATCAGAAAAATATCACAAATGGAATGTTTACACTATTACACACTACAGTGTATAGGCTTTTAATTTTTTGAATGCCGTTCATTCAATACACCAAACATGCATTGTATCGAAATACATTATGGCCACTGGGACTTGCCCCTTTTTTGTATTAAAACCTTTTAGTACAATGCATTTTGGTATAAGATGTACCCAAAATATTACATTTAATTCAACATTTAATTGGATATATGTGAATCTTTGGTTGATTTCACACAGATTCTACATATCATTGGAATGGTAATTTAAATGTTGATTTAGAGTGTCAATTCAGTCATTATCCACTTTGTTCAACTCTATTTCTGTGTGAAATACAAACATGACATGTGTGGGGAAAATACATGTCGTATAACTTATGGTTATTTTGTAAGGCAAAGTAAAATAGAAAGTAATCTCAATCCTCTTTGATAAGATTTTATGAGAATTCTTGTTTATACACAGTATTAATAATGCATAATTCTAAGTTGATTGTTGATTACATATACAGCATGTAATATCAGTTCTAATATGAAATCTTAAAATATGAACAGCGTAACAAATTAGGGAGCGCATCAATGTACTCTGTGACTAACTACAGTAAAACCTGTCTTAGTGAACATGTACCTCTCTCTAGTGAACACCTTTCTAATGGATACCATTCCTCTCTGTAGTAAACACCTACCAACACTGAACGTTTTTGCTTGGCAAAAAAAGGTTCAATATTCAGTTTTTACTGTATTAGCGTATTAGTCAGGAGAGGTAAAAGCCACTTTTATTTGGCCAATTTCATTGACCTAAATAATTTAGATATCAGTAGTTCCTTATTAAGAATGTAAATGTAAGATTCATTCCCAAATCTATCTGTCGTCATGACATTATCAAAAAGTATAAAATAAAAATAAAAAATCTGTTCTCAATAAACTACTGAAATTAATAATACAAGAAAAACACATGGAGACTTAATCACATTTGTGTCACGATTTCTGACTATAATTCAGATAGGAAATGTTTAATTGAGAATAATTCTGAGATCACTGGCTATATTTGGAAAAGTTTATCTTCGCATATAGACACCTTATTCTACAGGCCTCTGCGATGAATTAGGCAAGTAATTATAAAATGTAAAAAATACATTGGATACTCTCTCTGAAAATCTACAACAGTTTTACGATGCTTTCTGCACACAACACAATTAGAACAAGATTAGACTAGAAATATACTTATTACATAATGTTAGCGAAGAAATACTGCAAATAATTTAAATGTTTTTTACAAAACAAGTTATTTTTCAAACTTTTTATACAGGACATTCAGTATTGTAAAATTGCACTGATGAAATACAGTGAATATTAAATTGAGTAATTTTTGTTTATATCACAGTGGGTAAAGCCAATTATTCAATATCAATTTCTGCTGGTATTGCATTGGCTTTATCCAACGTGACTATGATCATCTTTAATATGTAAAAATATTTTTTATGGTGTTCTAAAATACATAAATCCAACAATAATTATGAGCATTATTAACAGTACAAGCATCCAAAAATCTGTTGTACAAATCCAGAGAAGTAATTGTCAAACATCCTCGACTCGATCTTTTTTCCGCTCTCCGACCCGCTGTCGCCAGAATTTTCTCTTTAGTTGCTCAATCTGAAAATACATGAGGCAAACAAGTGTGTATACTATACAGTAGATAGTTAGCTACCTAATGCCTCAATTAATTTTTTAGAAAGGGTAAAAATTCATGAGGTTTTCTTGGCATATTAATCTTCAATTACATTTTCGAAGTGGAGGGAAAAGGTCAACATGAAATGTAAGAGAAATTACATTTTGAGACATCAATGAAATATTGAGCTTGTCCCTGAAACTGAATCGGCATATTATTATTATTTAATGATTTTGCAAACTGGATTTTAAACACAGAGGAACTCAGCATGGATTATTCCTGGATCAAAAATTGATAAATCAGCAAGATATCTTATAACAAATCAGTCGAAATGTTGAGGCATGCGCAGACCTCTATTTAGTGATATTTTCATTTCAAATATGGCGGCCAATCCGATGTCTGACGACCCTTACAAAGAATCTAGGCAGTTTGCATTTTTACCTCCTGTGAAATAACAAGTGGAATTTAGTAGTTGTTTTGTGTTTTATTATCATACTGCATCGTAATTCTATGTGATGTGGTGTTGAAATGTCAGCAGAAATACATATCCATACGATAATCGAGTGAATCAGATAACAGATTTTTCGAAAACCCGTCTCGTGCTAAGAGTGTAAAAACTTGTATTAACATGCTCAAAAGTGCCAATGTGCACATCAATGTCAAGCTAAATCAATGTTGTGTCTAAAACATGTACCCGATCTACTCAAAACAGCTTGTCATTCACGTATACACGCTTAGCAAACACGGCGAAATGACCTGAATCTTGGAATTTCCTTCGGGAGCTAGTAATGTTTGCTCCGGTCTTCGTCATAAGTGTTCATCAGACTTCACGCATGCGCAGGAGAAAAACCATCAACCAATAAGGTTTATAAATCAATTTTGCGCATGCGCCTTACGACGGTAAAGAAATTCGTATTTATAAACGAACCAGTTTGAGATAACCCGATATCAGTTGGAGAAATCTGACGATCTACGAAACTCACTTCAAAAATTCAAATGCGGACTGACGGCATATTCTACTACATGTATGTTTGGATCTAAGATTTTCAGTATAGATAAAGTCTTTTATGATCTTTCGAATGAGGTAAGTCTCTAGTTCGAAAGACAATCGTATCAACTTGAACAAAAGTTGAGTTTTGACGAAAAATTTTAACATGCGCAGAAGTCCTATTTTCGTTGTACCATATTGACTGAAATGATTAACTTTTGAGGAGATCCATTGTAAGTTGACATAAAACGAACATATCATACAATTTGATTCATAAAATCAAAATATACTGAACCAACTCCCTTTTAAACAATGACTCAATGAAATAACAAGGTGTATATTACCTTATCCCCAAAGAATGATGCTATAGTGAACATGATTAGTATGAACAATGCCAGGTGAGTCCACATCTTCAACCAGTCTCTGTATCTCCTCCTGGAAAAAGTTAAGGTATATTGTGTTTAAGGTGGATGCATAGATCATGGGTGTAGCATCATATTTGAAGTTAGCGCACTGCTTGAGGAAATGGGAGACCTAAGACAGATTAACTGAGGGTCCTAAAGCTGAGAATTTCTGGATCTGATACCCAAAAAGCACTTTGTCCACATAGCCATCAAGATAAAGAATAGCTTTTTCAAATAGTGTTACAATGTGAAAATCTTTAAATCTCATATCAATCTTTTATAAGTGTACTACGAAGTGTACATTTTTGTAAAAATGGGAAAACCTATGATGAAATGAAGTACCTTACCTCCAAATAATAGACTACGAAATTGTGTAAAGATACAAAAAATTAACAGGAATTTTAGTTGTACCATTATATTTTTCTTACCAAGCTCGGAGTTCATCAGTATGGAGGAACCTGTTCCTGTACTCTCTGGGAAGTTCAAATTGTGACACAAGTGGAAATAGCCCTTCATAGAAGTCCTGCAGTACTGCCTTGACTGTCTTAGACTCTTCTGAACCATGTTGGATGTTGTCATTAAGGCAGACAAATTTCCTAAAATATACATTCACATTTTGAACAACCTGTCATGTTTTCCCAAAGCAAGCTGAAAAATATTGGCTGATCCAGATTGAAACTAGCTGGCGTATTGCTAAAACATGAATGATCCTGAAATAGTATAAAATCACATTGTTGGATATGTAAAAAACAATGAACAGAAATACAGTACAAAAAGTATGTCATGTAAAACACCTCTATAAGTTGAAGACCTTTGTAAGTGGAACACTTAACAGTTCATTGACACCCTAAATTTAGTTAGTCAAACCTTGATAAGACTAACATCTCTTAAGTGGAACACTTTTTGACGTAACCAAAGGTGTTCCACTTACACAGGTTCTACTGTTATTATGAGCCAAAAAGATCTTACTTTGGGTTTCTCCTGATGTCGTCTAACTGACCAACTACACGAGAGACATTGCTGCGGATCATTTTAAATGCAATGTCATCATCTCCGAGGATCTCAAACCTACAGGAGAATTCATATTATTCACTGCATCAATTTCTAGGGGAAAATTTGTTTTGTATTACTACATCAACAAATTATATCTAAGATATATCATATTTTATAGCTCTTTTCATAAGCATAAATACCACATGTATTACATGGAAATATTCACATAGAGTTTCACACATTTTAACTGGAGATGTAGTTTTTAAGTATCTTATAAACTGTTGCTACAGCGTTATGGTTGCTAAGGTTACAAGCATGTCTATGTTTTAACTTGAATATCCTTACTTGAATTTGTTCCTGACTTTAAAGTTCTTTGAGAGTAATTCTATAATTGGTTCACAGTTCAGAACTAAAGTCTTCGTAACTTGGCGCTGAAAACATCAAATAAAAAAACATTCAGATTGACTGTCGCAGCAAATAAAAGGTGGAGGTGTGAATCTAGATTCTACTACAATTAACTACTACAATTAAGACTAGAAAGAGATCTGATATATGTCAAACAAGACAATAATGTGACAACACCACCTGTTTGCAATTATAAACGTGTAACCATTTGTTATAGATACTGACACTGAACACCGGTTACAAAAATGAGGTGGTTATAATAATTCGGTGGGACAACTTTAAAACAACTATTTCAGTGTTCTTTAAGTGTTTGATTCAAAGAATTTATCCTAAGAGAAAAACAACTTACCATATCTTTCTCATAGTACCTCTCCATGTTATTATATGAGACATACTCTACTTGCTTGGTATGCTGGGAACAGTTGATCAGGTTTTTCTCGATGCCTGTCAATTGCTACATAAAAATAAAACATATAATCATTAGTCACATTCTGCATTATTCCATAATTAATGTTGAATAAATGGTGAATATGGGTCTACTACATTGAAATCATGACACTTTCTAAAGTTAGATAGATCTACATTAATAATGTAGGAGTTTATACTATACAGAGTGTGATTATTTACCTCTAGGGTCAGTGGCAGCTCATAGAGTCGTGTAGCTAATGTCCTTAACTCTCTGTCAGATAGAACCCTGCAACAATGACAATAATGACCCAGAGTGAATTAATAAAGACTAAAGCTTGTTTTTTAATTACTTGTTATATGTTTTCTATTCTTTCTTTGACACATGTTTGTTTATATTTGGAGATGACAAAAATATGATTTCTTCCAATTTCAACCTTGCCATTCCTTGACTTTAAAATCCAGGCAATGGCAACAATATATTACAGCTAATAACCTGTCAATCAGAAAAATCTCCCTCTGTCCTAAAACAAATAATTTTCAAGCTTACCCTGATTTGTCCACATCCATCTCATCAAAAATCATCTCCACGGTAACATCTTGTTTTGCACCAATCACGTAGTAGAAGAATGAGAAGGCAAACTGCATGTCTTTGGAATGTCGTATCTTGTGCGATGATGTCACATCCCACTCGTGTGGAAACCTGGGAAATATTCATTAATACTGTATACCAGAAACTCAGTACCAAAAAACAAAATCAATCGTTCAATTCTAAAATGAATGATAAAATGTTTTAGTTGTTTATTGTTAAACCTTGTGCTTTGTGAATTGAAATAATATGCAATAATGGAAACAAACAGACAATTAGTATGCATAAAAAAACAAACACAAAGAATATTATTGCGAATGCGATGCAAAAAATTATCATACAATTTGTCTTTCCTTTTGAAGGATGTGAAAATGAACAATCAATGAGATAACTCACAGATTCTGCATCTCATTCATGATGTTCTTGTCGATCATATGAGGCATGTGACCAGGAACTTTCCGTGCATCATACCCAAACATCTGGTTATACAGCTTGTTGACGTGACGCAGTGAATCACCAAATGTGTCCAAAAGGTGACGCCCATGTACTGGCTCTGATTCAAATGCCCTTTGTCGTGCCATGGATTCCTTTTTCTAATAAGAGACCAGATATCATTTATACATGTGCTGTATATTATATTGTTTGATGAGTCCTATATATATATAATATCTTAAATAAAAATATATTACATCAATGAAACAAAAATTGTCAAGCGATACAATGGGGATTTGTGGCAATGGAGATTATACCTTATGCATAAATATTTTCAGGTCATTCCTTACCTCTTGTAAATCCGCAAACACTCCCTGCTTCTCCCAGGGCAGAAACCCAACTGAGTTCAGTATACGGCTTTTGTGAACCTCCCCCTCTTTTTGCTCACCAACCAAGGAGTCCTTATTTTGTTCAACTAGGGGGTCTTTGGGTTTAGCAGGCTTTTCCTGGTTTAAAGTATCCTCGTTGATTTTTATATTTTGTTGATTAACTTGATGTATCTGTTCCTCATTTTTGTGTTGTATTTGTTGATTATCTACTAGATTTTGTTGTTGAACTTGATTCTGTTGTAACAGCTGTTGATTATTTTGTTGTAATGGTTCCTGATTATTTTGTAATAGTTGTTGATTTTGTTGTAATGGTTCCTGATTATTTTGTAAAAGCTGTTGATTTTGTTGCAATGGTTCTTGATTATTTTGTAATAGTTGTTGATTTTGTTGTAATGGTTCCTGATTATTTTGTAAAAGCTGTTGATTTTGTTGCAATGGTTCTTGATTATTTTGTAATAGTTGTTGATTTTGTTGTAATGGTTCTTGATTATTTTGTAAAAGCTGTTGATTTTGTTGTAATGGTTCCTGATTGTTTTGTAAAAGTTGTTGATTTTGTTGTAATGGTTCTTGATTATTTTGTAAAAGCTGTTGTTGATTTTGTTGATTATTTTGTAATAGTTCATTATTTTGTTGCAATTGTTTGTTGTTTTGTTGTTGTATTGGCTGTTGATTGACTTGTTGAAATCTTTGTTGGTTTTCTTGCTGTACATTTCCTACTACTTGTTGTTGATCAGTCTCCTTTAAATTATCTCCACCATTATTGTTCTCTTGAGCATTAGCTTTTAATTCACTATCTTCGGGAGCAAAGGCATGCCCACCTTCCTCCTCTCTATTCTCAACCGTATCAACTTTCTTATCAGGGAAGTTTTGTAATTTCTCATTCTGAAGATTGGGTAGTTTTTCTATTGGCGCATCTTGTATTTTCTTATTTACAGTGTCAACATTTTCAGCTTTTACATCAACTTGAGCATTCTCCATATTAACAACATTGGCATTTCCTTGTTCATGTACATTGAGATGATCGCCATTAAATTTCAACTTATTTTCTTCAATATTCTCATCTTTATGTTTCCTCATCGCTTGCTGTTGTTGGTGTTGGAAAAGTTTGATATCTTCTTGGTGTTTATCAAGGATATCAGCTTTCTCTAAATTATATCCCTTCTCAGTTAAATCACCTGAAATATTTTACAATCATCTTATATTAGGCCTTGGCAGGTCAATTCCGAGAAGAGAAAAAACAATATACAAATGAGATCTTAAAGAAAAATTATAAAATCCAAAAGGTGGGGCACTAAACAGACATTAAACTTTAATACACTGACCCTACAGGCACGATGGCATGTCACCACCTGTCATTTCTTACAGACACCGAAAGTCGACCACTTGTAATGGTGACATAAAAAATTGTTACAGTTATTTTTTATAAAGTTGTTGGTCTTTTAAATTCACCTTGTTTGAAGTCTGCCTCTAGTTGTTCCAGAAGTTCCTTTACATTCTCTGGGAGTTTAAGATCTGAGGTATTATAGACCTGGTATCTCTTGGGATCTATATCTCTCACTGCTACCCTTGGGGATCTAAAACAAAAGGAGTATTGCTGACAATGTAATTCCATGTTACAATAATATGGAAAATGTACAGAGAAATAAAATAAATCATATTTCATATATAAATGAATATTTATTATTTTTCTCAATTTGCAAAAATATTTCATAATCTCTCGATATTTACCTTATGTCCTGGGGAACATCTGTGAACACAAATGGTAGTGCTTTAGTTCTGTTGCTGACTTTAGACACCACATGTGTGACATTAGATGTTTTGTTCAGCACTTTACTTTCAATGATAACCTCCCCTTCAGATGCGCCATCTTTATGAGGAACAGGATTTGTGTTGACGGTCACATTAAAACTCAACTACAACATACAAAAAAAATCATTATCAAAATATTATTATGTTATCTTGAAAAGGATGTCTGAACACATTGTGAACACATTGAACAATTGAACTGAAAAAAAGTGTGTGGAATCACTAGGGCAATCAAGACTATGTATGCTTTCTGCTTTTTTATCTATAGGCTATTGCTTTCAAAATCTTGTGATCAAGTTGGAAATGAGAATATCTGATTTTCTTTGTAAGTTACTTTTGATTCAGAAAATATAAGAACATTGAAGACAATTAAGTATGTTATGTCAGAAGACAAATTCTTTGCTAGAGTGGTGTGTCTCTCTTTAGGTTATGAATTGAATATCCCTATACATGACATGTGCAACAAAAAGAAACAAATAACAAAGCATTGTAGCCTTCAATACACTCAATGATTTATGTATGTGTCACATCTTTGAGACAATTGTCATGAAAAGATACTATTATCTAAACAATTTACACTCACCCATACTTTCTCAGTACCGCTTGAGCCCTTCAATGTAAAATGGAGATTAGTGTTGTTGTGTTTTTCATACAGGATCACATGGAGGGTCTTGAACTTCTGTGACATGGTACCACTACGTATGGCTTCACTCTCATCATACTTCCCCTCTTCTATAGTGCCATTAGCCCCAAACACAGCACTCAAATTAAAGTATGAAACAAGGGTCCCTGGAAATTAACGTTACCCTAATCATATTTCAAATGCAACTAATAACATCCTGACAAAGACAAAGTCTGCCTTTTATTATTAGTAGATTATAAACTATACAAAATCAATATCACATATAGCAATAAAAATAAATAAACCGTATAAACTTCAAGAAAATACAAGATATCCTACCTTGAGGTAGTGTATAGTTCTCAAGGTTAGGGTTTACATCTACTCTGTACATCTTGTGAAAATTCGCATCTCCACAATCTCCAGCATCAAAGCCACACTCCTTCACATTGCATGACTGGAAATACGAGAAACTAGATTGAGGTATAGTGGTATTGAGTCATAACATGAGATAGTGTCACAACTCCACACTTCAAAATGGGAATTTATTACTTACACAAAACAATGCAAAAATTTGTTCACATGAATATGATGAGCAATGTTTGATAATAAAGTCTCTTCTACCTGATCACAATATCTATCTGCAATCCAATTGTTGGCACAGCCAGCATTACAATACACTGGAACACAAGAACCAATACAATTAACACACTGATAATATGGAAATAAGCACTTTAGGACAAATACCATGCAAATATTATGCATGCAGTCATGCAAAGTATGAACATGCCAAAATGTCATCAAATTAACTTATTGTTACAAAAGTCATAAATCCCAGCCAGATCTTTTTTCCCCTAAAAAGAGAAGTTGGTAAAAAGAATTAAAAATGAAACCAAAAATTTCTAACAAATGACTACCTCAAAAAGTGACTCTCCTCCTTCCCTTTACCTGTACCATGTCAAGCATAGTAACTTGATCAGTACTTGCTTTGATATCTATTCTTCATGTTTCCATTCAAATAAATATATTTCATACTTCAAAGTTGTAAAATGTTTTTACCGCACTTTGAAAAAGTGGTATATTGCCAATGTCTTGTTTTATTTCTTAGTCAAGATAGGTATAATAATATTTTTGTACTTTGTGAAAAATTATTTGGACAGAGAGATCAGTCTGATGCAGGTTAACATTTTATTTTTCATTGTTCTTACTTTTATCATTGGACTGGTGCCCCCAATTGCCACCTCCAAAGTCGCCACCAAAGCTGTGACGTACATTATCGCCTGTGCAGTCACCCCCATCCCAGTCACATTCTGTGTTGTTACATGCCTTATCACAGTAACCATCCTTTATCCAACTTCCTGGGCAGCCTTCCTGGCAGTTGGGCACGGGCCATGTGAGGTACACCTGTACACAGATGAAAATAAGTGTTAGTTATTTACTTTAAAGGTATTTTGTGAACAGGATAATCAAAAGTAAATTACTTTTTTTGTAATTTGGACAGCCTTTCTGAGAGTTAAGTGGTGTCATATACATGTACAAAGTAAAGGGTTATACATTTCTATCTTATTTATCACTGCTAGTCGAAAGTAGGTATACCAACCCCGATTGAAAACCAAGACTTATTGATATTGAAAAAATTACCAAAGTACATTACTATAGCACTAAAGTAGCTCAAACACATGTTTTCTTGGCTTACCTTCTGCCCATGAGCGTGAGTGTAGAAATCATCCGGCCAGACCTCTTTCCCAAACATGACATCATCGTTCATATAGATGAACTTATCAGAGAGTCCAGGAATCCTATGCAGGTGACTCTCAATGGCAGGAGAGCTGAATGTCGGCAGATGAGAGGCATTTGGGAAGATATCCTGAAATAATTCATAAAATATGATCATTTAAGTTTTGACCATTGAAGAATCAAAATTGTTGTATTATTGTAGAGAGAATAAGATCTAGCGAGCTAGCTTATAAAAAATGTTAATTTCAATTTTAGAATATTTTTGGCTTTTGGCACATATAATTCCTTGTCATGTCTATTTTCTAAAAATCCCCAAATTCATCAATTTTTAGCATATGGCGGAGTTTTTGGGAGATTGATATGGTAAGGAATAGATTGGTGGGTCAATTGTGTGTGTTGCTTGCAATTTTGTCACCCCCCATCATAGATTGGATTCTACCTTTAATCCTCACTTTACTCCTCTACCTAGTATCTCTGTACAACTGTTGATAATATTATGCAATTGACCATTTGCTATAGACATGGATAAATAGATGGCAGCACTTATGTTGGTCAGGATTTAGCTCCAGCCTACCCCTCAAAAGTGTGGCGCCTACCAAGAGAATACAAAATCTGTGATGCTACCACCACGTTCTTTGTACCAAGAGTATAATGTGTCTACTTTTTGCGACAGAATGGCATATATCAAAAAGCGAACATTGTATTCTAATACAAGGTATGCAGAAAATCTGCAAGGTAAGGAAAATTAAGAATTGTTTCGGAGTTATGAAGATCTAATTATGGAATGTAGCTTTAATGGGAAAGTTTGTGACAAAAGTTTCTTCAAAATGTCTTCATTCCCTCGTAGTAATTGCTACATGTTTGATACCAATATCTCACAAAAGTATGTTGCGGCAGAATCTGGTCCTGAGTCAGGTTTAATGATGATTCTGTTAACTAATTCCTACAATCCGACTGATTATAACACATATGCATTTATAAATGACGACACGACTGGTATAAATGCTTACACAAGTGACTACGCAACAGGAAATGATGGATTTAGGTTCACGGTACACGCACCAGGCACAATACCCGAACCCGAAGAGAAAGGAATCGATCTCTCACCTGGACGTTTTACTGCAATTGGACTTTCACAAGATGTGAGGGCCTTAATGAAACCACCATATGGGGAGCGTTCTGAGAAACTCTACAACAGCTTATTTGAAAAGAAGATTTATTACTAATTTTTTAGAAATATCAATGCTAATTCAAACATGATACTGGTATATAAATATGTGGTTTTTCTGAGAAACAAGTAATTTATCAACCTATTTGATAAATAAGTGACAATAACTTTATGTGGTTTTTCTCTGGAAAAATAATAATTGATCTATTTATTTTCTAGTCCTTTTTTAATTGGTCAATTTATTTAAATAGGCTCACACCCTCCAATATTGTGCCCATATTTACATTCAAAATAAAATATGACCAAAACCTAAATCTTTTCAGGCCCAAATTGTATTTGGCAAATACACCACCTTGATAGAAGTGGAAAACATGCACAAACAGCATTAATGGACCAAATCCTATGAAACAGACGCTTGTCTAAATAAATTACATTACTTGTATTGCATGATTGTCAGAACATGTAATGAATTAACAGGGCAAATAATGCCTCTACTTATGCCCTGTCAGTGTATTATATGCTATATTATGTTGTTTCAAGAAGGGTGAATAATGCCTTTGCTAAGACCCTGTCAGAGCATTATATGCTATATGTTGTTTCAATGAAAGTAAAATAAAAAATAAAATAGAAAGTAAACATGCAATGAACATGATGAACACTGTGTTATAAATGACTCAAATAGTAGTTGAATGTTTCCAATATTCTTATAATATAGCTAGCTGAGGTCACTTTAAATGTCTATTTCAGAATATTCTTTGATAACAGAGTTGAAAATTTCAACAATTTTTCAAAAGTCACTGTCACTTAAAAGGGAAATGTTATGTGTTTTTCTCCTATGAATTTGGGTCATTCAAATGATTCACAATCAACATGACTTATTATGCTGCAAAAATAGAATATATTGTTTGAATAAAATTACCACATTATTTTCATTGCAAATGACATACCACACAACGTACTGTTATGGTTAAAAAACAAATGTTCAAATCTGATTGGTTATCAACAGTGTTCTTCTGGAACAGATATAAGTTTCATAGAAATCCATTAAGTTTTTATATAAAGCATATTGTAACAGTATCACAGTTAGTAAGTGAGCACCTACTTTCCCCTTGGATTCAGACATAAAATGTAAGTACAAACATTCTAAATAGAAATGTTACCGTATATCCCACATTGCAAACAATTACTTCTGAATAGGCAGAAAATCAGTATAAATGAAGAGTGTTATTTGTGGATGAGGAGTTTTTGCAATTTGCAATAAATTAAAATTGTCCATCCTCCAATTTAAATTTTAAATACATGTATATTGTAGTAGTATGTGTTATTTAGTATTAACCAGTGCAAGTTTGGGATATGATGTACCAAATGGTTAAGATGTTCCTCTTCATTGGATTGATATTCCTTTGTGTTGATAGAAATGATGCTGGCTGCACTACACCAAAAGTAATTTCAGCATTTCAAGTTTTTTAAATCATTTCCAGTAAAGCCTGTGTGTGTAGAATTGTGTTCAGCTTAGGGACTAAGGACATGTTCCGTGAACAGAGATTAATTTTACAATATTAAGTAAATGGGTACAGCGACTAATCAAAAATAAAAAGATCAATCAAAAATCAAAAATAACTTTTATAGATTGTATATATTTCTCATTAAAAAATGTTCAATGTTGTTTCCATTGTAAAGAAGGATTAGGAATTCAATATTTGATTCAAAATCCTTTCAGTGGGGCTGTCCAAGTAACTTCATAAAGCATGGGAACTCCTGCTACAAGTTTGAATATACCAGAACAGCGACATGGTGCAATGCCAATATTGCATGTTTTAACCTAAATGCACATTTGGTAGCCATAGAATCTGAGGCTGAGCAGAACTATTTGAGTGCTAAGATCACTGCTGATGGCAAAAAAGGACTGCCCTATCATATTTGGATTGGTATGTGCAAATTTACTTTTTACATTTGAACAAACTGCCTGATTTTCTGGTGTTTCTACACAATTTTTAATAATTTAATCTCAGAAAATGCATGTTGAAGTTGTTCTTCCCTGGCATGTCCATTCATTTCCATTTCATTTCTTGTTTTTACACCATGACACTTCATTTGATAGTTGAGCAAGCATATTTCTTATATGAAACTAGCATCAAACCCAACACCATAAATAAAATAAAATCACACATGGAAATATACATCTGTAATACATGTACTCACTCACATGTACTCACTCAATTTTAAAGAAAGTAAAACCAAGTAAATTCATTGAGTTTTATAATTTAGGCGGAAATAACCTGGCAGGAGAAGGATGGAAGTGGGCAGCTGCAGGATTGGGATTCACCTCTAAACCAATGGGATATACGCATTGGGGAAATGGACAACCCGACAATGAGAACAATAATGAGAATTGTGTGCATATTGGTGCCTGGAAACATACATGGAATGACAACAAGTGTGCACACAGGAAATATTACATTTGTGAAATAAACTTGTAGAAATACAAATGGAAAATAAATTATTTGGACAGCCAAAAATAGACTTTTTGTTTTGACTTCAGTGTAGTGATAAAACTGATTCTTAGAAATGATTAACAAAGTTACAAACAAAGTTGCAATGAACTCTTTTAGTCAATGAGGTTTCTTGCAGTCAGTTTATTTTTAGAGGTTTAGCAATATTACTTGGTCACCTTACCAATCATACCATTCATAAAGATTATTCAAGTCATTTAAGGTTCAAATAGGGTACAACATAAGTGCAGGTGGTCAGTTACTTTTGATTGGGGTTAACCTATTCCTTATGGCAAATACTGGATATTAAAGGACAACTGAAATAGCTTTTCTCAACTTGCAGCTACAAAAATGCGGTTTTCTCCATTGTAAGCCCAACGTAGATTTCTTGCGATAGCCATTATAAAATAAATGTTAGATAACTGCTAACGGTCATAGATAACGAAATAAAACTAACTGATCAATCAAATTGGCCCCCACGTGATTAGTAACGTCATATACAAAATATAGCTTTGGTTTATTAGTTCCTTGGTAATCACAACGTCACGGCTTGTTATGTAAACAAATAACAAAACATTTTGGCATTATGACGTCATGATCTAATGGACCAAAACGGGCCACGTGGGGACCAGTTAGAGATCACGTGGGGGCCAATAACGTCACAACCAATTCGAATATTGCTTATTAAGCAGCTATAACGATCGTTAGAGTGAAATAGTTTTCACACTACTGATGAGAAAACATGTCCAAATACATCTATCAAAAAATTATATTGATTCCTTTAGGTTAAAAATACCATTTCATATCTGCTTTAACACTAGTGCTATGTGTCATTCAAAGACCTTGCAGGTCTGAAATCCTTATGACACACCCTGCTTAACACCAATTTCAATGTGATCCCTGACAACATCATAATAAGGTTAAGTTACCTGATGAGTGACAACAGTCAGTCTTGGATGGTCAAGGTTCAGCCAGCCGGGTATCTGACCATTCGTCACTATGTAGATATGCCGTACCCAGGGAGCAAATCTGTCGATAGACCGCAGCGAATAGCGTAATTCCTGAAATAACATATTTAATGTATGATTCTCTGATCTCTAAAGTGTAACAGCAATAAAGTGTTGCACACTGTCGAAAATTGGCACATGCCATCAGGACATGGGCATAGCCAGGGGGTGCAATTGGGGCGAAAAAAGCCATTTTATAAATTGTCGTCAGAAAAGCTTAGAATGCTCTATATACTGTACAATGTAAATTTTTTAAATTTCCAGGGTTGAATCCCCATACCCCCCCCCCTTTTTTTGGGGCTGGCAGTGATGCAAACCCAAAAAGTCGCACCCCCCTTGACATTTCCTGGCTACACCCCTGCAGGGTGAAAAGTTCGTAACACTCAGTTTATAAAAGTCTTTCCCATCCGTCAACACACATGTTCATATGACTTAAATCTAATACACTGCACACAATTCCCTTTAAGACCCATAATTTCTTTTCAGACCCATATATATTTCCTTACACTGACTTCCTTGCATCCATTCTCTTGCACATTTTACTTCAATTGACTTCAAGTTATTACTATTTCTCACCTAAATCAATAACTTAAAGAGAGAATCAGAGATAGCGAGCAGGTTAAACAAAAAATTGTTTCAAAATAAGAATATTTTATGCACCCATTTATGCACTTTGAATCATTAATAACTTCACCAATTTATAACATATTGTGAATCTTTTGGGAGATATTGTATTTGATATAGTAAGGAATAGATTGGTAGGTCAATTATGCACATTGCTGGTAATTTTGTCACCCCTATAGATCTGATTCTGCCTTTAAACACCATTACTATAAGAGAATTATTAGCATAAATCAGTAAATGCATAGATACCTCATTGTCTTCAAAGCGGCTTGTACTGATGTCTTCATCCATACGATCCTGAAATCCAAAGCATGTTTTAAAGTGACATGTAAAAAGAGGTGTGGTGAATCAATCTAATGTTTTAGCAGATCAGATAACATAAGATCAATGGTACTTATTAGAGGATAATGATTCATATGTATTATCAAACTCTTGGAATATGTGTAAAAGATTCTCTTATGTCTTCAGTAAATATGTAATGCTGTCATAAAAGTACATATAACGTATAAAAGTCTTGTCAGTCCCCATCCTCTTCATAAAAAATGGAAATTAAACTATACTCTTTCCTCTGAATATATGGAATCATATGGAGCGCTCACATGGTGAAAAAGCTGATTTCTCAAAAATGAGGCAAAAGTATCCAAATCTTACTGGCATAGACACCCATAAAATGGATATGAGGATTATGAACATTGATATAAAAGTTGTTAATTGAACACATGTGTATGGACAGCCAGACATAGGCTTACCATGTATGCAACGCAAAATCACCTTTGCATACTGACAAATGAGAGGTCTATACTTAAACAACTATTCCGTTCAATTGAATAATCTTTTTCATTTCATTTTTTATAGTTATAAGTGAATCTCATAATGACAAATGAGAGGTCTATACTTAAACAACTATTCCGTTCAATTTAATAATCTTTTTCATTCATTATTTATAGTTATAGGTGAATCTCATAATAAATTCAGGTGTATAATCTACATACATCATTGAGATCCCAAACAAGATTGGCAGCATTTAGTGTAGGCTCTTTACCATCCAATGTGATATTGCTTTCCTGAAATATAAATCATACAGGCTAAATAAGGCCATACATATAGAATATCACATCGTTTCCTGGTACATTACGTTATGTATGAATTTAAATGACATGTGTGTACTGTACATTGATTGAACTGGTACATGTAAATGGCAAGAATCAAGCCCTCCTCCCCTCATCAAGAGTCTAATGTCCAGCATAAAATATAGGGATTAGCAGTACAATGTCGTTTTTCTATATTAATTTTGTGAAGCTACGGTCGTCATATAGCAAATGTGACTGAGACTTTACTTATGACATCAAGTATGACATCCCTTTAAAAAGACCATTTAAAGTTGTACAGATTCCATTGAAATTCTGGTTTAGAGCAGAGGTATACAATTTTGCCAGTCTACTTTTGGAGATGGCAACATTACTGTATGCTGTCATAATAGTAATGGTAAAGTTACACTTACGTCAAGTATTTTCTCAAATATCTTTTTATCAGGTACTTGTAGCACTGCTACCCCTTTATCCTCAAACAGCTCAATCTAGAAGATAAGCGAAATATTCCAGGTCAAATGTAACTTAATTTCATTAAGCTTATTTCACTCTTTTTACTTTGAGAGAACCTCCATAAGTGTTGAAATATTAAGGAGGGTCTGGCCATTAGAAACACGTAGTAGCATCACCATTTTGGAATAAAAGAAAATTATGATATTTATAAAAGTTATAATATTTACCTTCCTTTTTAAATAATAATTCAAAAAATAAATATAAATAAATAATAAGTCAAAATATAAAGCAATGAAAAGTACTTTTTTCTATATCAATTGCACATAAATTTGGGTTTAGATGACACAAATAAGTGGATCCTCATATAAACTCTTTTGAATACCTTTTCTATAGACTTTCTGTACAACTCAGGCAGTTTCTCAGTGATGTCCTCCACTTTGTATGTATGTGGAAATCCGGACATAATTATTGTGTCATGTAGTAGGATACTGTGCTGAACTGTCCAATCACTGGTCTGAAAACACAGTATTTAACACTTAACATTTCAGGTGAAAAAAGGTAACAAACACACTGAAAGGTTTTGTTTATTCAATCGCTAAGAGTATTGTTCAGAAAGGTGAATTAAGATTACAATTTGCATGCTTTAATCATGCATTCATTAGACAAGAAGTATTTACTAAAACAAGCAGTATACATCTTTTTTATTTATTTTTTCACCAAAGAGAGAAATCCGATGTAATTGGTTCTTATTTGACTTCATATGTGTATGTACAATATAGATAGGATGCTGCCTGTCAGAAATGTAAATCCCCTTACCCCCGACACAAAAAGTGTAACCTACTACTAAAATACTGTATACCCCTTGTACTGTACACACTGCTGACTTACCAAATATGCTCTTCTCAAAGTCACATTCTTGCCTCCAAGTTTCACAGACTCATTCAGAGCAATTTCAACTGGAAGCAAAAGACAAAATGCATGTACAATTTATATAGCAGTTTTTCATTTTATCAATTAATCATGACGAGTTTACAGACAAATTACACCCATATGGGAAAAACTGTTTTGGGAACTACTGTAATTACGATAAAAGTCCCCACTTACCTTGCTTTTGATTGTCAAATATTGCAACTGACACGTTAATCCTATCATCATGTGGGGATTTAACCACAATTAATTTTGAAGCATCCATGAAACTTGGATATTTCATGGATAATGATGTAAGGGTTAGCTTCATTCCAGTTGTGACAGGGGAGTCAAGGACCACCATATTGGCAAGAATACAGTTACTGAACGTGCAGTCACCGTCACTGAAATAGTCATTGTGCGTTAAGTAAAAGAAAATATTGATAACAAGAGGGAAGAGATCAACATGAATTATGACTATGAGAAAGTTAATGTGAAAAATTAATTCTTTTTCTGAGGCATTTTTTTATTCTGACTTTCTTGTGAGTTTATGTGAATAACAGGTTCAATTATGCAAAATCGTATTCTCAATCAATTAAATGACCAGTGTCAGTAATCTTAATAAAATTAACTTATAGGACTTACTTTTTAATAGAGGATGTGTTGGAGTTCCTAACAACATAAGAAGAAATTGCTGAGTGTATTAAATGCATTTTGGGAGGGATTTAGATTCCATTAAGGCAATAATTGTAGTAAATGGAGAAATAAAGCATAGCAATAAACATGATATTATACACTTTAAGTATGTTATGAGGTACTTTTGTCTTGTCAGAAATAGCAAACAGATTTTGCTTGAAATATTGTCAAAAATCATTTTGCTTCCATCTCTAATAATATGTTTGGTGGTGATAGGTCTGATTTGTACAATGAATGGTATTATGAAAGACTATGCAGGATAGCTTGTTTTCGTAAATGCAACTTTGGGCTATCAGCTAGTGACAGCTACAGTATTAACCTATTTTAAGGGCAACTGATTTAAATATGAACAGTAACTGCCACTATTCCATTCATTTTTACAATTTTTTTACAAGCCAAGTCTTACATCAGTAAGTGTTGCAGCTCTCATTCTCACTAAAACTCAATGTTTTGGAAATGGGTAGTAGGGAGACTTATTGATAAAGGATGGTATAAAGGTCAAAGGGGGTGCAAGGGCTATGGGAAGTGAGGAGAATACCTTGAGATGTTCAGCTCTCTCTCCAAATTTGCTCTTGTCTGCTTTAGATCAGCTAGGAGATTCAGATCAGATCCGTTCACCCATGTGTATACTACATCTATAGGCACTGGCAGGCACAACCTAAAATGAAAATATTTAGCACTCAAGGTGTTGGAGCCATGTTTCAAACAATGAGTCAAAATAGAATAAAGTAAAACAATTAAGTAAAGAGACAGTTCAAGCAACATACCTAGTTATTAAATTTTTATTGACAAAAATTTAAAAAGTGATAAATCACACGTTCCTTACTTTAGAATTATTCATATACAGTAGTTGTTTTTAATTTCATATCTCATTTCAATGTGTGATCGAAATTTTCAACTTTCCAGAAATTCCAAGAGAAAAGCCCTTGTTTAGGAGGAGAATATTAGATTTCTTTTGTCTACTTTATTCATTTCGTTGATTTCGGAGAAAAGGGGCCAGAAACAAGAATTAGATAAGTTTCTGAAATGATAATGAACTATTGACAGTTTCCCAAATTTGATTTCTCTATAATTACCTGTTTTGAAAGGATTTCCCTGCAACATTGTCACTGAATGAGTTAAAAACTGCAGCATATTTATCCCTGCTCCATTCCATTGCAACCTGCAGAAAAAATGTATTCATGAAAAAGTGACAAGGACAAAGTTGATTCTGGGCCATCAACTCAAAACTTCTGGAAATCAACATTGTTTGTAATTGGTCAATGTAAAAATGGTTTTGATTTGATTAGAAATGGGGCCATGATTTCCTGTGATCTAAGAGTTTATCCACGACATTTCAGAATTGGGGAGTAGATAACTGGGTCAGACAAGTTTGGTTAACGAATTCACAGCCCTGACAGCGGGTTTGTAGAAAAAACCGGGTACCGGGTAGTAAATCCTCCATGCTGGGTTCAAACTTGGTACCCGGTCAAAAAAACAGTTACCCAAAAACCGAAAAATACGAATCTAAAACATAATTTAGATCATTTAATTAGAAAACGTGTAAGATTTGTTTTGAATTTACAAAAACGTATGTAACTTCCTTCAAAATTGAACTAGAAGCTTCAAATAAAAAGCATTTTTGATAAAAAGCAAGTTTGAACCCAGCATAGAGGATTTACTACCCGGTACCCGGTTTTTACTACAAAACCCCTGACAGCCCTTACATTAATTTGATAATTGAGTTGACGGGTATAATAAAACTGAGATGACAGGTGTTGACGCGTGACACATACTCAAGTTCAACTGACTTGACAGGCAGCTTCGGTATTTTTCGAAAAGAACATTCAGTAGATTCTAGAGGCTCTAGAATGCCCCACTATCACTATTCAATCAATCAATAACTAATTACAATGCCACGCTATCCGGTCAAAGGATTCAGTGACATGTGAAGCTTATAAAATAACAAAATCAATTAAAAGATCAATGATATCCAAGAATTTTGTACTTTTGTATCTCAAAACAAATAGAAAAATAATAAAACAAACCTCTCCAAATTGAAAAGCAGAAATCATCAGTAAAATAATGCCCCCTAGAAGAACAAATGTTCCTGTTTTGTGCGACAATACATCATACGTCTGACGCTGCACAAGTTTGCACAGTGTTGACTGCATCTTGGAGGCTCTGGTAGAAGTAATTACAAAATTAAAGAAAAAACATTCGTGGCGAGCATGGATATGGGCAGCGCCATTGCAGGACTGTGGAACGTCAACAAATAATAAACCAATCAGAGTTCGGATTACAAATCATGGAATCAAAATTTAACCAATCAAAAAGAGCCTAACAATCCGCCATATTTGAACACAAAATTTGAACAAAATATTTTTGAAATTATTTCCAATTTTCCAAGTTTTAACAAAATATTACGATCAACAGATTGGAATTTGACCTGGAATACCTTTGGATAAACAAGGAGTAATCACTCATCATGGAATCTCAGGTTAGTTTCCTAGTTTATCGAAGAAAAGGCCCCCAACATGTTTCAAAATCATAAAAATGATCACAAAATTCAAAATTATAAACGTTCAAAAATAGATCTAGCCTAAGCTACGTTCAAAGATTCTATAGGCCTTTATTTATATGTCTAAGATTTCCTGAAAACAAAGACTTGGAGTTGCAAAGACTAAGGGCACCTCATCCTCTGGGAATTACATACTGGGATTGACCAACTGCCGAGCATAGTGATAGTCACGTATAAACACGCCTGAGTGATAGCCCTATATGAAAGAGAGTAATGTGCTAAATGTAAATGCAGTGCTCCTTGTCATTATCAAACCCAGGAACTTCAGGTTCAAAGCCTAATGCTCTTCCACTGAGCCAAAGGGCTTTAAAGCCGCCATACTAGCTGAGCTGTTGTAGCAACTTGCTATCCATCCCCCTTGAAGGTTTGCGCTCCGTTGTCACCAGGAATATAAACATACGCTCAGGCATCCCATATCTGCCACCAATGTATATATTCAGGGAGACAACGAGACGTCGTCCCCCATGTCTGTGTCTGACTTCATATCTCTATGCTCAACAGTATAGCCATTCCTTGTTATAAACATGTCAAACCTAGAAAAGAAAATATTTACAAAATTCCAACAGCCATGTTTTTCACATGACACTCTTGTAATTTAAGCATTTTCCAATTGTTTTTCTCAGTTTTTTTCCACATGAATTCTTCAATTCTCACATGAAATTATAGAAGAATGTCAATTTAATATTCAAACTCTCTGAGTGTCAGAGAGTACATTTCAATTTTTTCGATTATAGAGTAGGCTACCCCTTAATACAGTAAATGGGTCCAGACTCCCCCAGCCAAGTAAACTTAGACCCCCAAGCAAGTTGAAGCCCCCTACAATGTTGGCCACCAAACGACCAATCAGCCCAGCAGATGATGCCCCTGCAGTGCCAAAGGTATGCAATACAACTATTTGTTTTGTAGTAGACTTTGTAGTAAATATTATCATACGGTCTCTATTCTTCTTATTAACATTGTACATGTATATTTTATGGGATGTAATCAATAAAGATTAAGACATTTTTGTTGATCAAACTCTATCAATTTTTGTTAGTAAATTTACTAAATTACTTGCATACATATATGTTATTTGAAATTACAACAGTTGAAATTGGTCTTGCATCTAGTTTTTCCTTCTTGTCCCATTATCTATTTTCCTACTTATTACTTGTATACTTGTGTATGTGAGAAGGTGGGAATAGTCAAATGTTCCAAGACTTATTTCATATCTTCTAATTCTGAAATGTGTTTAATGTCTAGGCTCCAGCTGCGAAGAAGGCAAAAGTTGAAATCATGAAAGCCCAAGCTAAAGCCCCAAATAAAAGACGTTCAATTGTTTCGTCAAAACTTGGAAAGAAAGTGGTGCCACCTGTTAGCCGAGGAATAGCTGTAAGTCGTGCTTCAGTGACTAGGTCAGCTGTCAGTAAAGCACCCCCTGCTACAACTCGTGCTCCAACTGCTCGTGCAGCCACAAGTCGAGTAGTACCCACAACAAAAACAACAGTTGCTAAAAGAGGTCAGTATAGTTTGTTTTTATGAAATGTATTGATTGATATTTGCATCATAAATAGTACCATAAGTTTTCTGTATTTCTGATTGTACAAGGATAACATTACTTAAGGGAATCTAATAGTCTTAGTATGTACATATGAATAGTTCCAATGTCTAGTCACTACCAACATAATAATGTAATCATTTAATGATACAAGATGTCAACAAAACTTATATATAATACAATAACGTATACAACTTTGCTTATTCACATCATACTACTAAGGTACCACACTGACAGTCAGTGATAATTTTCCAGATTGCGCCATCAGTCTTGTATTAAATATACCAACGTAATCTTTTTAAACACCAAGTTTTGAGTAAAGATTTGCTGTTAGTTCAATTATAATTTCAATTCCACGAGCCATTATGTTTATACATTCACTAAGTTGACTTAGGTGTTATTCACTGGCAGGTTGTGTTGTCTCATGGAGTTTCCAATCTGAAAATAGACAAGTATCAAAAATATGTGAAAATAAAAAATATCCTTTCCTACTACTCTTCTTAGTACTGTGCTGCTAAAAATAAAGCAGTGATGAAAGGTTTTTCATGGTCAATATTTATAGGGATAGTACAAATATCATTTTTGCTATTAAGATATTACATTGAACCTTTCTGCTCCTGAGTATTTAACTATTTGTTTCACCCCAAATTCTCAGTGAAGCGTTCAAATACCAAAAAATTAATTCATGATGAATTGTCCTGCTTTCCAGTAACTATTAACGAATAAAGTACCCCATTTAACAAAACAGCATTACAGATACATTTAAAACATATTGAAGAGGTAAACTATCATGTAGTTCACCTAAACTCACCCAATAAATCTATTGACAGCTTCTGCAAGATCCGTTCTGCCTACAACTCTAAGAATCATAATCAGCACATGCATTCTGTTTGGATGTCTCTGCCACCACTGTAATAATATCTGATATCCCCAATGTGCAGCATTTAGTGGCTCACTTCTTTTAATGTTGACAATATCAGCATCACTCAGGCCCAGGAGGAGTCCAACAGCATAATCTTTGTTCGCTAACTGTGAACCAATTTTATACAGGAAAATATCTAAAAAATATAAAACCACTTAAAGTCAAAACAATGTTGATCAAATTTTGATCATCTGTTTTAAATATATCATAAAATGGCCACTCTTTTTAGATATCTTATAAAATTAGATTAGATAAGACTCCTCAGGTCTATTACTTGAAGAGTGGTCAGTCTGATTGATGGAACTTTCACCTCTGTTACCCATTACATGTATGTACTCTGATTTTCCTGGACTATCATTAAAATTTGTTACTTCTAAACTTATAATCCTATTTAGATTATATTGTGCAGACTCTAAAACCAATATATACATGAACGTCTTTATTTGGAAAAAAACTTTGTATTTTGGAGATGGCACATGTGACTTACTTCTTTGCTGATCAATGTAGTCATTTCTTTCTTCAGATGTCTTGTCTTTCTGTTTTGTAGCACTTGTAAGCAAAGTCTTGTCTGAAATGCAAAACTGAAGATATGATTTGTAGAGCAGCATCAGTTCTACATTTATACATCATCACCCTGTATATTCTCGACACACGCATTTATCTCGATAAGAGGAATGAATATTAATAATTTTATGATTTTTCCAAATAGCAGATCTACCGCTTTTTTGAGGACATGAGGAGATATTTTTTTATTTTTTGTCTGAAACTATGTTTAAATACACATTTTAAATTTAATAGTACAAAAACACAGTGATCAAATAGTGACGTTATTTTGATCTATATTTTTTGTACAACACATTTTCTTGGAGAGCAGAATAGAAATACTTAAAATTATCAGAATTTTCTGATTTTTTCAATGGTGATACTATGGGGACTCTACTGAATGTTTATTTAAATTTTAAGTTGCTATGGTGTCAACTTTTTCCATCATCTTTCTGTAAATAACCTTGAAACCATTGCGATTGCAAAGTTGTTGCGTCAAACAGACATGTTAAGGTTGGTCGCGGGAGACGTCGTTTTACACCACTGTTTCTGGATGGATTTCGAAAATAATTTCATGACAGTAATCAGTATGAAGGTTAGTATTTCAAAAATTTATTTCACATCCATACTTTTATTGTAAATTATGTTTTATCATGTCTAAATATTGAGGAATGAACTGCGCTTGCCCTCAGAAATCAACCTTTGACGACTGAACCGTTAGTGCAGTGTATAGCGTAAACTTAAGACAATTCAATAACTTAAATCATTAAATGGATTTTTGAATAGTTTTCAGATTCATGATCAGATTGAAATGAAGATTTGGAGGTTTTTTATTTATTAATTCTATGATCTAAGTGTACTGAGCAGTGGGTGCATAAACATTACACATTCGGCAATGCTTTTCTCAAGACGAAAGACGTCAACGACGCTCGCAGGAAATCCAGCATTTGTGTTTACACAGTCGTATTTCAGAATTAAGGCAGTATTTTAAAAATCTAAAATGATACAAATGCGATTTAGAGTTCCTAGTTTTTGAATATGTGCTTTCGATTTATATTCATTTATAAATGAAATAAGTTGTCCCAAGGTGAAAATATGACTATAAAAAATCAGATGTCAAATCGTACATTTTATAAATACCAAACTGGAAAGTACATTAAAAGAATTTGACTTTTACAATCGCGGGGACGTATAAGTACAGCCATGCACATTCTCCAAATAAATGACTCCAGCTTTCTCCATGGATGTTTAGTGGTTACATTATTATTAGATAGATAAACTGCATCTGAAGGCATAATTTCATACAGTGCGATCGTGATCAACTCTCGTAGCGGTGTCAACATTTCGTCACTTTTTGATCACTGCGAACACTGAGCATGAGCAGTCATAATATATTTCATGAAATCAAATTAGATAACTGGTGATGAGATGCAAAGGTATATAAAATATTTGTATATTGTTCTATTTTGGGTCACAGTACCTTTCAGGCTGTGGTGGGCCTTCTTGTGATATTATACCCCTCCATACCTTGGAATTTCTGATTTATAAACAATTTGATCTCGCTAAACAAATTATAGTGACTTGAATTACCGTTTTTTATTTCCATGTCCTCAAGTTTTATTTCTTCTAGGAGTTTCCAGGGTTCTTCTGCCTTTTCTTCTGTATCACATTTGTATCTCTTATTCGTTTCACCATCTTGTCTTTTCTTCCCAATATCAATTTTTCTTTTTCTTTTATTTCTTTTTCTTTTCTCAATTGACTGAAATTTAAATTGCTCATTTTTATTACTTTAATTTTGGCATGCTGTGTGGGGATTCAAAATAAAATTACAAGAAAAAGATAAATTTAATGTTTATTTTTCACAGTTCATATGCTATATAAGTGAATAATTTCATTCTTGCAAATATGGGTTTACGTAATCTTGTTTCTCATTTGATTTTAAACATAGGTAATTGTGCTCCCAAACTCCATCTGATACTTTCTACAACTTACTCTGTACTGAGTACTTACAGAACATGGAAGTGCTCTTGATATGTACAACACATCATGCATAACTTTAGTCAGTGACCTCTGTTGTTATTGATATTTTGTGTTCCTTTTTCTTACCCTCTTATTCTCATACATCACTCCTTGCTCATCTTTGATCACTTCAGCTCTGCTTTCCTCAACTGCAACTTTATCAAAAGCTGAAAATGATGACATTGACATGGCAACACTTGTGGTATTTGATTACACATTCTAGTAACAACCCCTATGAACCCATGCAATGTTTCTTTTTCAAAGGCTGTAAATAATCAACATTGTTGATCATTCAAATAAAAAACAATCAATATTTGGGTTCATTAGTAACCAGTGGGTTAACATTTGTATACATTCAGAGGGGCGAGTATGCTATATATAACATGACTATACAGAAAAAGTTTATATATACATGTAGTTTAATTAGTTGCCACATACAAATAGTCAAATATGTATAATATATTTAAACAATAGTTAAAAACATTCACCTTTTCACTTGTCAAGCAATGGGTTTTCAGTCAAACTGTTAATTGTTAGAATTTTCATCCATGTTTCCAAACCATCCAGCATAATAGAGACCGATTGGACCAAAGCTTTCATCGAACTAGACACATCACAAGTTGGTTGTTTAGGTGAGCGAAAGTCATCTCAAGTGATTTGATTTTAACTTCATTACCAAAATCCATGGGTTGAACAAAGCATAAACAAAATTAAGTAACATCTTGTAGAAAATGTGTACCATGATTATTTCCCAAGGAAAAATCTAAAAAAAAACTGCATTTCCAGATTTCACTCTACTAATGGAAAACCCTAGAAAATTGCCAAATCTTCCACCGTTTTTAGAAATCTATGATTTTACCTTATTAAAATTACAATTAATTGTTCATGTCAACAAATCCAGTTTGTACATGGAATTATTATGTCATTGGCTTGTCGGTCCGTAGTCAATCATTTGTGAAAGTTCTTGAATATCTGTTACTTGATTGTGTATCCATTGTGTTCATCACTGATAATAATGGCGTCATGGGTCAAATGAACAGATTGCAACATATTTTGTGTATGTATAGACGTTTAATTAGAAACTGGAAAATCTGAAAATGCTTTGAACTTTTAGAATGTATTAAAGACGTGTATAATGGTCATTTTTGAATTTGAATTTGTGATATTTGATAAACTAAGGCATGTTGGGTACTGAATTATATTCACCAATTTGAAGATGATACCTAAAAAATGGAATTTTTTCTCTAGTTTTGTACTTCATTCTTTAGTGATGCTCTAAGCATTCATCCTTTCTCCATAGCAAAGAATGTAAAATTGCAGCCTTAATACACCGTTTATAGACTTTATTCAGTATTGGTTATCGAGATGACCTATTCATTTTAATTATTTTTGCATTTTGAAAGTGATAAACTTTCTGTGTAAATTTTCAAAGAATCGAAAACATTTAAGATAGTCTGCATAGGGTGTATATGAGTTGGATGCTGATTGTTAAATTGTCTAAGTGAAATTATACAAAGGCATGTTTGGTGATAAACTTTCAGGAACCAAAATCACTATTTCCAGACTTTTTAAAATCTTCATGATAAAATAAAGTTTTAACTGCTAAAATACATTCATGAATAACTTCCACATCATTTGAGACTGTCTTTTTTGAATACATGTACTAGATATAATATCCAAGACCGTTTTTGATGTTATGACTTCTATTTGTCATCAATTTCAAATTATTATTCAACAAATATTGTAGTCTTGGATTCTGATAATGGCTCCTAAATGGTGAGGGAGAAGGTATAAATCCTGGGGTTCTCGGATCCTCGGAGCACATGGGTTACCTTTTTTTACATTTGGTATATGGCAATGGACCCAAATTTTAGGATCTGGTATGAGAATACCTCCCAAATTATGACTTTTGAGGTATGGTAATGGTCAGATTTTTCTACTTTCTGGTATGAGTATGGTCATGGAAAATATGTTACCTCACACTTATGGTATGGTATTGGTCTAGTAGTTACGCATATCCTTAATTTGAGGTTGTTTTGGATTGTTATCCCCTCATAGATCTGCCTTCTTCTCAGGGCCTTCTTCTGTTTGAATATTAGCTTTTTTCTACTTTTGACATTTGGTATGGCATTGGTCCTATATTTAGACATTAGTATGGCATTGGTCTTATATCTGGATATTTGGTATGGCATTGGTCATACTTTTGGACATTTGGTATGGCTTTAAGGCGTTATTTTGGTTGGTATGGGAACACACTTGAAATTTGACGGATTGATATGGGAACATATTGATATCTGACCCTACCACATGATCATGTTTAAAAGGATACAGGCTAAAGTGAAGTTGCAAATGGAGGATGTTTGTTTATTTCCATATTTCTGAGAGTAAACTAGATTTTACATATCTTCCAAGTATTCTGCTATATATTTAATAGATTCATCAAACAGTTTGCACTGTATTATTACCACAAAAGCTCTTTAGCCTGTACCCCATTTAAATGTGGTCGCGTGGTAGGGTAGATTGCTTGTACATGTACATACAGAGTCTTACTGATTATAGCTGCATGTTGTGTGAGAAACTGTATCTCCTATATTAGAGGAATGACAAGTGGTGTCCTTCAGTGAGTGATGTATAAGACCAAACCATTGCTGCCCTACTCAGATTGTGCATACAGCCTAATAGGTGAAATGTGACGATCTGAGACACCTGCTGATGATGCAGTGAAGGACAGTAGGATGATCACTTAATTTTCCTATGAAGCCATCCACCAGTAGTAGTTCCTTTTTCCGTTTGTAGCGATGCATCATTGATATATATTGAAAATGGTACTGCATTGATCAAAAATTCACCAAACATGCCCTTGCCAATTTGTCAAATTCTCTGTACCATATAATGATCCAAAAGAGTCTTCGTTCTATGTGATCATGGGCTTTCAAGTCTCTTAAAAGCCCATGATGTGATTAATAAAGTTAATTTAAAGTTAATTTGATTTTTGTAAAGAGTTGGATTTATATTTTTATTATCCTGGAGCCCACTTTTGTACTGTTCGTAGGTACAGGGTAAGGAAGGACATTTGCAATTTGTAAAATTAATGTTTAAAAAGTTACGAATGAGTAACAAATTCATAAATCTAAGTCATTCAAGCTCTTTCAATTGTTTTGATTGTTTAGATTTCTGTTCCCTTTTGTGTTCTCTAATGAGAATGACCAAACGTCCCAAATCACAATATAAATGAATAAGTAAGAAGCCGTTCACAAAGTTATGAAAGGGTTAGAGGTGCTATAAAATCTATGAACAAAAGCAGCCATGCCGTCATTCATATTTTTGAAATTCACAAATTAAACAATCAACTTACCAATATTCGTTACTACGAACGGTACAAAAACGGGCCCCTGATTACTTTATTTCAAAGAAAACATAAATATTATAATGAAAAATACGTGTAGTGTATTTATGGTCAGAACTCATGGTCAAAAATGTCTTGAATCATTTACCATACCATATACCTTGTCATACCTTGTTATCTCTCACTGATAGAATTACTATGTGATGTACACCTTTTTAGATTTGAAATACTTCATACTGGCTATTTTCATATCTGCATTTAATGTTTTATAGAATCTCTTTTGTTCACCTTTGTATTTTTACCAATTAAAGTGAGTTAAATTAGTTTTTATGACTCTGTTGTTTCACCTCTATAATGTCACCTTAATATTTTTTATTGTTTCACCTCAATGTTTTTTTACTCCATAATGTTACCATAAAATTTTACCACATCATTGTTTTCAATACTTTATAGTTTCACTTCACATTTTGTTTATTTAATTATTTCTCTCAAGACTTCAAAGTTTCTGTATTGTATCTATTAATTGTATCTGTATTGTTACATGTTATATTATATGTAATTTTGGTTGCTCTGCAACACATTTTGAAATAAGCACTGATACGCCCAATTACTAAGGGTGTCGAGTGCACACGTTTTGTACTTTACATTGTTATATTATGAAATAAACTATAACTATAACTATAACTTCAATATTTTTTTACATAATTATTTTACCTCATTATTTTTACCACTTCTTTGTTTCACCTCAGTAATTTTACAACATAATTTCACCATATACACTGATCTCCCCAGAATTTTGTCTCAGGTGGGTGCAAAATTCTCATTTTCACAATTCAGATCAAAATTGGTCAAAATATGCCAATTTTTCATGATTTTTCTCATTTTCAAGTGGGTGCAAAATACTGCAAATGGATTTTCAGGTGGGTGCAAACCTATTTTCAAAATCTCAGGTGGGTGCTGCGCCCACTTGCTTTAATGCTGGGGAGATCACTGATATATTTTTATTGTTTCACCTCAACGTTTTTTTACTCCATAATGTTACCTTAATATTTTACCACATCATTGTTTTCCATTTGATTATTTTTACCACTTTATCTTTTCCCTTCAATATTTTTTGTACATCATTATTTTGCCTCAATATGTTACGCACTTTATTGTTTTTACCACTTTTTTATTTTTACAACTTCATTGTTTCACCTCAATATTTTTTGTACATTATTAGCACTATTTTACCTCAATATTTTTGCCACTTTGTTGTTTTTCTACTTTATTCTTATTTACTGCTTTGTTGTTTCACATCAATAGTTTTACAACATACTATTTGTTTTATTGTTAACTTTATTAGTTTTCACATTTTTGATTCATAAAATTCACTCTATAATTTTTACCTTTTATATTGTTATTGTTTCTTTTATTCCTGAAAATCAATCGGAGCAACAAACATTTAATATTTACAATACAGTTAATTTATACAACATAGAAGATATTATGATAATGTAAGAATAATATCTACACAAAATAGTAACCAAATGTAATACCAAATGTAACATCATCTAAATGTTGGAGAACATCTGCCTTGCTGCCTAATAATGCTGCCTCATCATTTTTTACTTTTTCATAATTTCCCATCAATATTTTTCATTGTTTACCTCAATATGTTTATGGTTTTACCTCTTTATAGTTTTACCTCAATGTTTTTTACCACTGAATACTTTTACCTCTATATATAATTTTGCCTCATAATTTTCTACTTATTTCCCCTTATAGTACACATCAATGTTTTTGTATGTGCATGATTGTAGATTATTCATGAAATTTCTTTCATTTTAGTGCTGCAAAATTTTGTTTATTTTAAAACAAACTTTTAAAACAAATTTAGCAGATTTTAACTAGTATGAAGTATTTCAAATGTTTTAAATATGTTCTTGAGGAGGCATAAAACGGTCGATTTAAAATGGTATAGTTTTAGAAGTCAGTAAATCATAGATTGTCATCTTTTTGCTAGATGTCGCATGTCTACATTTTGACCTGTTGGTTTTTCACAAAATTAAATCTCGTTTCAACTCCTAAAAGTGCCAAGTCTGGTTGCATCTGCTTACTGTCATATTTGAAATAATAATGCTACAAGTGTATTGTAATTTTCCTCAGAATAAATTAATTTCAAGGATGTAAAATGAACTGAAATATCCACATTTATTCTATTTATCATAGTTTGAGAAAAAGAGCTTGGTCAGCATACTCGTTTCCCAGTTTGATTTTCAATCAACATGGTGAACACACTATACCTTGGAATTCCAAGATGCTTGGTCAGAGAAAGGTTCACAACTTTTTGAAACATGGAAACCTTGGACACTTAGACTACCTTACCAACTTAAATTACAATGCTGCCTATTGAGCCCTTAAGTTCTAACCTTATTTAGGAATATTAAAATAATATATACAAACCTCAATAACTACTAATTTAGTTTTCTAAAAATGAATTAAACTTAAGTGTTTTAGACTAAAGAAGCAACAAAAGATAGAGATGAATTGAGCACTATCGAAATTTTATGATATTTTTAATGTTAAAATTCCCTGTTGTGTCTTGCCTATTTTTCAAAAATGCAAAAGATTTCATATCAATGCTTTTGCATTTTAAGTTTATTTGGCAGCACATTTGAATGGCGATTGAAATGTTGACTATTTTGCATCCAAATCTTTAAGTTCTTCTATATTTTGGTAAAGAGGCAAACATAGGGATGTACTTTATAAACAATGCTTTGAACATTACACTCTCTATCATTTGCTACCACTTTCTGTTATGCAGTACAATGAATGCAGCATTATAATATCATAATATCATTCTGCCTAATCTGAAAAAAATACAAAGTGTATTAATTAAAGGTGCTATAATAATGTTTTGTGCAATAATCTGTAAATATTTTAGAGGCATATTTAACCAACTAATTTCAGCTGTAACCTGCATGTGTTGTTCATGGTAGAGGACAATTGTCTCAGCGTATTTCTAGTCATATCCTATTCCTATATCCTAAGTACACTTTCCAATGTCTACTTTTGTTGTCCTTCACGCCTATTCTTTTAGAATTCTATTCTTATCAACCATCCCATATTATATAGTCTATATATTTTTTTAATGATGCATCCTTAATCTGTTTTTAAGCTGCAACGTTTTAGTTTTTGATCTCTCACTAATGTTTAACATTCTTATCTATTTACGCCTCGCCATCTTTTGCGAATAAAAATCAACAATTTACCTGAAATTTTCTTCTAAAACAAACAGGAGAGAATTACAAAATGGGAATATGTGGAAATTTTTCTTTTCTGATCAATTAGATTACAAAATGGGAATATGTGGAAATTTTTCTTTTCTGATCAACTAGATTACAAAATGAATCATAACTTTAGTATCTTTTTGTTTATATGTTTTGTACCCTTAAAATGCAAATACTGGTTGAATTAATCCTTTTTTTATAATACTACCTAAAGTGAATATACATGGCAGTACTCTCTTTCTCTAAAGATTTGCTAAACAGGCTATTATACTAATACATATCAACTTCAGAACAATTATCTAATACTGATACTGGTCAAGGCTTCATAACAATTTAATGATAATTTTTGGGGATGGTTGTCAAGTGGAAAGTGTATTAAATTGAGAGACAAGATGATAAAAGGTTTCATTAACTTACTTTCCTCAACTGAATTTTATCAAGGATGCTTTCACTTTCAATTGGCTGCATTTATGACAACTAAAATGAGGCCTTTCCTCAAAATAGAAGTTACTTGTCTTCAAGATTTCTCAAAGAGAGATTTACATGGTCAAAAGAGGATTTGGGGAAAATTGCTCCTACCTACTAATTCTTCAAAAGTTCTTGAAATAAAACATGAAATACAGGGTATTGCATAATTTTGATATGGAAGTTAACACATGATATTTCTAACTAGGTAAAATTATATCGGAAGCAAATTATATCTATTTCTTCCTACATTCTTGACTTCTACTTTTTCTTTTCCTCATATACTCCTCTAACGTGTTGGCATTGAATATTTTGCCTTCCTCTAGTCATCTTATCAACCTTCATATCATAACTTGAGACACACATTTTAACTGGAGTTAATTCATCTTGCTCTGAAAGCCCTGCTTTCTGGCTACCTTATATTCCTTTTCTACAACACTTTTATGCTCTCATTGTTTGTTTGTCCCAATGCGGATTAAGATATCTTGGTAGCCTGTTATTTGTAAAATGCATTTTCGACCATCAGGTTACACTAAATGTAGTGATGTGTACACTAAATGTTCACTCGCATATACATGTAGTCCCCAAAATTAGATTTGATACCACAAGCAAGCTCATGGTATGACATGGTCTAGGTATTCCCAAATTGTATGAAATGAAATATTTATTCCTAATTTTTCATGACAGACACAATTACACAACCATGTAGATACCTTTATACCAATACCAGTTATCCCATATAAACATTCCTTTATACAACATTTTCGGAATAATTTATTCACACCCATTAATGTACCTGTATAAATGTTACAGAGAAACAAATCATATTTATTTCATAATCCAGACCATATACAATTTAGCTGATAACAAAAACCATTTTCACAATAATAAATGATTTGATAATTTTTACCAATAAGTGGTTCCGGTAACACTACTATGCAATTTAAAATGTCTAATGATGATTGGTCCAAAATCAGTCATTTGAGTATGAGTCAATACACCCGTAATAGTATATTAATAACAACAAAACTGATAATAAAATCTTTAACTTGAAATCAGCCCTCGAGAGAAACTTTTGACCTTGTATGATAAAGTAAATATGAAAAAAAGATTTATTTGTGTCACCCACTCGATAAACCACATAAGACCTGGGGATAACCAATTTGATAGAGCTAAAATCCAGGCCATTGTTCATTCCAGTTTTTGGGGTTCTATTGTCTGGACTTGTATTTCCTTCTCCTTTGTCGTATTTATAGACTTCAACTGTTATGTAGATCCCTCCTTATTTTATTTTGAATACAGTCCAAACTTGCTTCAAAGGTTTTCTTCAGTGAATAATGACAATTCTCTCTCTGGATTATAAGTCATCGTTGTCCCCACTCCACATAAAAACTGGTTGTCCATTGACTATAGATAGGTCCAGTACCTTTTGGGAACATATCAAAAACAAAGAAAAAATAGCATTAGTTATGTCATCAAAATTATGTATTGTTTTTCATTGAATTTATACATTTTAGTGTGCTAACAGTCTTGCATCAAATCTCAATCCCACAATTTGTAGAAAGTATGGGTATTGGGTATGGAAGTGCATGTATTATCATATTTTACCACCCAAAATAACAGAATTGTGTAATAAAGGTTGCTGAAAAATATATTTTTTTTGAAATACATTGTATTATTATTTTTACCTGTAGGACTTGATGCAAGACTTGGACTGCCATCTATTGCTTACATACTATTATTCTGGGAATATTCAAGAAATTTTAAAAGTATGCCATATATATGCAATGCATAAAGATAATGGATTATTTGACATTAATTATTACCCCTTATATTGCTTCCTGAAGACATCAATCTGTTATAGTTTTTATTATTCATTTTAATCTTCCTTATTTTTTCTCTGCCGTTGGAGCCCCCATCCTGCATACTTGCATCACAACTCTTCGCAAACTTCAGTTGTATTCTGCATGTTTCATTGTTGAAATTGTACTCTACAAATTCTTGTTCTTGTAGAATCAAATTAATGAGATCCTTGATATTGGCTCTATTCACTTTGTTTGCCCCAATATGCTTGTTTGTGGATTTCATTGTTAGTGTTGTATTCATTGATGTTCCATTGATGTGACTTAATATATCAATGTTATTTTGCTCCAATAATGTTGTTACAATCTTTGGCAGCATATTGTTTCCAAATATTTTTTTATGCTAGAATCTTTACAAACTGAACTGCGTAGTAAATGAGGAAGTGAATCTTTTAACATGAGCAGGTATATCTTAGTTGTGTAAGATGTGAGTCATTAGTTTCTTTTTGATATACATGTATTTGCTTTGCAAACAGTTGGGTCATTGAAATATACCTGCTAAAGGTGAAAGATCTGTAGATTTAAGATAATTTTTTATCGTATGATCTGTAAAATGAAGCCCTCTGATTGGTCAGTTCTTGTGCTGTACCAATCTGTATTGCTACTGAGATTGTTCGTCGAGTGCCAATACAGAATATCGAGACAGAATATATCCTTTATTGCACTTCAAATCATTCAATAACTTATAGTATTGAAGTTTTCTTTATGTGTTTTTATTTCGAATATAATCTTAAAATGAGGCTAGTACATGTACATTTTCGTGCAGTGTAATATTTAGAAAACCCCAGGATACTGTATAAGAATCCGAGTGGTTAATTTGCCGAATGGTCAAATTTTATCAATTTCTTAATTTTAATTTTCCTTATGACAAGAAACTTCCCATTGGATAACATTATGAAGACAATATTTCCAACATTTAATTTTCCGAGCCTGGCAAAAATTAGGCAATAGGCAAATTAAATGATTAGGCAAAATTACCACTTCTACAGTATACAAGCAGTCATAGGCCAAGGATAATATGGATGGAATAATCAACTTTTTTTATTTTAATGCCCTCTATTGGTGAGGAAAAATATGATGAGCTTGATGTTTTGCAAAATATCACACAAAAAAGGCTTTGATACAGCAATATTTAAATGCAAACCATTGGGCCAGGTATCTACAAAACCCCACAAGAGAACATGTTTGTGCAAAATAGTGTTCCTGTGATAAAAAGATGTCACTACACTACACATTTTAATGAGTTAATTTTAGACTGTTGCTACACCTTATGACATAGTTCATTCCAAACACCTCATGATGGGATAACGCCACAGAGGGTGCTAGTGAAAAGGTAGAAGACAAAAATTCTATTGGGATGATAGTTGATTGAAATCAAGATTTTTCAGTGCAATCACCAGTGAAGATGTACAGATTTTATATTCTATATAATTTGACTTTTTGTGATGGTGGTCTTGAGTTTGAAATTTTTTTGAAAATTTGGATAGATGGCGGAAAAAGCGGTCATATCCTTTTTTCTCAATGGGTGATCTATGCAAATTTGTTTTTGATTTGAAAGGGGACATATGGAGCTATCCCATGGTATACGGGGTTATGTACCAAAAATCCTTGTTTTTTCATAATCAATCCAAAGATTTTAATGTTTTCCCATTGGATTGCATTAGAGCATTTTTCTGTGGAATTGTCCCTATTTGAATACTTTTTTCTCTGTCCACAACATTCTAGCTTGAATCAGTGATTGTTCCATTTATTTTTTTATATGCAACCAATTTTATTTCAATTCAATTTGTTGAAGCTTAAATGCATGGCACCATCATGACATTTGCAAGTACAGTATGTACATGTAAACTGTTCATGTATATGTATTGTATTCAAAACTGATTCATACATTACATGATTGAGAGGCTTATTAATTTGATTTTATTTGGATTTGATTAGTAGTTATAGTATATGTAGCTGAATTGTTTAATTTATTGTAGATGATTAAGCACAACTTCAAAAGTATTATTAAATGTGTCTGAATTAGAAAGTACTAACAAAATAGAGAGATTCCAATTACAAGGCAACACACTTTAACTGTAATGTTTTAAGATCCAGAAATAACTTTCTTCTCCCCACCCTGTGATAATCAGTTTAGAATTACCTGATTCTGAAGTTGCAATCTGATTGGAGTTCATCACAGATTTCAACTGCCAATAATACAGATATGAATGTCAGATATCATTTTTTTATATTGTTATGGTTCAGTGTTAACATTAACGAGCGGACCGGCGGTCAGGGACCAGTTGATTGTCCTCCGGTCCGGCAAACGTTGCACAGGTGCTGGACCTTTGGACCAGCTTGTTTTTATGATACCTACATACCTCTAGAATATGTGTCCGCAGGTTTACTCTATTGTTTGTGGTCGTCTTGATCGATATTTACCTTGACACGAGCGTATCCAGCAGATATCTGGTTCATTTTTCAAAACTTCCTTTTTCACGGAGGAAGTAGAACATTTAATTCTCGCTAGAATCGATTCGCTAAACCGAGTATTACATACAATTACCGAACGCCTAGCTTTTTTATGAGCTGTTTGAGGGGGAGGGTTCGCTAAACATGTACCGTTTGAGTACAAAAAATAAACTAACTATGTTTATTCTCAAATTTTGATTTTCTTAGTGTTACAATTATAAATCCTACAATAGAGATGTTGAAACAGTGTTAAGTGCTTAAAACAATCATGAATTTATTGACCAGTGAGACTTTATATGGACCAGCACCTTTTTTGAAATACTGGTCATTTTGACCAGCACATCCTGTTACGGACCACCTAATTTTGATGGGGAACAGGTCCGTTTGACCAGGCTGTTTTTGCTCCTTAAAGGGTTCCGATAAGCATCCCGTATAAAAACAATATGGCGGCTCCAGGCGAATCAACTGGATCAGTCCATTTTTAAGAAATAAGGGGAGTTCTGTAAAATCCAGTTTATTGAAATTGTCTTTGAGATAAAGTAATTCCGTTTATAATGATTTTGAAAACGTTATCCATAGAGTGATTGCGTTCAAACAGTACATGTACAACAGCCAATATAAATCTTTGTATTAGAACTGCTTTGTTTCATTTGTAGGATATTTCATATGCCAAGCTGTGTGCTATTACGTTATGGGGAAATTTAGATGCCAATTTTTCCTTATTATACACAAATAGAAGATCCTGAAACTTCACCCATAAATTTGGAATTGATTTGTCAAAATAAAAATCACCCTTTTATAAATGTGTGACGATCCATAATATACTTATGCTATATAACAGTTAGAGGTGTTGACACAACGACATCGAACCTGTGAACCCTTGAGTATTATTCCGGGATCGGGCCTTTTATACTAAACGGTGAGCAACACCAGAAACGAGCGTTCGATTTGCTAAACGATATGCGTCACCCTTTAATGACAACACTGTTATGGTTACCAACTTTTCTGGACGGTGTTTGATGGTTGGTTTTGGTGATTGGTGTTTGGCAGTTGTTGTCTGTAACAAATGGTAGGTAGTGAGATTTAGCATGTTAATTCTTTGTTTATTACTTGTTTGTTCATAGCCAGTTGATAATATTTCAAAAGCTGCATGCAAAGTTTGGAAGTTGAACATTTATTCCAGAATTTTATCGAAAAAAGATGCCAAGATTTTGCAAACTTTAAAATCAATCATTTTGTATTCTTCTCACACACAACCATATTTTGTCATGTGCAATTTTTAACATATGTTGAGGTTAGAGCTAATACCAGCGGCCATATTGACATGTCTAAAATATTACCTCGTTCATTCTTAAATCATATCTTTCCCTCTTATTTCTCTGAAGTCCCTGCTCTTATGACATTTCTGTACAATTCAGAGTGTATATTTTATATTTAGATATTTTTTTCACGGTAGTGGAAGTTTGTTTATTTTATTTCATGTTTAAAACCTAGATGTCATGATTTTAGTTTATGGGCAAGTTTCACCTTTGTTACATGAATTCAACCTTTTGACATCATTTGCATTTTTGAAATGATATAATTCATATAATTTGACAACTCAATTTCCTTGTCGTATTTTTGACTTAGAGCAAATTAAGACAGATTCATCAAAAGAATTATATGCTAAGAATAAAGACAAGTAAATCAGCCAAATTGCATGCACTTTATGCATGCATATTCACGGGAAATATGTAGCTAAGATAGGTCAAGCTAACTTCATTAGTGACATTGCTAAACAAAAACACAAAGAAACTCATCTTCAGTCGTGTTTTTGCGATTTTTCTGCATTTGGCTCGTCATTAAAATCCTTTCAAAAATGTGAGTTGAAGCATTCTCTATAATTAGGTGAATAATTTCTGTGAAATGTGGAGATAAATGTGAAATATATTTTACTGACCAGCTGTTACATACAGGACTGAAATGTTGTAGGGTAAAACATTGTGACACCTTGAAACCTAATTTTAATTACTAAGGCTATACCAATTACAGATATGTTTTCAGTCGTGTTTTATGTTTCTATAATTTCAATTTGTTCCGCAGAAATAAGTCTAGTAGTCAATGTTGAGTAGTAGTTATTTATTTATTATTTATTTATTATTGAAGGTTTGTAACAACTGTTTTATGCTGTCTATCAATGAGTAATAACTATTCAGACAGTTTAAAATTCTTATTTAACATTCAAGTAGCAAACACCAAAAATACTATATTTACACAAAGAAATCAATTTGTCAGAAGAAACGCTAAAATACTTCCCTGATGTATAAATTGCCCTAGAATTATCAAAAGCATTACTCGATCATCAATTTGTACATACCACTTGCTTGCCTAATATTTATAATATTTCTAATATTTCCTGGCCTATTTTTTCTAATGAGGATCACCTTAACAGTCAACACAATACTCATTAAATGTAGCAATTAAACCATTCATGTTATGACCCTAATTTCCACATCTTGGTTATGTCATCATTAAATACTCTGTGAGATTTTCTCTTCGGAAAAAAGGACCCAATTTTAATTGTGAAAATGTACATTTGAGCATATATACGAATAGCTGTATGCAAAATACAGTTTAACTCTTGTTTAAATTGTCATTCAGTAATTACAATTGTTAATTATTTTAATTACGGATGTAATGAAACAAAGGGGTATAGCTGAAGTTACAACAAATATTAACATACATGTACATATACAGAGGAGACATTATTGGATTCATGTTTATATTGAGGCAGAGATTGGAGACCATTTATATGAGGATCTTAATGATTTCGGATGCTATTTTAGAAAGATGATTTAGGATTTGTATATGTATTTGTGATTGAGTAGGCATTGATCCTTATGTAAATGACATGTAGAAATAAGGTAAGACTGTTCAATGTTTTCAGGTGAAATATTTCCCAACTTATAACATGATAAATACATTCCCCTTCAAAAGTTAAGCAACTGGTAGTTCCATTTCAGATTATGAATATTATTAAAGCCGTTTACCGTTTGTTAATTTCAACTATAACATCAAATCCAATCTATTGAAACTGAGGAACAAATTCATTTGACACACCAACTAATTGGGACTTAACTGGTTTCCAAACTGATGAAGGGGGTGTATTATGCTGTCGCTTGCTTTAAGTCCCAGGTCGGCATTTACAACTTGTTATTATTTGTCTGGCCAGAGCCATATTTAGTGGCTTTGCAATGTACTGTTCCCCATATTTGTGGTTTTGTTGGAGATAGTAGATGTCATCTGGATTACATGCAGGATCCAGTGTCTGTATGATTCACTTTTATGATTGTACTTGTATTAAATCATGTACACTGTACATTAGAAAATATATATGGGAATATGCACTTTGTGATTAAGGTTAAGATAAAGAAATTTAAATATAGTCTAAGAATTGCATCAGTAAATAAATGTCTTTAACATCTATATTCTTCAATCGCAAGTGATCCTTAATGATGGTTATATAATTCATCCTCCTTTAGGTTAAAGTGCATGATGGGTATATTCCTGCATGATTGGTACACGGTTCGTCCTCTTATTAAGGTGCCTAATCTTATGAATGTAGGGCCAGGATGATTTTATTATATTTTCATTCTATTTTTTTAAACCATTTATTTATATGTTCCAAAATGTTGAATTTTTAACTTTAAGAAATTTTGAAAACAATTATTAGAAATTACAGACTAAGAGAACTAATGGAAATTAAGAAACTAAATTAGAAAAAAACAGCAAAAGAATCAATCATTTAATCCTAATCACCAGAATACAATTGATCCTCCTACTTCAGTAATAAATCATATTCTTTTCAAAAAGTTCATTTTTAAATTGATAAATATTTTAAGTTTGCTTGATGATTCAACAAAGGTTAAACTTTTACATCTTGAGTAATGCTTTGTATAATACAGGGTCGTGTTTTAAGAAGGATTAACTGAGATTACAATGTATTTAATGATAATTTAGAAGTATTGAACGGGTGGTCATACACATGAACTATGTACTCATTGCTCTCGAAAAATGTTATAATTTAGAAACCGAATGTGTTTTATGCTATTTTATGCTTGGTTTTATATCAACGTTGCCTTGGTGTGTCTTTTTTGAAGTTCACCTTTAGAAATTGATAAGGCTGCTTGATTAATTAATCAAATATATAATTTATACATATAGTTAATTGATATTACCTGCAGGGATACATATACATGGAGATGATTTTATTCAAGTTAAAAAGTGAATTTTGGTGGTCTTCTATTTTTGTACACAATCCTCTTGACATAATAAAAGCTGCTTTTAAGCTATTTCCTGGATACGGAATGTAATCATAGAGGTATTTTTACTTTCCAGATACATCTGGGTATCCAGCAAGTAGAATTTTATTCCCTCTGCCACAATCTTCAGTGATCTCCCAAGGTTTTTCTCAACTAGGTTTAAATCCTAATTTTATCTATTTTGGACAAATAGTCTCAATATTTCAAGCTTTTGTCAGGGTGAAAAAAGATTTTCTTTAGTGTGGCATGTTATTTCCATCAGGGTGAGGTAGCCAGTTGCTTTAATGTGTCGATTATGAGTGATCTTGATTTTGTAAATATCATTGTGTACTTACAATAGAAGACGCCAAAAATATGGATGTCTTGTAGGAGCAAGAAATAATAAGGGTAGGTGGAGGCATTGAAAAAAATACTGAAGGCACACTAAATTCAACCGTCATTTTTTTTTGAAAAAACTTAAAAACAGACAAAATGTTATTGACTCAAACACTTGGAGAATATTTGGTACATTTTATCACGTAATTCGGATTGAGATTGAGTAGGCATTTAGGCAACGGAAAACAGCCCTTATGACTCTTTCACTTGGATATTTTAAAATAAATTGATCAATAAAAAGAAAAGAAATGTGACTTTTACTCCAACGATGGGCTATTAACTCTATGAATAATAAATAATCAGAATAGATTAAAGATTAATTCAATGTTATAAAGCTACCTGAGTTAGCGTGAACTTATAGGATACTTTCCAATAACCACTGAGGGAGAACTGAAACAAAGAGATTGCTGATACACGGTTAGAATATTTACGGAGGAGTTAATTGGAAGCTCCAGCAAACAGAGAATACAAATGACACAAATATGTTGTTAATGTCGTCAGTTCCTTTGGCCTGATGGCCAAACGCCAGGTGATACGTTAAATTAATACATTTAGGGGACGTTTATATCATGATGCAAATTCAGTGAGCCTGTAACATTATTAATAGTGTTATAGTCGGTAAAACATATTTTCAAAACAGAGGTTCAGATTTGAATTCGCCGGCTGTTTGAAAACTGATAACTCAAACGTCAGAAAGGAAACTGGAGTTTAATGTTACTATATGCAACCTAGTGGTTACTTTAACCTAAGTCTCAACATCTCAACCTCTGGGGGAAACAACATTCTTTATAAGACAAAATCTTATATTCGGAATAGTCCTGAAGTCTAAATATAGAATCGGAACTGAATTTCGAGAAAATACATTTTCTAGATAAGGTTATATCACAAGTGAGGGACTTGTTTTGAGAAATACTATACAGTCAGGTGATAAAGCACAAATGCTGCATACAGATGATAATTGCGATGCAGAGTAACTGAAGTTTACAGCATATGTATGAATAAAACAAAAGGATTGAAACAATACATCAATATATGTTAGACTATACTACATCACTTCAGTTGAGTGTTAGTAGGTATTAAGTATCCATTTGAGATCATTCTTCAATGGTGAACCATAGGACTAATGATTTCAATTAAAAAGCTGGTGCCAATCTTTTTCTATATAGGACTACAACCACAGGGTGTAATGCCATATAGAGGGAAGATCATGAGCAATTTTGGCATGCATAAAACACAGCCGGATAATATATTTGTCTGTTTTTAATTTTTTATAGACTTTCTAACTTCATTCTGTCACAACTATTCGGATATATAAAACTTATGGGAATCAAATCCTGTTGAATTTTTACTGAGATCATAAGTTTTGACAGTGTTTTTCCATAAGGATTTTTAAGAGTTATATGCATGGTGATATGACTATCTGGAAACATTTACAAATACTACCTCAGCTCCAATATACAATCTAATTACTGGATGAGACACATAGACCTATTGGCTACTGTTTTCAATAATTGGAGTACTCCCAGAGGATTGATAAACTAGAAAAAGCATTTTGGCAAATTGTGTGTACTTAAGACTAGAGTAACATTTGACTGAGAATGACATGGCATGCTGGGAATGAATGATTAAAACCTGCATGATGGGGATGATATATTGACTTATTGGTGATTGAATATTGGTAAGAAATAAGTCATTTCATTTCTACCGATTTGTATAATTATGCCATCATCTACCATGGGGTTACAGCCAGCCAGTGGGAGTAGCATTATTCAGCGGGTGCGTCGGCAGATCTCCAACGAGAAGAGTCTTTGGGGTGGCCTCGGTACTACTATCATAAAGGAATCTGACATCATGCCCAGACGAAATACGGGACATTACAATGACTTTGGATTTAAAGGTGGTGTGGCACGTAGCGCATCATTCGATGGCACATATGAATCACCATATGCGAATCCACAACATGCCTTGAAAATATCCGGGTTTACAAAACGTGAAAAAAGAAGGCAATCTGGGATACCTAAATTATCAGCTACTCCAGGATATGATAGAACGCACTCTGCTCACGAGCGGCGACCTTCGTGGTCAGAAGATGGCAGTAGCGATACAAGTAGCTTACCTGGCACGGAATCATCTGACTTTGACCCTGCCGCTGGATTACACAATGGCGTTGTTAATGGGATGTATACTTCAACGCCAAAACGTAATGGTGATGATGACACTGACTGTGAAAGTCTTCCAGAAAGTGTCGCCTCTGCCCCAATAATGGGCAACGGCTGTCTTGAAGACATACAGGAATATGGTGAAATCGATAAAGAGCTGGAGAAAGTTTATCAGAATATGCATCGTCAGTACCAGAAGTTCTTCCAGATATCACGTTTAAAATCTAAACCAGGCGTGCATTGTAAATGCTCCGGTTCCAAACATTCAACAAACTGTAATATTTCCTTTTCATTGAACTCTAGTCTAGAAAACGGTGCCTTATCAGAATCAGAAAATCTCCCATGTAACTGTCGGTATGACAACCTAGAAACTGAACACCATAGCAACCAAAATGGTGGCCATAGTAACAGATGTAGTAGCCATAAATGTAGATTAGAGAACTCAGAATGTTCCAACTATGAGCATAGCTCAGCTAGTCATGAGGATGAAGAGGATTACAACAAAAACAACTTCATCTCTAGAATACCCACTTCCACTCCTACATCACATGAACAAGGTGGGTTGCTTTTACTTCCAGTTTCTTTTTATTCATTTTGTGTGTCATCTAATGTAAAAGAAGCAGGGATACAATGACTTTAGAAAATAGGTTATTAAAGGAGCATGTTTTTAGAAATTACACAACAAAATATTTGGTTGTCATAATTTTTTCTCAGAAGTAACCACTTTTTTGACACCACCAGAAATGGTGACAAATTGTAATATAGGCTCCAACTTCTTTGTGGATGGTGTTTGCAATCAGCAGACAGCATTTAGCGATTAGTGTTCAATGTTCAGCATATGTAACAAATGGCAGGTTGTGACATTTTGCATGTTTATGCCTTCTTATATTGTTTGTGAATCAATATTTTGAAAATAATAGCAGTAGTTAGAGGGTTGGAAGGATGGTCCTTTCATAGTTAGGATGACATATACTTAATTGATTGTAAATTATTGAGGAAAAAGTGGGTGGGGAAATGTGTTGAGAGTACAGTACATGTACATCTCTCAATGAAGTATGATAAAAAAAATGTTGTACAAAAATGTACATCTTATGGTATTACATCATATCATCAGATCATAACATTCCATGTTAATCATATAAAGTCAGTCAACATATTACATGATAGTACAGTATGTGTATTAGCGTATATATACCACATAACTTGATTATACGGTATTAGTTTGCGCATTGCCAGCTGGCTCAGAAAAAACATACCTAATCTAAAATCTAAGTATGTTCTGCAATTTTTACAGTACAGTCTAATGGAGAGCCCCCCAAAAATGGCTCCAAAGTACCCGTTATTTATTTATTCATATACATAAAAAACACATACTTGCACAAGACTTATCGTATCAGGTTTCTCCCTCAGGAGACATAGGTATATATAGTTGCCATGACTCCTGCATTGTGGCATCATGGCCCCATATACATATAACAACAACTGTATTGTACTCTCTGGAGGCCTGGTAATTTTATCTATCTATTTATATAAGGAGGTTATCCTGACCTTTGTGTCAGTTTATCTCAGTATAAAAGAATTAATTAAGTTATAAAAGATATCATATTATAGTCTTCTTATTTTGTATTTGAATGCATTTGTTGAATCGGTTTATTCAATGTTATTTTTTGTCACGCAAGTGATTGAATTTTAATAAATAGATAAACTTTGATAAGCTATTTTTGGTCTATAAGAATAAATATGAAAGTGATGTGAATGGCATGTCCTTAAGAATTAACTATGAATTAGCTTTTTTAAATTCATTTTGTTTTGAACTCATTTTGAAAAGTTAATTTATAGGTTCCATAAAAGCATTTCAACAGTTTTGACAGCCATTAAGAAATGTAAAAACCTAAACATCAATAATAGAAGAGTTAATTCAACAGTAGAAACCTATAAATGAAACAAATTGAATATATATACATTTTATAAATGGGACTTTGTTAAAAATTCAGTTGTTTGTATATACTTTTCAGCTTCACGAAATACTTAAGTTCAGGATCAGACAGTTGGAATATAAAGAGGGACGCATATAGTTTCTGAATTAAGAATTCAATGGTAGTAGTTGAAATTTAAAAAGATAAAAGATGACATATCCTTGAATGAATTGCTATTCAATTTTCCTTACATGGTCTTATAATACAGTAGACATTGGGCTGAAAGCAATAAACCTACAGTTTTTATGGAACTGTAAAACCCATCTTAGTTAAATATTGGTTAGGGACACTTAGATCTTTGAAAAGCTAACCTTTTTACCTTTAGCTAGAATACCTTTTCCAAATCATCTATGGATAATGATAGAGTATATGAAAAAGAAAATTCTGATTAACCACATTTCAGAGTAGAATAATGTATCTCTTATATTCTACCCTGACACCAGAGGTCTGTAATAAAATTCTATCCTCTATATAGACAAGACACTCTTTCAAAGATATGAAGTCAAACTCCTCATAAAGGGTATATTTAATATTCAGACCCAGAAGATTTTTTCTGTAAAAGCCAAGGTCTCCAATGGTTAATGCCAGTCACTCTGTGAAACAATCTAGACTATAATTAAAGTAACTAACAAAAGTGTTTTCCATTTGATTTCCCAAAGTAATTTAGATATTGCCACATGTTATTGAATTGAATGAATGTCTAACATGTACTTCATTTTTGGAGCTCTACATGAAATCTTCAGCAGAGTTCTTAGAGTTGCCATACTTGAATTGAAGATGTGCTCAAGTTACAAGTTCAACCATCTTGTTATGTTGTAGCTGTAACAATGAGAGATGTAAATACAGTAATCAAAAACATTCCGAGGTTCTAAGGATATAAATGGAAAGCAGGATTTAGAGATTTGGCATTCTGAACAATGTAAATAAGAATAATTCTCATTAATTGAAAATCCACTTGAAAAAATAAAAAAGTAGACCTCACTGAAAATTAGAAAATAATTTAAAATTAGAACTCTTGATTTTGATTAGAAAAATGAATTGCAGAGGAGTTAAAGGTGGCATGCATTTATTTTAGTGACTCATATTTTCATTGAAAGTAAGTAACATTACTTGATATGAAAGGAAAAATCACTACTGTTCGCCCATGATTACTCCACTGTTATACCTCCAACTTGTATTTATAGAGAAATGTGGGCCATATACCCAGGTAGAAATACAGTAAAACCTGGATATAGTGAACACCTATGGAGCTACAAAAAGTGTTCACTGTAGGTAGGTGTTCACTACAGGGAGGGTTTTTATACATGAGTCAATGTAAAATGTTTCTTGAAGTGGTGTTCACTAAACACAGGTGCTCACTAAAGAGCTATTCACTAAGACAAGTTTTACTGTACATGTAGTTAGTAAAATTGACTTGAGGCAGGATCACTTCTGTAACTAGGATGAGCCTCTTGAGGCAGTTGCCCCTTGACCTCATCAACAAATAAAGTATTTCATATATTCTGCCCAATAGTGGCAATATGTACTCCCATTTGCCTTGGCATTAGTTTAGAACTAAGAACACCACAGAAGATCAAGATAAAAGCAAGCTACAAGATAATAGCCAAAATAGTTAGTACTTTAGAAAGTGACTTATGAAACTTCTCACAAAAAGATAATATATTTCAAGCGTCAATATCAGATATATATCATTGATAGATGTGAAACTTTAAGTTAAGATGTTTATAGGTTAGCAATGAGTTAAACGTAAGAGCAGTTAAGAAATGAAGGGCCTATTCCAAAGTCATCTTACTACCCAACATAAACATTCTATTCATAAGTGACGTACTTAGACAAGTTTAGAATCTATTCAAAAAGTTTGATTTATTTGAATACATGTTTTTGTTACCAATATACTTGTATTTAGTGGCAGGCCCCATGGTTAGCTTATATGTTTAACCCCCCCCCCCCCTTCTTCCTTTATCTCCCTCAGCATACATCTTTTCTCCCTCAGCATATAGATTCTTTGTAGGGAAATGACACAAGTGCTCAAAGCTTTGATCCATAGTTATTTCTCTTTGCCCAAGTTATGCGAAAAATGGATCATTCTCCTTTCCTCTCTTAACATATGATTTTTCATTTCTTAGGAAAAAATCTATCGGAATTCATCAATAACTTTCTTTATTGGACATTAGAAAACTATTATTTTTGTCCACTCTTATATATTAAACATTTTGTAATTGTCACTGGTAATCACCTAGTTACACTGACGATATGTCAGCGTAACAAGATGGAAGAACTTCCGAGCTTCGTTTTCGGTAAGATATTTTTGTTTCTCGATTCTACACCACTTATAAGTCAAGTTGTGGACAATAATTTGGCTCAAAGTTAAGGAAGATAGTCTAGTTTGAGAATATGCAGGCGGTTCTATGTTTGGTATATTAACGAAGACGCAATTCACATATTTAGTCCCTCGCTTTTGTTTCATTGATGATCTTCATCAATATTGCATGAATGTGACAATATCCAAAAACGAAGCCCAGAAGTTCTTCCATCTTGTTACGCTGACGTTTCCTCAGCGTAACTAGGTGAGTACCAGTGATTGTTACAGTTTGAAAATGAACAGATTTTGTGAAGTGCCTATTATTCCAGATATGGGCAATGTTGTAATACTCATTACTGGGTTTCTGAGCTATAGTATCTACCATAAATCAGCAATCAATAGCATTGAAAGGATGTCATAAATAATTTATATTGATTCCTCTTTTCTCATTTACCTTTGGAACTAACTTATACAATGTGTGCTTTATCTCATGGAAGTTTTTAATGTGACAAAATTAGAATGATAAAGCTTTGCTTTTCAATCATCAAGTGAAATTCATTGTTATAAATATTAAAAGAATATGATCATCGGTTGGTGAATTAAACTTGATTTGTTGTACGAACATGTATTTTATTTTCAAGTTGGTCATCTTGAGATTTTAACATATGTATACACCTGTAATTATATCTTATTCATTTAACATTTACAGCCACATACCTACCTATCAATGAAATAATATTTCCTTGCAGTTATATGTCAAAGGTAGGGGGAGGAACAAAAAGAACAATCTAATTGAATAGATGTGGATAAAGTCCCTCAACTAAAATCTATAAAATATAAGCAAAAAAAGAAACCTGTTGGATTTAAATCATTTATGTAATCGTGATGATGTTAACATTTTTAGCATTAACTAGTACTTTTAATTGTGTATCATTTAATTAACTCAAGGCAAAGGTTACTGATCTGTCACTAGTGGTAATAAATTAAAGTGACCACCAAATAAGTTTGTTAGAAGTAAACGTTGCCTTTAAGATAAGACTGGTCAAAAGTACTTTTATGATGAAACGCCCAAGATATGAAAAGAGAAAAGGCATAAAACAGTTTAAACGATTTATTACCAAGATTTTATGCTGACGTTGAAATTTGCGAAGTCATTTTTAAAGTGATCTATTGAATACCCCAAGTAAATATAATTATTCAGAATTTCTATAATGTTTCCCTACCTATTACTCTGATCCGAAAAATTTATTATATCTAGTGAGTTTAAACAAGCATGAATTGCAATATTTTTTTTTGAATTATTTAGAGTTTGGATAAACTTTATCTGATTTCCTTGATCAATCAAAGCTCTTATGGGTGACCATTGAGGTTAACTGCCTTATAAGGATCCTGTGCTTCAGCAACAATGTCGTGGACAGTGGTTCGCTTATATTACAACATAATTGTACCTCAAATGCCATACTTAAAACAAATGTAAAATACTTATCCTTTTGTGTATGCCTTGCTTGGCCTGATTATATATGAGTGATGCGGAATGAAGGAATGGGAAACTATTTCTGAATGATGTTTTTCCACCTTTGAGGTTTCCAAAATACATTATTCCACTCTTGTGGTATCATAATTAATAACATGATAAAATGATATTTGGAATGAGACTCACAATTGACCACAGGTGCAAATGTCAGTCTTGGGGCAAAGTTGCTTCATGTGGGAATGTTGTATGAGATCATAACCTCAGGTCAAAGCCACCTTAGTTATGAAAAAACAATCACATATTTTTTTTCAGTAGACTAAAAGAGATCCTGTTTCATGGTTGCTCTGTCAGCTTTTTATTGATGAATTTTAAAGGAAATGTTATGAACTTTGAAAAAACTAAAGCTCTAAAGTGTTTAAAATGTTAAAGAACTGTGTGCCCTCAAATGTGTCACACATCCTTGTTGTTCAATTTGGGAACAAATTCATATAAATAGGGGGTTCATTCTTTGGGGAAACTTACAAAGAAGCAAATAGCACCTGATTCTTCAGTAAAGAAAACCATACATGTGTTGTGTTGTGCTGAATTTGGTTTCAAAGGGCATATATAAAGCACAGTTGATCTTGTTTCATTCAATTTGTAAATGATGTTGAACAATAACAAGAAGGATTCTGATTTTTCTTAATTTGTAAGCCTATAACAGCATAAAAGGTATATTTTCATGACTTCATAAAGCTTTCAGGGTGAATTTTATCTTCAGAAAAGCATTTTCATTCTATGCTCAATCACATCATATAGGGCTAACATCTTTAAGGTGGAGTAAATCTAACACATTCATATGCAAACACTAAATATATTTTTTCACCCACTAAATGTTTACTTCCCAATCCATGAATAAATTAATCAGTGAACCACAGTGTCACTTTGGTCTTGAAGAAATAGTCAGAACATGACTCAAACATTTTGGTTTTAATGTTATATTGTTTCGTTTAGCCTCATTTTATTCCACTGCTACTTATTCTACTCATTGGGTCCACCTTTTTCACTCATTTGGCCTACTTATTCCACTCATTATCCCAACGAACGAAGTTCGGTAGGGATATAGTGAAGCCCTCCGTCCGTCCGTCAGTCCGTCAGTCCGTCCGTCCGTCCGTCTGTCCGTCCGGAAGATAACTCAAATATTAGTTGACGGATTTTCTTCATATTTGGTGGAAAGATGTATATTGATAAACAGTTTTACGCAAAAAAAAATTTTTCAAGATGGCCGCCGCTTTAAAAATGACGGGACTTTTTCGCAAAAATCATAAATTTTTCATTCTAAACCAAAGTAATTAATATTATTGTTTGAAATTTTGGTAGTATATTTGCAACATCTATGTATTTCACATATATTCCGTGTTTTTCATCCTGACCCCCAGGGGCCGTGTATGGGGGGTCAGGAAAACAGAAATTTTCGCTAATTTTTAGATCTTTCTGAAGTATAGCTTTATTATACTCAAATAAAAGGCAATTAAGAGTAGATTGCAAATATTGTATCTTTTTTCTGATTCGAGCCTCGTAAAATTCAAAATGGCCGTCTAATGTACGATTTCACAATAATTTTTCGATCCCTTCAAAGTATGGCTATATAATACTCAAATTGAAGGAATTTTGGAGTAGATCACAATTATGGTAATATTTTTCAGATTTGTACCTCAGAAAATTCAAAATGGATTTTTTCAAGATGGCCGCCGCTTTAAAAATGGCGGGACTTTTTCGCAAAAATCATAAATTTTTCATTCTAAACCAAAGTAATTAATATTATTGTTTGAAATTTTGGTAGTATATTCGCAACATCTATCTATTCCACATATATTCAGTGTTTTTCATCCTGACCCCCAGGGGCCGTGTATGGGGGGTCAGGAAAACAGAAATTTTCGCTAATTTGTAGATCTTTCTGAAGTATAGCTTTATTATACTCAAATCAAAGGCAATTAAGAGTAGATTGCAAATATTGTATCTTTTTTCTGATTCGAGCCTCGTAAAATTCAAAATGGCCGTCTAATGTACGATTTCGCAATAATTTTTCGATCCCTTCAACGTATGGCTATATAATACTCAAATTGAAGGAATTTTTGAGTAGATCACAATTATGGTATTATTTTTCAGATTTGTACCTCAGAAAATTCAAAATGGCTGCTTTGCAGGAATTCGCAATTCTAAAATCTAAATTTTTCAATTTTAACCAAAGTAATGAGTATAATTGATTGGAATTCGGTAATTGATATTTTGTTCGTTGGGATTTGCTACTCCTCGGAGTTGCCATCATCTAGTTTGGCCTACTTATTCCACTCATTTGGTCTACCTATTCCACTCATTTGGCCTATTTATTTCATTCATTTGGTCTACTTATTCCACTCATTTGGTCTACCTATTCCACTCATTTGGTCTACCTATTCCACTCATTTGGTCTACCTATTCCACTCATTTGGTCTACCTATTCCACTCATTTGGTCTACTTATTCCACTCATTTGGTCTACTTATTCCACTCATTTGGTCTACCTATTCCACTCATTTGGTCTATTTATTCCACTCATTTGGTCTACCTATTCCACTCATTTGGTCTATTTATTCCACTCATTTGGTCTACCTATTCCACTCATTTGGCCTATTTATTCCACTCATTTGGTCTTTAAGATATGGTGTGCAAATGTTAGCATTTGAGGGGGAGGAGGTAATCTGCATTTGCCTCATTATAGGCTTGATTTTGGATCCAAAGTAGATGTACATTAGTTATTACTAAGTAGGTCAATTCTCCTTTAGGATATAGTATCTCCCTAAAGAGACCAATGGACTTTGGTGCCATCCCTACATAGAATCTGTGGACATTGATATTGTTACACAATGATTAATAAATCATTTCTCCCTTCCTATATTTCAAGGTGCCCAGATGTCCAGTACAACCAAATCTTTATATATGATTAATAAAAATGTTCTCCCTTTCTATATTTCCAGGTGCCCTAATGTCCAGTACAACCAAATCTTTATATATGATTAATAAAAATGTTCTCCCTTCCTATATTTCCAGGTGCCCTAATGTCCAGTACAACCAATTCTTTATATATGATTAATAAAAATGTTCTCCCTTCCTATATTTCCAGGTGCCCTAATGTCCAGTACAACCAAATCTTTATATATGATTAATAAAATTGTTCTCATTTTCTATATTTTCAGGTGCTCCATTGTCCAGTACAGCCAGGTCTACCACCAATAATGTGTCAAAACCAGGTGAGCATTTTGTCTGATAATATGTTTTGGTAGAATTGTAGAAAACCTGCCTTGATATTTCATTTCACAAAAAATTCATGGTTTCATAAATTGAGTATTTCAACTAACATTCAATGATTTCCAGTAGAAGAAAATTATAATGTTATAATTATTGTTTATTCCACCCATTCCTCTCATTTGGTCTACTTATACAAGTTATTTGTATTGTACATCCAATATATTACCGTGAACATGTAATTCATTCTGAATGGGATTATGTCTGAAAAAGTGGTGGCATACTCCCCAGACTTTATTTTGATCTATTCAATCTTATTCTTTTCATTCTGTACAAAGCTTTAAATTAAAAGGGACATATTTTCATATTTTTAATGTTGGGCCTTCTCATCTTCATTTAAGAATCGAATTCATTAAAAAAAATAAGTCCCAAACTTAAATTGTATTTAAAGATGGCACCACTGAAAATGTATATGTAATCATTTAAATGATGGTCAACGCTAAAAAATTACAACATATTTCTAGTTTTTGTTGCCCCTTTCAATAATAGGCTCAATCACCCACATAGGGTCTATGTGAATCTACCTGATCAAGAAGTCATATTTTCGAAGAAAATTTAGATTAAAAGTTGATAAACAATTTTTAAAACCATATATTCAGATGTAATTTTACATGTAGATTTCAAAATGATATCACTTTGGCTAAGATTTGAATATATAATGACATATATCAAGATTATTTCTACTTGCATCGAGGTTGGGGAGAACTTTCTTTTTACATTGTGCATTTGATTCTAGGGGGCAAGAGACCAGCTTGGGATGTCAAAGGCCGTCTGGAAGACATGGAAACCATGTTTAGGGAGGCCATGTCTGGCAATTCTGAGTTGCAGGGACAAATGGACTCCAACAATTCTAGGCTAGCACAACTTGAAGCCATCAATGCCCAGCTGGAGGGTACTGTACAGCAGAAAGAAGTATTGAACACTCGGGGACAGGAGGAGATTTCCGCATTGGAGAAAAAACTCAGGTGGGATTTCATTATTGGTTGTCAAAGATTCAGAGGGGTGTTTTGTATATCTTTTTATCCCACAATTAATGTGATATCTACAGTATATAATAACAGCTTGTGATATTTCTGATATTATTGAAATCTGTGTCATATCTTTTAGAAAATCATCTATCAACCTGATATGTGGTTGATATCGTTTATCACCCACCTATCAGTGTGATAAATGAATTTGAGTTTTTTAATTTCTGATTGTAATCATGGTATAAAACCAATATCAGATCATTTCTAGTGTTATCATTTTATCACCTCATAGATATATCAAATATCAACACTCATTTGCTTTGCTCACTCTTGTTGATATTTGATATCAACGTCGATAAAAATGATATCACTCAAAATAATCTGATAATTATACTTTTTATGCAGAATTTATGTATTTTAATTTTAATTTAATTTTAATTTTTTAATGTATTTTAAAATAATAAATAAATAAACATATATTTTTTATATATACATAGATTTAATATTATAAGAATATACAACTTCTGACTTCAGAGAGAGTCGTGATGAATTGGATGATTCTGTACGGAGGTTCAATCATGAGATAGAGGATCTGAAATTTATTAAATCCACACTAGAGAGGCAGAGAGATACTCTAGATGGGGAATTGAGTGCATCCAAACAGGAATGTTCTGGACTGAAATCCACTGTAGCATCCTTGTCGTCTGCTCAAGCTGGATTGAATGCAGAGCTAGGGGCCACTAAAGTATGAAACTATTTGAACATTAATTAAATTCAGAGCTAGGAGTAACTTAGATACGAAACTACATTCAATCACCAGTGTTTATGAAGTAGGTTATAACCTATAATGAATTTACACATTGATTTTGATCAGAGCCTAATACGGCATGGAAAACACAGTATCCCATTATGCCCTTAGAGGTACATGTATACAGTCATACAAGATATATGTTGGACACTTCCATTTTTAACAAAGTCTTTGATTTCTGCAATTTCCAGCTAAATCTTGACCAAGCTCTCCAAGCAGGGAGAATAAAGGATGAAACCATATCTGAGCTGAGAGGGATTATTGCCAACCATGAAGCAACAATAGGTGACCAAGAGAGCCAAATACGAGAACATGAAACCAGGAGACGCATTCTTCATAACACAATACAGGAACTGAAGGTATGAAACAAATGCATCATGGTTGTTTGATGTTAAATAAAAATAAAGTGGAAAGCAAGGAATGGAATAAACAAGCATGTCATTGAGAGAGGTCAGAAAATGTGCAGATCATCATTTTTTGAAAATGCATCGATTTGGTATGATATGATTTCCAGAAGATTTTCTTAGAGAATTAGCAATTTGTAAGTTCTTTTTCAATTTTGAAATACAAGTTTAATTTTGTCAAAATATATTATTTACTTATCAGATCATCATCTTGATTGTTTAAAATTGTTTTATGTAAAAACTATATGTACATATATTTGAAGGTGAGACACCTTACAGAAAATAGTTGATAAGTCAATGATTAATTGATTTTTGTCTAGGGAAACATCCGTGTGTTCTGTCGAGTGCGCCCTCTATTAGGAGATGAACTTCTAGGAAATGATGGAGAGATTCAACACATGACATTCCCTGATCCCGATCATAAAGTTTTGGAACTAGATAAAACTGGCGATTCAACTTTAAATGAGGTAAGACAATTTAAACTCTTTTTTTTGCTACTACTACCATCAAATTTACAATTGCAGTAACATTAACAGACTACTAAACAATTTGTCAAATTTTAAACACTTGGTATCGTAATGTATTAATACATAGAGATTGGGAGAAACTATTTGAGACTATTTGATAAATGATGCAAAAGAAATGCCATTGAATACAATTGACAAAATATATCCCTTTGTTAAGAAAGCATTTTCCCTCTTTGGAAAAGTTTACATTGACATTGAAACTTAACTACCCATACGATGATGAAACTAACATATAATCCTGATTTTTGTACCTAGATTTTGATTACCGTATTCTCTGTAATTACCGCCCACTCTCTAATAAGCGCCCACCCTGCTTCACAAAGTTCAAGAAACATCGAGGAATCAACAAGAATTGAAGAATATATCAGGAAAAAAATATTTCTCAAAATCCAGGAGCGGGCGATAATAGAGTACTTACCCTAAAACTGCTGTAAACACGACGCGTTTTGTAATTCTATGCATCCTCTCGATACATATCTATCGATGGGTGCTTCCCACACCATACCATGCTAATATTGTCTCCAAATAGTCCATAATGAATGAAGGAATTGTTCTTTATCGGCATTCAGAAATTTCAAAAGCTACTGCGCAGATGTTCTGCGCATGTCAAGGTCGTGAACTTTCTGGTTTCTTTTTAATGTTTCTCGACTTTTACACGACTTTTGCACGAATAATGATGATCTCTCATCAAATTAGAAATAATGTATAACTTTAGATCGATATCCAGCAGTCTCTAGTAGAAATATTGAAGGTAATCGGCGATAATGACAAAGTGGGCGTGCCGGAAATAAATTAGACATAGACGGGTCTTCAACCACTGTCAATATTGTCTAAGCGATCTTTACCGTATTCTCTCCAATAACAGCACTTGTCATATTATTATAAAAATATGTTGAAGAAAATGCATTCTTGTCAAGAAAAATTGCCATACATGAAATTCCTCGGGATTTCTGATTTCTTTCATACATGGGCGCTTATTAGAATGGTCTAAATAATGTATTTTCAATTTTCTAAACGCCCTGGGCGCTAATTACAGAGAATACGGTATGTTAAAAATATAACTAATAGAACATGAACATATTTGTCAAAATCAGTATGGACAGACAAACTAAATCCAGACTTGTATGAAAATGCAATAGAATATTTAAAAGAAATTTAAAAGGCCATCTACATTTAGTAAAGCATTTATCAGGAATTTCATATTATAATGTTAAAATCCTGTATTCTATTTTGTGATGTACAAATACAATTAGACTGGCTATGAACCTCAAGTATGTATGCTGTTTTACTCAGGATTACATCACTATGAGCTTCAGCATGTTGAAAGATGCGGTCTAGGGGATGTTAAAATTGTTTAATATGGCTTATTTTACAATTGTTAAAGGCCTCATTGAGAAGTTGAAACAATTAACCATTTTGGCTTTGACTAAATCTTTGAATAGTGCAAATCACATTTAACAATATCACAGATTTACTAATTAATAACATCACTGTAATTGTCCAATAACTAATATAAATGGTTTGCTTTGAAGCAATGCTTGTACAAAACCCGAATTTATCTGGATTTTTAGGATTGAAATAATGTAGAACTGCCTGTAGTGGCATAACCCATCCTACTTAATATCAATGTTTTAATGAGAAAATATGGAAGCTTAGTATGGATTGCTTTTATAACACTTTATAGCCCTTTTGTAACTTTAAATGTTTGGTCAGTCAAAATGAGTGTTATTGTTCAAATAAATTTTTGATGTCAAAAGCAGCTGGTCTCTACTCATAATTTTAGAAATCTCTTACCTCTCAACACACAAAGAAACTTTTATAGAAAACTTTTTTCAACTTTATTTCTGTCAATCTCTTAACTTCTGGATTTATATCCACTATCAAAAGATGATAAGCTTTATTTCAGTAGGAAATGTTCTTTACAGACATGATGGTATATTTATTCACAACTTTGTTCTTCAGAGTACAGTATCAAGAAAGGCTAGTGCCAGTCAGACTACACACTACGACTTCCAATTTGACAGAGTGTTCGAGCCAGATAGCAAACAAAGTTGTGTTTTTGAGGAGATTTCACAGTTGGTACAGGTATGATACTAAAATTGTGCATTGGTTATAGGGTTTTGGGCTAATTTGTGTTCTCTTTATATTGCCCCTTGTCTTTTCTCAATATGATCTATGAGCCTGACGTTGCATTGAGCACCTTGCCAGTTTGATAAGTTTAAAGGGTGACGCATATCGTTTAGCAAATCGAACGCTCGTTTCTGGTGTTGCTCACCGTTTAGTATAAAAGGCCCGATCCCGGAATAATACTCAAGGGTTCACAGGTTCGAGGTCGTTGTGTCAACACCTCTAACTGTTATATAGCATAAGTATATTATAGATCGTCACACATTTATAAAAGGGTGATTTTTATTTTGACAAATCAATTCCACATTTATGGGTGAAGTTTCAGGATCTTCTATTTGTGTATAATAAGGAAAAATTGGCATCTAAATTTCCCCATAACGTAATAGCACACAGCTTGGCATATGAAATATCCTACAAATGAAACAAAGCAGGATTTATATTGGCTGTTGTACATGTATTCTTTGAACACAATCACTCTTTGGATAACGTTTTCAAAATCATTATAAACGGATTACTTTATCTCAAAGACAATTTCAATAAACTGGATTTTACAGAACTCCCCTTATTTCTTAAAAATGGACTGATCCAGTTGATTCGCCTGGAGCCGCCATATTGTTTTTATACGGGATGCTTATCGGAACCCTTTAATGAATTTTGTGAACTTAAGGTAAATTTCACATGATTTGTCAAAATAATAGAACAATATGTGATTCATCGAGTTTATATTTAATTCAATTGTCAAGTTAAACTCTTGTATATTAGAGAGTTTATATTTAGTTCAGGAATACTGGAAATATCTGGTTGCCCTTCATATCATTCTAAACACTGTATTGTTTCAGAGTGCCTTAGATGGATACAATGTATGTATATTCGCATATGGACAGACAGGTTCTGGTAAGACATTTACTATGGAGGGCAGAGGAGAGAATGAGCCAGAGAATGCAGGAATGATCCCCAGGGCAGTTGAGCAGATATTTAAGAATGCAAGTGATTTGGAGGATAAAGGCTGGAAGGTATGGTAGAAACATTTGATATTAGCTGGATGTTGCAAAATTGATAGCATTATTTATATAAGATGTTTCACATAAAGAAAGTATTTATAGAGGCTTTGTTACACAGGTGTATGTATGTTTGTATCTTAAAAATTTGACCACAATGATAAAGGGAAATTTGCATCAACAAAATCATCTAGTTACATACTAAATGAGTTTTACATTGATCCTATTTATTGAAATTATTACGATATTGTTGAAACTTTTGTCCATTTTTTCCGTACTTACAGTGTATATGCTCGACAAAAACCATCAGTTTCTTTTCTTTATCCAGTTACAAACCAATTTTATATATTCTTTGTTGTCTTGAAATATTTACAAGTCCATTGTTTGTCACGTAGTATGAGATGCAGGCGTCCTTCCTCGAGATCTACAACGAGACAATCCGGGATCTACTAGGGTCAGGAAAAGAAGATCTGAAGCATGAAATCAAGATGGTGCCTAATGTGAATGATGTCAATGTCACCAATCTTACTTACATCAATGTTAATTCACCAAAACAGGTAAGTAGCAACATCAATATTCAACATCATTGATGCATTTACCCATTTACACTCCCCCAAAAAATTGTAATTATAAAACATTTCTTGATTTTTTAAATTTCGTCACTACCTTTTAATATATTTTAGACATTGACCCAAATAAATTTGAATTAAATCAAATTTTATATCAATATTCAACATGGATATTCATTTTAAAACTTGTGTTAATGTAAACCTAAAGTTATGACTCTTCCAACTTCTTTGAAGTCACAATGTATTCAGATTATATGAATTGTTTAGGTGAGCAATTTGTTGAGCAAGGCAGCACAGAACCGTGCTGTAGCAGAGACCAGGCGTAATGAGAGATCAAGCAGAAGCCATAATGTATAGATTTATGTTTTATGTTTAGGTGAGCAATTTGTTGAGCAAGGCAGCACAGAACCGTGCTGTAGCAGAGACCAAGTTACAATTTTTTGGGGGAGTGTAAATGGGTAAATGCATCAATGATGCAGAGACCAGGCGTAATGAGAGATCAAGCAGAAGCCATAATGTATAGATTTATGTTTTATGTTTAGGTGAGCAATTTGTTGAGCAAGGCAGCACAGAACCGTGCTGTAGCAGAGACCAAGTGTAATGAGAGATCAAGCAGAAGCCACAGTGTGTTCAGACTTAAACTTACAGGCACCAACACTATCACATCTGAGGGATCAATTGGTAAGATGATTACTGAAACTAAGGCATTACGCTTGGTTTTTCTTTAATCAAGATGATATTAAGTGCATTCACATCATTTAGTTAAAGAAATTTTGAGTCAATGATTCCCAACTGTGTGCGAAAAAAGAAGTTTATTGAAAGACGATCTGCTCCCGAGCATCAAAACAACTGAGTGGTACCAGTGCACCCAGTTGTTAAGTTAAAAAATGTGTAGCATCTATTTTCTTTCAAAAGAGTACATGTAATTTATCTCCAGCTTTGAATCTTCACTATATCTTGTAGGTACATTGAATCTGATTGACCTTGCTGGTAGTGAGAGACTAAAGGAATCAAAATCTGAGGGAGCAAGGCTAAAGGAGACTCAGGCTATTAACAAGAGTCTCAGTAACCTTGGCAATGTCATCATGGCTCTTGCCAATAAGGTAATAAATATCTTTATGAAATCCCCTGTGACTCATATATTAAAATTAGGCCGTTCTTGTTTGTAATGCCTGTATAAGGCACTAGTACTGGCCAAGAGTGGTCAGATTTTCAAGTGTTCACATTGCACAGATTTTTAACATTGGAGTCTACAGAAGATTAAAAAGGTGTTTAGGGAGGTGTTTTAAGATTAGAGAGGGGTTCAGATTTACAGAGTTTACTGTATTTTCTATGGTATATAAAAAAAATTAGATGCAATTTTGTCATTTCAGGACCCTTGTAGGTCAGAATCATCTACCTCTATGATATACATGTATTGTTAAATGATGATCTTATTAACAAAATGTCTATTATTATTACAGGAGCCCCATATACCATACAGAAACAGTAAGCTGACTTATCTACTACAGAACTCCCTTGGTGGAAACAGCAAGACACTCATGTTTGTTAATGTGTCACCTAAAGAAGAGTGTTTCAATGAGACATTGTGCTCATTGAGATTTGCAACAAAGGTAGGTTTATATGACAATTATTTCTATACAAATCTTGTGGGGTTTTAGGGAATATCTGGCGGTTGATTTCTGATTAGACCAGTGTTCTGCTTTGAGAAGTCTGTATAATAAATGTTGTGATATCGCACTTTTGAAAAGTTTATATAAAAATGTATTTTAAATGGATTTAATGAATTGATAATATGTATTTTTCTATGTACAGCATTGTATGTTAAAGTTAAAGGCAGCATAGGTTGTTTACTGGAAGGGATAAATACCTGAATATGTAATGGACACTAGTTGTATTCTTGGATTGTTAATTAACTCAAACATTCTTCACACAGACACCAATATACGTATATATGAATAATATAATAAAGCAAGGGATCAGGCTCTATCTATTTTGAAACATAGTTTTTTAATTGTTTCCCTTTAAAAAGGGCCAAGTTTTATTATTGTTATACCCACCAGTCCTTTATGTGACATGTGTTCCACATTGCACATTCTGTGTCTGTAACAAGTGGTTACACTTTTATAATTGAAGCCAGGTGGTGAAATTTTATATTATTTTGGTCAGAAATAGCTGATATTTTTGCCATTCAAAAATATTTTCCATATATTCCAGGTCAACCAGTGCCAGATCGGAACAGCCACTAAGAAGGTGAAATAACAGTCACAACTACTGTATATGCAAACTGAGGAAGTCTTCCAGTTGGTGTTTTAACAATTACTTTACTGTACATACAGCTAGAAATGCAACATTTTAGAATGAGTGTGACATTGGAGTGTACCAGAGACAATACACATAAAGGATTTAGTTTGAGAAGTGTAAATAGGAGTTTTCTCGCAAAGAAATATTGGATTTTATATCAGCTTCAAAATGAGTGAGTGAATGAGCGAGTGAAAGAATGAGTGATTACTTTACATACAGTCTACGTCACATATATACATGTAGTAAATATACATATGTATTCATGTACATTTTACATTATGTATTTATGTACATTGTACCCATGCATTACACACATAAATTGTAAATAGTTTTTAAAATGCAATGAGAGTTACATTGTAAATAAAAAATGTGCCAGAATAAATCAGGAATGATATTGATGCTAAACTTCAAAATATGGCGTCCCAATTAAGTCACGAGACATCTATGGAATGTTACTAAAGATAAGCTCCAGGAATAATACATACTGACTAAGTTGACGTGCCCATCTTGCTAGAATCCTTCTGGCATGATGCCACTTTGTAATTGTTGAGAAGTAGCACAATAGGAGATGCTTTATTAATTATCAGATAGCCCACCTTCGTGCCATTTGAACATGAGTGAATATGAGTGCTTTGTTCAATAATATTCTTCGCATTTGGTCTTCCAACACCATTCACTCCAACAATTATACATGTTACACCCCAATCCATAAGTTCGGCAAGTGGAAGTCCCCTTGGATAGTGTGTTAAAGCATAAACTGGCTTAACATGTGGTCAGGATGGGACTTCCAGTTGCCATACTTTTAATGGGAGTGTAAATGCTTTTCAGGGAGCATGTCAATATATCATATATGCTTGTTTAAACTGGTGACAAACCAATTATAAATCATCAATGAATATATGTGCATTGAACGAGGCTCATAGGCGTAGCTAGATGAGGCAATTGCCCCACTAAGATTTTATATTCTGTCATATTTTCCTGAAACTGTGAAAATGATATGCAATAGTAGTGAAATCTCCTATTTGGTTTGCCTCACCTGTTTAAATTAGCCTCACCTATGTTTGGAATGCTATTGATCAAAGTGAGGCCATCATGTTAAAAAACATATTACATAAATGTACAAGAGAGATGAAACCTTGACAAGGCATTGTACATTTCAGCCATTTTTATTACTTCAGGATACAACTGGTGCTCAAAAACTCATCTATGCAAGTTTAAATGTGCTTTGTTCATGAAACAAATGTGCTTACTGTGCTTTCAACATTTTAAATATTTATAAAACATGTTCAACAAGACATATAGAACTTTTTTGGTATTTAATTTGTCATTTAATTGTTATTCTGTATAACTGACCGTAAGAAGTAAGAAATGAGAAGTAGGATAGATTATTACAAGTTAGTGAAAATGTATGCAGTGATCTCCCCAGCATTTAAGCAAGTGGGCAGAGTACCCACCTGAAATTTTGAAAATAGACTTACACCCACCTGGAATTTCATTTGTACCCACTTGAAAATGAGAAAAATCATGAAAAATTGGCATTTGTTGACCAATTTTGGTCTGAATTGTGAAAATGAGAATTTTGCACCCACTTGAGAAAAAATCCTGGGGAGATCACTGGTATGCATGGTTTTAGACACAAATTGTAATCTGATCTGTGAACAGTACAATTGGAATGGAAATCATGACAAAATGGAAGAAAAGTCATTCAAACAAACATAACACTGTATCTTATTTGAAACAAGTAAAGGTTTGTGCTAAGTTAGGGGTTTTTTATTAGTACATTTAGCACAAAATAACAGGTCCCTTATAAGCTATGAAGGCCTATTATTAATACAGGTCAATTCTGGTTTTGATTAAAATGACGCATACAGTCGTTTGGGTTGACAAAATTTCCTTAACGACTTTTGGTGATTTGTTTTTTTACTTTTTCATGCCTAATTATGGTAGTCACTATAATTTTTAGCACATTCAATCAACATTTAATCAATAAAAGATTCACTGTTGCTTGTGTGTTCTTTGTTTTCCCAGCACTTGATTAATTTAGATTTTATAAAAGATGAGGTCAGTCATAAGGATGTAATGGTGTTGTGGCCTCCAATTTTGTAAACATGTTATTTTTGTTTTATTGATGTAAATACTGCTTATGTAAATAGTAAATTGTATGTGCTTAAAATACATTTAATGTCTAAACATATATAAACATGTATCATATTCTGAAAAATCTTGCATTGTAAATCCTAATGTAGTAAATTTCAATCTCCTTTTGTTAGAATTTACAAAATCTTAAGATATGTTGGTGCTACAATATTTTCTTCCAAGTAATCATGATCCTTACTGAATTTATATAATTTCGATTAAATATGTATAAATATTATCTGAAGTATACCATAGATGTAGGGTCGTTTTTATTTAGGGTAACTGCAGCTTGCTCTGTTCATATTTCAAAGAAGAAAGTACTGTACTTAATGGTCTATACTGTACTGTATAGTACTGTATTCTTCTGTGCTGTAATGTAGTGCTTTAAGTTGCTGTGCTGTATTATACTTTTAGTATTACAGATATATGCATTAAGGTTAGGGTACAATGATTCCAAATAAAGCTTCTCATGTATGTAGCATCCACTTTAGCAAAGCAAACCATACATAATGATGTAGCCATGTAAGCCATGAAATAAATTCACTCGTAGACAAACAGAATAACTCTTACTTGTTTTTGAATGGTTTTGAGGCAGAATTACGAAGAAGGGGGTGACAAAATTGCAAAGTACCCTACTATCACACCAAACTAGTCCTCACCATGTTCTCGAAAACGGGCTTAAACTGTGCACGAACGGATTTGACGTACTAAGAACCCACTAAGAACCATTTGGGATCTGTTTACAAACTTCATGAAACTACTAGAACGAGTAGGTCCTCCAGCACTTAGAGCATGCTCAAAATTTTCGGGTGATCGTCAAAACTTTGCCAAATTGGTTTTAAACTGTGTGCGAACTGAATGAACGTAGCTACAACGTTCTATGGTCTGTTTACGAACTTCATGGACTTTCCCGGACAGGTATGTGATTTAGAATTTTGAATCGATTCAAAATTCGATGGCAACCATACCGTTCTGTAATCAGGTCATGATGACCTTCTAGACTAAGGGACAGTTTATACTACGTTGCACACCGACGTGGTGCGACCTGAACGAACTGCGAATGAGATGGACGTATTGAAGACTGTTTATGAACGAAGTGGCTAATTATTTTAGACATATATCCCGACCGCAGCCAGATTGAGCCCGTTTTACGACATTTTCGTAGGACTGGCAAGAACGGGTAAGAACTAGTTTGGTGTGATAGGGGGGTTATCTACAAAATTGACCTACAAATGTATTCTTTACCATATCAAATATAATTTTAACTCCTAATCCTCCAAAATGAGGCAATAGTAGGGACCAATGGAGAAAATTGGTAATAACTCCATAATATGGATGTGTACGTTAATTCAGACAAATGGCAGTTTTCATATGTACAAAAGTTGATGTTGGACAGACAGAAAAGGGGGCGATTCCAGACCATCTTAGCCTAAAATAAGTGACACCAACATTTTGAAATACAGATGCCAAACATACAGGATGTTCGTTTACAACAAGAATGTATATTTAATCATAAAAGAACAAAAATATGAAATTGTAAGTTAGATCCAGGTTTATTGTTTACTAGACAATGTAGACATATTGTACATTTCTTACATTTCTATTTAAAGGTGTATATACTGCATTTTTCATATCCATACAAAACCAAAACATACAGTTCTGACTGAACATTAGAATAAAAATAGTACATATTCTAATATCTCATATGTATTAGAGGTCATCATCAAAGTATCACTCCAAATTCTAAAGATGAAATTCCCAAATTTCCAGGTAAAAATATAAATATCCTTTGCTTTGAACAGCCTTTATAAAGTCCATGCATCTTATCACTAAGATTATTAATAAACAGGCTATTTTTAATCAATTTTGACTACTTTTTCAGCTCGGATTCAAAATTCGCTATTATACATTTTACAACTTTATTTAACTTCCCTGACATATTCAAATCCAGCATGATACAATAGCTGTTCAGTATATTTCCAAAATGCAGCATTAGAAGAAATGAAAAAACAAAAATGGATGGATTTCAATAGTAAATACTAAATTATATAATATAAAAATCATAGTTGCAAAAACACAGATAACGAGGGTACAAGCAGTGTGCAAAACAAATATTGCACAAACTGGGTGTGCAACACAGGCATTGCACACATATGGGCGGAATAACTGAAAATCTTTGGTACAAACGTAACAAAATAAATACTGAACGTAAATTACATGATAGTACACTGTAGTATGTATAGTAAATTCAGATTGCTGGAGAAGAAAGTTTCTGATGTTCAATTGTTGTATTTCATTGTTTTTTGAAAACTTGAGGTTGATATTTACAGTGAAAGTAATCATTATTAAATACACATTACTACTTAAACTTGAATAGAACAATCATCTTTGACACGGTTTTCTATTAATATATACCACTATATTAATCCAGCTCGCTCGCATAATTAAAACATTATATATTTAGCATATTTACACTTTTTACACTGTTTATATATATGGAATTTACACTTGATAGTCGTATTATGTACACTGATATATAATATTATACTATGCACTCATAATAAAGCAATATTAACATATTTGAAATGCATCAGAATATAATACAAATAATTAATTCTTCTAAGAGTTGAAAACTTGGTATTTTTCACAAAATTAGAGATAATTTAAATGCCTGAAGTACTCGTGGAATATCATCTTGATAAAGTGCAACAGCAAAAATTAATTGAAATATTTATTTCATTTTTTTTATTACAGTCAAGATTACCATTTCATGTATTTAAACCTCTGTTTATACCTGCTATGCTTATAATCTTGATCTTTACGAGAACAAAATTAATGTCTGGAGATCCCAGGAGGTATTTGAAAAACAACTTTCAATTCATTTATTTTTTACATCTTTTTCTCTGAACTTTTCCTCCAATGATCACAATATTTTTCTAGGACAATAGGACAATCCTGTATTTTTTAAATATCATTCATATCACTTTTCAAATCCATATTATATATCTTTAATACATTAGAATGTACATATAGATTGATGTAATAGAATTTAAACTAGTATATTATTATGTTGCTACAAGCAGAAAGCTTGATATGACAAAATAGCACTAAAGACACTTCATTGGAAAACAGCTTTATTAAGGGAGACCCCTTAATCAAGGAAATAAAACTGAACTAATGGTCAGGTTTGAAGTTATCACACACTGCTATATCATCACAAAATGCTCAACATTTAGTACTATGTACAATATACACAAGCCACATTGTCTAGAATTTACATCCAAGAACATCATTAATTCTACATAAATTATAATAACTTATAATATGGCTTTACAAGTGAGAAATAAATATGAGATTATTCAACATTTGTTACAATAAGTAAAATTCGAAAAATAAAGTAAAAAAATGTTTTGCATTTGTTTAAAATACATCTAGATTTAGATTTAGAGTGATGTAAGATAAGTAAAAACAATTTCTGATATTTTTTGTCTATGATGCCAGACTCATAAGTGACTTCTATTTATATGCAAGCTCATATCCATTTGACCCTTTTCAAGGATTTCCTCACATTATGGTCATTACAGATAAACCTCTAAAATTGCAAAGCCTAAAAAGACCCTGTTGTCCCTCTAAGATGCTTCTCAGTTACAGACTGTATATGTAAATATATTAGCCTTATCTGCAGTTCTCTCTGGCTGAGTGTCATACTGTAAAATCATCTGTCCATCTAAGAGTATTGTAATCCTAGTGTAATTTTGTAAAAGGTAATGCCCTAGTCAGAGGATAGTCCCGTGTGCTAGCAAGTGAGCTCAGCGTTCTTACTTCACCCCACTTTGGGCTTTGTCCACACACTAACATAGGTAACACCTCTAAATGAAGGGAGGATTGCTTCTGTGTTTTAAAAGTACCATTATAGAGCTAGTGCTCGTCTACTACGCTGTCAGCGCATAAACAAGTACATTGTTTATCCAACATTGGATCCACTCTCCATTATTTCTGTCTCATGCCATATTTATACTGGACTAAAATAGCATCCACAACTTGGTGGGGGGCTATTTTGACACTAAGCCCCTAGCTGTTGGATACTGAGGTCCACTGTTCATTTGTAAATTTTTCTTAGTTTTTGCCCTGAAAGAATATATGCATAGATTCATCAATATGCATTACAGAGCATAGTTTTAGCATCAGATTCAATGCAAATAATTACAGAGTGAGCTTAGAGTAAGCCAAGAGAGGCAATGCATATCTTTCACTGTGGAATATATTTCTGAATGGATTCACATTTAATTATAGAATTATTCAAGTTATGTTCAAGATACCTATAAACAACATTTTTAACCAATTAGCAACTTTTGGGGTTTTCAAACATAGTAATCTGTCAAACTGTTATATTAGAACTTATTAAATAAAACCTCTACATACCTTGCGCCAGGATTTGCTTTATCTTTATCTTTACGTTTTTTGTTAGCTTTACTGCTGAAGATGGCTGGACTGCCATCAACGTCAATGTCTTCTTCTTCCATGAGTGCCGTATCAAGGGCTGCTTGGACACGTGGAGCCACTGCAGGACCTTCATAGTCCCGAGTCGTACGATTCGGCATATCTAGCTCAACTTGTAGGATGTTATCAGGCTGAAAGTGTTTCATTCAGTGACTCATTGAAATAGATGTTTTACACTATAAATCTTGCCATGTTTTGCAACTCAAAAGTTACCAGGATATATCGGCCTGATTCATGATATCAAAGGTTAAAGGTTGCATAGGTTGCAATGTTTCCAAACCATGCTGTTTTTTCTTTTTACAAAGGGTGATACTGAAGTTCCCTGATGCAGAGAGTTTAAACCAATTCAATAGCTTCCCATAATCGAGAGAAATATGCAGCATTAATATAGGGATACACAGTACAGGTAGATTTTCTATATTGATTTAGTGAAGCTACAGCTGGTATACGACCACCAAAGAGCAAATGTGAGTGAGGCTTTAGGTAATTGACAATTCCACTTACCTTATACCTTGGGTTACCCCCCATGGCTGCAGCTAGTTTAGCATATTCTGATACTGGCCTCTTATTCCCTGCAGCTGAAACTGGACGCTTAGCCATGTGGCTAGAAACAAAGATACAACATACAATGTAATGATGACATATGAATGCAATATACTGGGACCTGTCAATCTGATACATATTTATAGGGACCTATCAACCTGAAACATACTAAAAAGGGGCCTGTCACTCTGATAAATACAGGAACCTGTCAATCTGATAAATATGGCACAGGGACCTATCAGTCTGATACACACAATACAGAGACCTGTTAATATGACTCTGACGATTGAATATCAATCATATTGCATCACATGAATGATTTTGCATGATATGTCATAGCATGAAACGATTGTAACCTTTCAATTGATCCCTCAGGACAACTTATCTTATTTAACTTAACATTATCTCAAGAATTCATTTTTTTAGTAATAAATCTATGCCTACCCTTGCTTGGTTAGTGGTTTCACCACCCACGTATCTTCATCTTCATCATATTCCACTCTGTTCAGAACTTTGTTCTTCTCTTCTCCAGGAATAAAGTTGTCAATGATTAACATCCTGGAAAATATCAAGTTATGTTAAATTGAACTAAATCATTTACATTCACAAAACATCACAATCTGGTATGGTAAATAATTGCAAATGTTAACAAAAGAGTAATAACAATTAGTTAAAGAAACCAACTGCCAGGTACAAGAACATGGTGGCTATAATAATATGTCACCACTCTGTGGTGAAGCTCAAAATGCCAATTATTGTGCACTTATGACGAGACCCACGTGTGACTGTTAAAAATAATAAACTCTACTTGAAATCTCATATGTGCTCATTTATATCTAAACAAATTATAATTTACCTCATCCCTCAAACATAATTGATTTCTGTTTCCCTTAACTCCAGGTACAAATTAGCCTAAGTGACTTACTTTAATTTCAACTCTCGTGTGAGTTCATTCTGGGTTTGTTCCAATTCCTGCCTCTCTCTTACATGTTCATCTTGCAGGTCAACAATCTCTTGACGAGTCTGTTGGAGCTTACCAAATAACTGAAATATATGTATGTGTTAATGTAATTCTGCAAATCATTCCATCTCTTTGGCTAGTCCTTTCTACTATTTTTCAGAATGTATAATACCTTTTCCTGACAAGTTCAAGGTATGCCTCTACTATGTACTCATTCAATCATGTTCATTCAACAAAAGATTCAATACACTGGCGACCATATACAATTATCCATTGATGATTATGGAAGCCTGCTTAAGTGGCTGTGCAATATGTGGTTAATGGTTTCAGTGAAATGAGCAATTATTTTATGTGTGATTGTTTTGGAAACATTATTTTAAAATTCTAATGTTGGATAATAAGCCTTGGAAGGACACATACTTGCATAAATAAATATAAATTGAAGAACATGTACATGCAAAAATAAATATGTTACTCTTATACATATAGATCCCCTACCTTTTTTAATTTTTTGGTCTTGATCTCAACTTCTTGTTGTAATGATGTGTAGCCCTCTTCTATCTGTCCCATCTTTTCTTCCTCTGTCTCCATCTGTTGTTGAATCTCTCGTTCTTTTCGCTAAAATACAAATACGCAAGGTATAACACCATGACCAAATCAAGATGAATTTGAGCTCAAATTTCAAACACAGATATGAGAAACAAAACTTTTGGTCCAATTAGCAAAATAATGCACTGTATATTGGACAAATACGTTTTGCTTAATTTCCCACTCTGCATTAAGATTTGATTCATTTTTGATTTAACAGAGAGCAGAAAAATTGGACATACAGATTTTAAAAACTCTGTGGGTGAAACCAATGATACATGTTATTTCATATATATTCAGTCATGGCTATTCCTATTCATTAAAATTAAAAAAAACATTACTCAGAGTACATATCTTCATCATTTGAGAAAACTACTGAAACATCTGAGTAAAATAAACTACTAGTACATATATATGCTGTATATATGCTGTATATATGTTGTACTTTTGTTTACCATCAATAGGTGAGAAATACATCTTGGGTATATCCTCTATATGTACGATCGTAATTTACAAATTCCTGGGAGCAATATTGTGTATCAAATTCCTCACCCTCCCGTCGTGGGGGGTCTCACGCAAACTTTTGAATGGTGCATTATGGACCACTGAATAAAGATGAAACATTTTTGAATAGTACCTGTTGTTCTGAGATCTCCTTCCTCCTCTGTTCAAGTGCTCTCTGTTGTTCATTGGTGTGATCTACAATGTTCTTGCCACCACACAGCAGCTTACTCTCCATGGCTTTAATCTTAGCATTCAGAGCCTCCTGTGCCTGTTGCTCCTTCGCCAATCTTTCTTCCTTCTCCCTTGCCTCATTCAGCAGTTTCTCCCTTTCCTGGATGGAAACATTTTCATCAAATATATGTGGCCAGGAATACAGATGTTATTTGTCAGAACAAATTTCCAGAAATATTTACATTTAATTGTATTACTGAAATTTATTGAATTTTAACTTGCCTTGGAAAAGAAATTCTGGAGAGTAATGTGAAATGTTTATGTTAATTTCTAACATGTTACATGTTTTCTGTACATAGAATTTCCACTCTATTATGCATGTCTTATCAAGTGTTTACTGTGACCTGTAGTGCTCAAGGTCTTTGTACTGAATTAATGGATATAACATTATTATACACAAGGCATTGTGTGACCCTAAAGATCAATTACACAAACAAAATATGTCTGCTAAAACTGATGTTTGATCAATCCAACTTGATAAATACAACAAAACTGACATTCATTTTATCTAAAAAATTTCTTGCATAAAAGCTTCCAGAAAAGAAAAAGTTTGAATGAGTGTGTCTTATACCATATGTATATTCTCAAGTTCATGTCAACCAATACAAAGCCTAATTTCTCGTAAAACACATTAATTTAGAAAAGACTTTCAAGAAAACCTCAATAAATCTTACATCATTTTTATTCAGAAAATCAAAAATAAAGTATGTGATCACCTCTGCAATAAGCTGCGTATTCTCCATGATAGCTTTCTTCTCTTGTTCCAGCTTTTCCTGTTGTTGTTTCCTAAACTCCTCCTCATCTTCACTGTCACCTTCACCCTCTTCTTCTGAACTCTCCTCACCTTCAGATAGTATCTCTCCATCTGGTCCAGTGCGTCTCTCACGTTTCTTCTTTTTACCTTTCTTCTTCCTTGGGCCCCCTTTACCATCAAGATGTGCCTTTAGTCTGAAATTGAGATAGGTAAATCAAATCAATGGTACAAAGAGCCCAACTCCCCTCTTTTGGATAGCCTCACTACCACTACCATTGTCTGGTTTAGACATTTTCCCTATCTGGTCCATACATTTTCAGTAGCTGGTCAAGACACTCTCACCACCTGGTCCAGACATTTTTTCACCATTTGGTCCATTAATTTTCGACTATGTAGTTTACACATTTTCACATTTTTACCAGAAGATTCTAATACAAATGACATTTAAGTGTTGCTTGTTTAACAAAAGATCCATCAGTTTTTGACTATGTAGTTTACACATTTTCACATTTTTACCAGAAGGTTCTAATACAAATGACATTTAAGTGTTGCTTGTTTAACAAAAGATCCATCAGTTTTTGACTATGTAGTTTACACATTTTCACATTTTTATCAGAAGGCTCTAATACAAATGACATTTAAGTGTTGCTTGTTTAACAAAAGATCCATCAGTTTTTGACTTTGCAGTTTACACATTTTCACATTTTTATCAGAAGGCTCTAATACTAATGACATTTAAGAGTTGTATGTTTACAAAATATTCTTACCTTGCTATTTCCTCCTGGAATTCTCTTAGTAGTGCATCCTTGGGGTCTTCATTAACTTTGGGCTTATTCTTGATATTCTTGGCTCTGTTGGCATATCTATAAATTATGAGAACATGAAAAATATATGAGTATAGTGTTCTTTTTATTATCCATTACTGCCTTTTTAGTCTTGATGTTTTTTTGTTTTGTTGGCATACCTGCATTTAACATACATCTTTAACTGCAATTTTGAATCTTGAATCTAAAAATATTTTCTTTTTGCATTTCAAAAAATAATCAATCTGATAGAGAGGTCTAGAGTCTCTGAATATAAACTTCACTGGGATATTCAATAACACAGAGTATAAGAACATTAGTGGATCACTGATACTCAACATTCTTGAAAATCCCTTTTCATTAAATCCATAGTTGTAAATCATTACCTTAGTGTTGTGACTGTCTCATCAAAGTTCCAGCCTGCTGGACCAATGTTTGCTACCATTACAGTCTTTGCATTGCCACCCAATGAATCTACAAACAGAATAGCATATAACTTCATACATATTTTCTCAAAAACAGATGGGCAATCAGCAGAAAAATAAGCACATCTAGAATCAGGATAAGAATGAGTATTCCAAATGCAAAAAGGTTTTTGGAAGCTAGTGGTACCATCATGCAATCATTGATGAGTTATATTACAACATACATTTATATTTATATGTACATGTATTATTTTCATATATCTTAACACAATGTAAAAATAACTCGCTCAAAAACCAACTCATCTCCTCTATCGTCTCACCAAAAAATATCACCAGCTTATCAAGATAACTAAAATCTCTTTTTAAACAGAAAACTTTTCTAAACACTGAATCAACCACAAGAACAAATTAAGCCAGAGACAAGCTTGAATTAAGTTTTGATAATTCAACATCGACTCCTGTTTTTCAGTGGAGATTCTACTAAGATCAACCTTAATTCTGCTTGTACCAGGTTTGTTGTGTTTAACTTTGATACCATACCTTGTAACAACCTTGTAAGTTTTGAGTCTCTGTATGGAATGTGTGAACTTTTGCCATCCACCAACGCTGATATGACATTACCCAAGGCTGATAAAGACAAGTTGATCTTAGTCGCCTCTTTTAATCTATCACCCTGAAATGGATTGATTCAGTTATATGTATAAAACAGATAGAAGTGATATATTTGCACATAATGTCTGGCATCAAGCTAAGATGAATATGACTGAACATTTTAGTTAATGAAAACACAATATTTCAGTTTCAGATGATGCAACATTTATGTTTGATGATACAGCCCTATCCAATCGAGAAAATTTATTCATATATTGTATCAAAAATGCTATTTATCAAACGTGACCAAATGAAACCAAATTGAAACATCTAATTTATTTCCCCAAATAAACATTGACTTACTGTTGCCCCCGTCTTTGCCTGTCTCTCACTCCCCGCCAGATCTACCAGGTTCAACTTGCCAACACGTATATGATTCTCTTCATCTGGCCCTATCTGAAAGCAAACAAACAATGTTAAGATGAAAATCAAATTCAGTAATCATTAATGGAATGTCAATGCCTAGTTTTGGTAAGGTGTTGAACTTGGAATTTGGCATTTTACAAGAAATATCATGAATTTCATGCAATGTACTTTTTACTTGACAGCTCACACAAAATAAGCCACCTCATGTATTGGCTACATCACTCGTGCTTCAATACTAATCTTTTTGGAAGCCAGTTATGATCAATTTTTTTTTTAATAGTATTTATTGCATGAATAGTATATTACAATTAACAAAGTGTAATAATGTCAATCACCCTGAGGCATTACAGACATATTCACAAATAGATAAAATACATCCAGGCAATAACTTGATTGGAAAATAAATGTAAAAAAGAATTTAAAAAAGATGTGATAAAATGAATGAGTATGAAGAATGAAATGATGATGGTGAAGGTGACACTAGGACATGAAAAGGATGTTTACAAAGTCTGACCTCTGTTTGATGATTCTATAAAATCTGAAATTGCGTGTGCCAGAGATTCATTTGTTTTGAAATTCATTTTATTAGAATTTCCAAACAGAAGTAATTTAACTTTGTTTGTCATATTCATTTGCTTGAAATAATCAAATACATTGAATTTTGCAAGCTCTGCGAAAAGTTTGTTCCTTTGGGGGTTGTATAGGGTGCAATTGAGAAGGAAATGTTTGCTGTCTTCTATTTTATTTCCACATAAACAAGCTGGGGATAAGACTGAATTAAAATTGTGAGCAAAGAAGTGAGCATTTAGAAATAAATCAACCCTAAGTCTATTTAAGGCGATTTCTTTCTTTCTTGAGATAAGCATTTAAGTAGTTGGAATGATACATGTATATATATTTTCATCCTGAATGGAATTCTTAAGGCGATATTTAAAATGCAAGAATTCTTTTATTTTGGAGAAAGATTGATCAACATTATTCCAAGAGCTCATAAGTTGTCTAGCATGGTCATTAAAAGTTAATTTGTGGTCAAAAATAACACCAAGATGCTTATGAGATCGAACCTTTGGAATTTCATCTTTTCCAAGAAATAAGGGTGCAAGGTCGTGAGCTTCTTGCCTAGATTTAATAAATGTCAAATCCGCACTTTTTGAGGCTTTGAAAAATAACTTCCATGTATCAGACCACTTGGAAATCAGATTCAGATCATTTTGAAGAATAGCCAGTGAGTGATTTGGATTTGCTGGATCAAATTCGCGAAAAATGGATGTATCATCCGCATAAATACAACACAGTGATTTAACTAAGTCTGGCAAATCGTTGATATAAATGAGAAAAAGAAGTGGTCCTAATAAAGAACCTTGAGGAACCCCTGCATTTACATAGTGATCTTCAGAGGGTTCGGATAAATTGCCATTGACGTTAACAAAAAAATTTCTGTTTGAGAGATAGGATTTGATGAGATTTACAGTGGGTTGATCAAAGTTATGATCAATGGTATTAAGCTATCTATGCCATTTCTGAATTAACTGTTGAATCAGAAGTTTTCTTTACAAAGAATAAACATATCTAGTACATGATTGAACAAAATATGTAAATTTAGCTGTTTCTAATATAAAATAGGTAGTTCAATATGCAAATCACCCAAAATCTATTAAAAAGAAGACTTTAAATACGAGAGATCTATATCAATTACATGTATGAGAGACAAGGCATTAATATGCAAAATGTCACCACTGGCCATTTGTAACAGATGGCCGACCAACTGCCAAACACTGTTACAGACACCAAACAGTGTTACAGACACTGAATGGTATTACAGCCACCAAAGACCAACCACAGTTGGAGACTGTCACTATAACAATATGTCATCACTTCTGGTGGTGACATAATAAGTTCAATGAGTGATGATGGGCGGGACTAGGTTGTGTATCAGTCATAATATAAACTGCTCTCTCATGTGAATATAATTGAAGACAAAGAATTAACATGAAAAAATAAAAATGTTACCATCTTGTAATAAGTTCTTGGAAATGATTATAGGTGTGATCATTACTTTAGACAACAGCACTAAGCATGGGAAAGGACACTTATTGGTGTAAACATGACCATGTACATGTAGATGCGAAAAAAAGTTCATTATTAAAAACAATAAAGACCTTATTGATTGTTATATTAATTATATATTTCATATAATCAGATCAGAAAACAGTTATTTACATACAACATAGTTCTATTTTTTGATTTTTCTCTACTGTGAATAAATTCCTCATTTCTCCTCCTGAATTTGTCAACTTGATTTAACAAGAGAACATGGAACATGACTAACACTGAAATTTGTCAACTTGATTTAACAAGAGAACATGGAACATGACTAACACTGAAATTTGTCAACTTGATTTAACAAGAGAACAAAGAAAATGACTAATACTGAAATAGATGTACTATGCACTGTAAAATAAATGTACTGTGCATTGTAATGTACTGTAAAGGCAGTTCAAAACACATTTAAGAATGTCTCTTTCAAAATGATGACCATGTCCACCAAAATTAATTATCATGATAAATGTGCATTTGTCCATATATTTTGTCAATTCATTATATCGGAATATAGATCAGCACAGAATATTAGAATCTGAAAACAGTGAATTCACAACAATTGGACATCACTTTTATTTTATGTCTGAGGTTACAAACTCCAGTCATGTGGATGTTACTTTAAATGTTCAAATAAATTCTGTAGTTCTTTAAACTGGTCCTTCGAAATGAGTTGCCGGACATAACGATACACATGTCTGACCATCTTTTGGCCATCCATATCATGTCTGGCTAGCATGAACTTATAAACAACATTCAAAGCTCTTTTCGCATCCTCGTGTTCTATTGACATTTCAGCAACACGTGCCTTTCTTTGGTTCGCATCCTCATTGACAGCATTCTGTCCATTATCAGCTGGTTTAGATGCAGTGTGTGTCTGAGCAGATCTCTTGTTACTGTTCTTATTCCAGCCATTCTGTTTTGATGCATGCACTGAGGTGTGTGTTGAGTTCTCTGTAAATGCTGTTGATGGGGGTCTAACTAGTAGCCTGGTATTAACATGACGACGTTGCAGATTACTCATGGGATCAGATACGTAAGCGTTCTTCTGTATTGCAGATGGGCACCATTCAATATCATGCTCCATGTTTGATCTTCGTTGGCTTGAGATTCTGTTTGTAGATTTAGTCCAGATATTTAGTTTCCGGTGGTTTCTGGTTGTTGTGAAAGGCAATCGCCGTGGTAACCTTGTGTGATATCTCCTATAGGATAGCCTCCTGGGCACTGGTCCATGCTGGGGTATATTGGCGGGCTGCAATATATGATTCTCCTGAACATCATTTGGAAGCACTAGTTTATTTTGTGGTACATATGAGGGTGGTTTTACATTGGCATGTGGTAATAGTCCATTTTGTTTAACATTGGCTGGTGGTAATACTCCATTTTGTCGAACATTGGCAGGTGGTAATAGTCCATTTTGTCGAACATTGGCAGGTGGTAATAGTCCATTTTGTTGAACATTGGCTGGTGGTAATACTCCATTTTGTCGAACATTGGCAGGTGGTAATAGTCCATTTTGTCGAACATTGGCAGGTGGTAATAGTCCATTTTGTTGAACATTGGCTGGTGGTAATACTCCATTTTGTTGTACATTGACCTGTGGTAAAAGTCCGTTTTGGCGAACATTGGCAGGTGGTAATACTCCATTTTGTTGAACATTGGCCTGTGGTAATAGTCCATTTTGTTGATCATTTGCAAGTGGTAATACTCCATTTTGTTGAACATTGGCCCGTGGTAATAGTCCGTTTTGTCGCACATTGGCAGGTGGTAATACTCCATTTTGTTGAACATTGGCCTGTGGTAATAGTCCATTTTGTCGAACATTGGCAGGTGGTAATACTCCATTTTGTTGAACATTGGCCTGTGGTAATAGTCCATTTTGTCGCACATTGGCAGGTGGTAATACTCCATTTTGTTGAACATTGGCTTTTGGTAATAGTCCATTTTGTCGCACATTGGCAGGTGGTAATACTCCATTGTGTTGAACATTGGCCTGTGGTACTAGTCCATTTTGTTGAACATTAGCAGGTACATTTGTCAAAGGCAATATTTCATCTTGTGAGGCATTTCTTTTCTTTATTTGCACAATTTCTGATGCAGAGTCAGTTTTATCTGCACAGTGTGATGGTGCATTTTCTGAAACAGCATTACTATCCTGTAGCTTTATTTTCTTAGCTTCCTCCTTACGACGCCAATAACGTTCCCTTTGGCGCTTGTTCGTTTGCAGTCTCCTTGCTTCCTTCAATTCTGCCAAATGGTCAATTTTACCACGACTGTCCATTGTAAATACAATAAATACAATTAATACACTTCTCTCTTTCAATAAGTATATCAAAATAGTGGCTGGTGAATATAGTGTTGATAGCTTGGTTGATTGCTCATGTATGAAAAAATCTACATTCTAGTAGTTAATACTTTAGTTAATCCAATTTGCAAAAAAAGGTGTTAAGCTTGTTTAGTTCTAATTTATAAAATAAAAGAAGCGCCAAATTAAATTAGCTTCACAGATATTTTTTGACAATAATGCAGCCAATTAATCCTGGTTTGACATTCACTTGGCTTAGCCTAATCCCATTATCAAAGTGACACATTCAATGATCGTTTTATTTGAAAAGAAAAGCAAACTTTTGATGTTTTTTATGACAGCACAATGAAACCAATTATATCATTTGATCATAATCAATTATGAGATAATCTTTTTACTGAACTGTTTAGAGAAAGATAAAAGCTTTTATCAAGGCATGGATTATTATATGTAAATCAAATAATGGCTTTATTGTCTCTGAAAATCATCTAGTTAAAAAATATATGAGTGAAGCAAAGGTGAGTACAAGGCATTAACGTACAAAATGTCACCACCTGCCATTTGTTACAGACACCAACCACCGAACCCTGTCCACAAAATGTTGGAGACCATAACAATATGTCACCACTTGTGGTGGTGACATAAAAACACATTGGCACACAAGATGCAATACAAGTATAAGGCCTTTAAAGTGATATATACTGTACTTTTGTGCTTTTGTTTTGTATACAGTGTATGCTTAAATCAGATGAAAGGTGTATATACACTGTACATTTAAAATCAGACCATTCTTACCTGCTGCAAGTTTGGGAGGTACAAACAAGCAATATTTGAAATAATATATACAATGTATACTTTATTACTCGATCTTTTCAAATATACACCAGTCAATACTACTATAAGGAAACAAAATCATTGAATTAAAACTGAACTAACCATTTTTAAATCTCCAATTAACACATTTACAGGTCTTTAATCACTGTTTAAGAAATTTGTTTTGTTTGGGTGAATACTAGGTTAGACACGAAGAATATTTTTTTTATTGAAATTGTTTTTATATTTGAACTTTCATTAATAAGACTAAACTGCTATGCGCCATCACTCATAGGTTCAGTCAAAGACTACTCAAAGTTAAACACTACTCAAAATGCCAAGGAACCTTGAAACCGACTCAATAAAACTTACTCAAAATGCTTATAAGACTTCTGATTACCAATGCTACAACCCTGGGATCTAATTAGAGAGATCTAAAAATGCTAGAGATCGAGGTGTCAAGATCAGGGATCAAACTCTAGTGAGAAATTAGTATTGCACTAAGGAATAATGATTATGACATAAGATTACAATGAAATATCTTGCATTTGATAATTCTGCATTCATGAATATGTCACAACATCTCAAAACAAAGTTTCACTATTTTGACCAAAATTAGTCAAAATACGCTCTTTTTTCAGAGGATGCAAATGGTTGTTCAGACAAGCCTATTTTCAGTGTCATTTCAGAGCATTAATTTAATGTATCAGAGTACTTGTTTTAGTATTTGTTTTACTTACCGAGCTACATTCTATAGTTATAATGAAGATTGCATGAGATCTAGAACTGTCTGCATTCATGGCTGTTGCCCTGTAATACAAAATTATTTATAATGATTTGACATTATTGAAAATGAAATACAGTTCATGTAAATAAATCTTTACAATTTTTTTAAGCACTATTTCATTTAATTTATTTTTGCTCAAGCAAAGTTAATACAATGAGAGAGATTTTGTACATAGTATTGTGTATAACTTGTAAATATGTGTTGCACCTAAAATAAAATGCTGTAGTAGTTACATTTGAGATTATTATGATCATATTACAGTGATCTCCACAGGATTTTTTCTAAATTCTCATTTTCACAATTCATACCAAAATTGGTCAAAATATGCCAATATTTCATGATTTTTCTCATTTTCAAGTGGGGAGATGACTGTAGCTGATGTGGACCTGGCAACTTACCCCACAGATCTGTTCTGGTTTCCTACATTCATAACATGGTCTATTTCTTTTATACTTTTTGTCACAAAAGATGATAAATCCTGAAAGAAAATGTACTCCTAATACAATGTATTTCAACAAACTTTTAAAAAATGCTGTGATATTTTCAAAAGTTGACAGGTAAGTTTTTAGACAAGGTGCATTTTCATCTAGAGGAAATGTGGTAGGCGTTTAGTGTTAAAAGTGTTCCGACAAGTGTTTCTTACGTAACTTTTTATGCTGAATCCAAAAAACCATGTTGGCAAGCTGAAATATGATTATTTAACCCTTAAAATACCATGTTAGTCCCCCTACCCCCAAAATTCACCCCTATCAGGGGGAAAATATTCGTCAACCTAAAATAACTTTGATTTTATGGTTTTTGTAAGTGAAATACATGGACATTGTATAAAATAAACATTAAAAGTATGAATGATACGGATTACACTTAAGAAATTTGAATAAAAGCAAAAAGTATGTACCCCAGGGGGCAAATTTATGACCCATTTTTTACTTTTCGTGTCATAACTTTTTTATTAGACAATGATGGATGCTAAAAAAATCCATGTAAAAGGCTTAATACCTGGTCTACTAATCCTGCAAGAATCAAAGTAATTCATTTGATAATTGCCTTGAAAAAAATTAGTGAATTTAAGAAAAAATGACATTTTAGCTGGGACTGATTTTATGTGTGACTATAACTGACCCCTATTGCTTTAACATTTATCCCTCTGTGTTCATATATTTGGCATTTTAGAATAAATCTAAAATATAAAACTTATTTTAGCTAAGTTTTAGGAAGATTTAAGCTTTCTAGCATGTTCAAATATTAAAAATTCATGAAATATGATGTCTAAAATTGATAAGTTATAGGTATACCCTTGGAAGACCCCTATAATTTCTTATTTATGAACATATTTGTACCAATATTAGTTTTCTAGCTTAGACAAATAATGTATGATATATCCTGGCTTGGCTTTTTGGTGGTTTGAACAATCTTAGGTGTTATCATTGAAAATTCATTCTTAAATCATAGGTCTGCAATCGATTAAATTCAAGTATACCATTAGCCTAGTATCATTCTACTGGTACAGGGTGTCCAAAAAACAGGACCGAAGAAAAGTTAATTAACTTTGTCAATCCTGCATATTCTGCCTCAAAACTTCAGAATTATTCAGTTCATTCAATATGAATTTTGTTGTGAAAGTTTCATGATAATCTGCCTGTGGAGTCAAAAACTACAGCACTTTACAACATATGTCCAATGTGGCCACTTCTCCTCTACATGCACAATCAAATCTGGCGAAGGAAGTTGTTCAATTGTCCATGGCGTGACTAAAATCTATCTAGAGAAGTAAAACTAGTGTCAGACAAATTCTCAGATGTTCTTCAATTTTAAGTGGATAGCTTCATCAGAAGCTTTGCAATCCATGTTGGTATGTGTAGGAGAGTCATTAACAGCTTCGTTGGCTGGAGTGGTGGCCACATGGGGCATGTGTTGTAAAATGCTGTAGTTTTTTACTTTATAAGCAGATTATCATTAAATGTTCACAACAAAATTCACATTAAATGAAGTAAATAATTCTGAAATATTAAAGCAAAATATGCAAGATTGACCAAAATAATCAAATTGAAATTGAATATGATTTCATAGATTAGTTTGATGTATGACATATTCCGAGCTGACTCTCTGTTTATTAAAACCATCTAAGAGGCTTAATCATTGAAAATCATTACAAATAAAGGTCTAAACAGACAGTATTAAGGTACACTATTAGAATACCCTTATTATTTCCAGGTTTAGAGTTTATTGGTACCTACTACTGTTTCATAGCTCGGAGGTTTAATATATGATATATCCTGACTAGTTTTTCTGCAGATTTGAACCAATGACAGGTCTAATCATTGGTTATACTTCATATACTAGGTCTAAAATTGAAGTATTCAATAGAACCCTCTATGAAAATTCAAAAAAAGATTCAAAATGACATTAACCTCAACATTAGATCTGAATAAGGATTAAAATCCTTCATAGAGCTGAACAGGGAAGACAAGGCTAACTTCATTCTGGTGTTGATACATGGACCTGGTCCAAATCTTGCTATACTTCATCCAAGCCCAAAGAAAGGGAAATTAGGAGCTTCATCTCAATGCATTTCAATGCATGATCCCTTATTTCATGACCACCAAAATTATGGAAGGTGTGGCACAGTAAACTTAGAGGAAATGCACTAACTATTAGAATATAGTACCTGCTGCAGTTGAGCGAAGATTCTTGCATTGAACTATGTGGTAAAAGGCTCTACAAATTCAATCAACCAAGTTGATAGACCCCAATGCCAGTATGCTATTGGTTAGAAGGGTGGCAGAATTGAAGGCATAACACAAAGACAATATCTGCATTGAATAGATGGGCACCGGGGTATAATCTTAGGTCACACATGGGGAGTCCAAACAAGAATGATGTTTGGACTTGCGTTTTGAGATTCCATAGAAGGGGGGTGGTAATTTGCAAATCAAAACAAGAATCTATGGATATATAAACACAAATGCCAAAGGGAAGGGTGACTAAAAACATTAAAGAAACCCAACAAGAAAAGCAAACCGCAAGTGCAAATCTGTCATAAGAAAAGTAGACCCTATATATCCCAAAACCATAATCTAACGTGGAAAGAAACAATGTCTAACATCCCCCTCCCCCTCCAATCGAGAACCAATATCACAATCCAGGACCAGAACACCAAGGGACATTTCATTCATACTGAAGTCATTACAATACATGTTGAAGAAAAATTGAAAAAATTGATAGCCAATACTCATAACATCAAAAATAGTTGTAGATACTAGTACTCATAAAAGATAGAGTATTCAGTCTCTGGAAGAAGATAAAATATGTGACATGCTGCTGAAGTTTGGCATGTTTTCAGAAGATCCATTACTTAATCTCCAAAGTATATGTACAAAAGATGTACTCACAGAAACAATCAACAGGCTCGACAGTTTGGCCAACAACAACTGGATGTCTTTGTGTCTTAGAGGTTGATACAAACAGGGTCAAATGAAAGACACAACATTTCTTGATCTACTGAGCAAGCACCAACATTTTTTAAACTATATGCCTAATCCCAATATAAACGAGCAGAAAGTTGTTAAGGCAGACAGGAATGTTTTGCAGAATCTTATCACTGCATATGAAGCTAACCACAGACATGAAAGCATCAATGAAATCATGAAACATGAGCTGATGTCTTTTCCAATAGCCCTCTCATTGACGAATGAAACATTCAAGCCAACTCAAATGTACTCTACTCCTTAACTGATTAACAAATGGTATTGAAATGCCAACCGTAATATTTCCAATATATGATCCTTCTTACAAATTAGCATCAATTGCATCTACATCTGAGGATTTGGCTACAGTCTTCAAGGAAGCAAAACTTCAGCAGTGAAGTGTACTGTGCCCCATCTTGCATAGTTTTGGTGGTCATATCTCATGAAAAAGGGGATCATGCATTGAAATACATTGAGATGAAGCCCCCAATTTCCCTTTCTTTGGGCTATGGTGAAGCGTATCAAGATTTGGACCATGTCCATGTATTACTACCAGAATGAAAAGTAATCCTTGTCTTCCTTGTTCAGCTCTATGAAGGATTGTAATTCTGATTTACAAGAGTCATCCGAGATCACATCAATCAGTTGCTTTATTTGATTTCCAGATCCAATGTTGTGGTTAATGTCATTCTGAATCTTTTTTGAATTTCCCATATATGGTCCTATTGGATTTAAATTTCAAAAATTGCTACTCTGCAAAAACTCTCATTAACTGAAACATCCTACTAATTCAAAATGTTGTCAAAGTGAGTATACGCCATTTGTCAAGAATTTCTGCCTTAACTCCAAGAGTAACACAGAAAGGTTAATGGGGACAGTGGGGGGGGGGGATTTTTTAATATGACTTAACATTGTTCAGGGAAGAAAACTCCATAAAATGAAGATTTGTATGAATCATTGGTACTTTTGCTCTCACATCATGCAATTGTCAGGCTGCTTAGAATGAAATTAGCCATGTCTTCCTAGTTCAGCTCTATGAAGAATTGTAATTCTGATTCAGGTCCAGTGTTGAGGTTAATGTCATTCTGAATCTTTTTTGAATTTATCATAGAGGGTTCTATTGAATACTAATTTTAGACCTAGTATATTAAGTTTATTCAATGATTAGACCTGTTAGGTGGTTCAAATCTGCAGAAAAACTAGTCAGAATATGTCATATATCAAACCTCCGAGCTATGAGACAGTAGTAGGTACCAATATACTCTAAGCCTGGAATTAAATAGGGTGTTCTAATAGTCTACCTTAATACTGTCCGTTTAGGCCTTTATTTGTAATGGTTTTCAATGATTAAGCCTCTTAGATGATTAAAATCACCAGAAAGTCAGCTTGGAATATGTCATACATCAAACAACTAATCTATGAAATCATAGCTAGTTCAATTATGCTCATACCAGTAGAATGATACTAATGGTATACATGAATTTAATCGATTGCAGACCTATGATTTAAGAATGAATTTTCAATGATAACACTTAAAAGATTGTTCAAACCACCAGAAAGCCAAGCCAGGATATATCATATATCATTTCTCTAAGCTAGAAAACTAATATTGGTACAAATATGTTCATAAATAAGAAATTATAAGGGTCTTCCAAGGGTATACCTATAACTTATCAATTTTAGACATCATATTTCATGAATTTTTAATAGTTGAACATGATAAAAAGCTTAAATCTTCCTAAAACTTTGCTAAAATAAGTTATATATTTTAGATTTATTCTAAAATGCTAAATATATGAACACAGAGGGATAAATGTTAAAGCAATAGGGGTCAGTTATAGTCACACATAAAATCAGTCCCAGCTAAAATGTCATTTTTTCTTAAATTCACTAATTTTTTTCAAGGCAATTATCAAAGGAATTACTTTGATTCTTGCAGGATTAGTAGACCAGGTATTATGCCTTTTACATGGATTTTTTTAGCATCCATCATTGTCTAATAAAAAAGTTATGACACGAAAAGTAAAAAAATAGGTCATAAATTTGCCCCTTGGGGTACATACTTTTTGCTTTTATTCAAATTTCTTAAGGGTAATCCGTATCATTCATACTTCAAATGTTTATTTTATACAATGTTCATGTATTTCACTTACAAAAACCATAAAATCAAAGTTATTTTAGGTTGAAGAATTTTTTCCCCCTGATAGGGGTTAATTTTGGGGTAGGGGGACTAAAATGGTATTTTAAGGGTTAAATAATCATATTTCAGCTTGCCAACATGGTTTTTTGGATTCAGAATAAAAAGTTACATAAGAAACACTTGTCAGAACACTTTTAACACTAAACGCCTACCACATTTTACAGAGAGACCTTTTGCAGAAAAGCACCCGGTCTATTTTGGAAAAGGGCCTAATCTTTTAAATGCCTTCGCTTTATGCTACCATTTATATGTGGTACCCCTCACCCATGAATCCTTAGATCTATATTCTCTTACCTTTACATAAACGCCAGTGTCTGGCCTCTCTTTGAGCTCAAGACGTTTATTCTGGTCCTTTGCTAGTAGATCTCGGATCTCCTCCTGAAGGACATAAACATGAACAATTGAATCATACCATAACCAAGCTGTTTTTATATCATACCATAACCTGACTGTCTGTTTGTTACTTCATACCATAACCTTGCTATTTTTGTTATATCATACCATATCCTAGCTGTTTTTATATCATACTATATCCTAGTTGTTTTATATCATACCATAAGCAAGCCATTTGTGAATTCATACTATACAGTAGCCTTGTTCTTTGTTATATCATACCATAACAAAAGAGTTTGTTATATCATACCATAATATTGCTATTTGTTTAATCATACAAAACTTAGCTGTTTTTATATCATACCACAACCTTACTTTTTGTTACGTCATACCAAAAAAAACTTACCTTTTGTTATACCATACCATACCCTAGCTGTTATTATATCATACCATAACCTAGCTGAATATTATTTAATGCCATACCATAGATTGTTGTCTTATCATACCATAACATACCTATTTCTTATATTATACTGTAACTTTGCTGTGTTATATCATATCATAACCAAGCTGTTTTTATATCTTGCCAATACCAAGTTGTTTGCTATATCATATACCATAACATAACATATTTATTGTTACTGATTGTACAAAAGCCTAACTGTCTGTAATATTATACTCAACCAAACGTTTTGTTATATCATACAATCACATGAAAACTGGGCATATAACTAACTGTTACACCCCCAAAATGCAATCTGATTTTCGACGCCGTTTCGGTGCCAAATTTCGGCACAAAATGGACTGACTAGTCCGGTAGTAAAATTTTGTGTCGGAAGGTTTCGGTGCCGGAACGGTGTCGAAACGGTGCTGGAACAGTGCCGAATTTTTTCAATGCCGAAACGGCGGCGAATTATATTGGCTGTGTACAGGATACACTTTATGGATAAACATAGAATTTAATCACCATGACCTTAAAAAACGTGCATCTAGTCTGTAATTCCCTACTATCTTAACTTTTTATTGATATGTCCTTACAAGGGCACAATTGAATAAATTAAACTAAACAAACAATTTATCTGGAGTATTTTTCTAGTACGCTATATGACAAAATCTTAATGTTTTTTGGTTTGTATAAGGGACTGACATGAAACTTTTTACATTCAAAAAGATGCAGGCAGGTGTTACCATCTGTACCATTGAAATAGAAAACCAATGAGTGACCTTATAAAATTTGAACTAAGATGGCAGCAGCCTGCTAACAGAACCTTCATAACTTGTTTAGTACAATATAAGGTCAAATTGTATTGAATATTGGTTTGTGGCTAGATGCCAGACAAATACACAATATAATGCAGCTCGATTACTGCACAGCCAGTGCATTGTGTATAATATAGAGTGAGTTTTATGGAGGCAATATAAGTCTACATATTGAAAGCTCAGAAATCTGATAAAGTGGAGGATGAAGAATTGAAGAACACTGTACATTCAAAGCACTGTATTTAGCCGCTAGCTGCTAGAAAGAGTTTAATTCAGACATATACTTCTACATAACCAGTAAGTATAGAATAATTTTTGTACACAGGGCAACATTTATTTGTGTTCATGTAAATATCTAGAAACACAGTCAATACGTTTATAGGATCTGCCCAATCAAACTGCAATACTTGACTATGTCTGGAAGGATATTGGCCTGCACTATGGCTTACATCTCATTCCTAATCAAATATAAGTTGGCTTGGTAAATAAAAAGAGAGAAGATTTTAGAGGTTAGAGTGATTAAACTCTATGTTAAGCACACAGTTGTAAGATGATAAGGAGATGAGATGATTTTATTTTGAATTCATACATCATAATAATATGCTTCAAGGTGAAGTTGAACTTTTCAAGATGGCCAAAACAGGAAGCACATGTTTTTTAACATGTTAATTCCATGTATCACTTATTTTTCAAAAGCTAATCTAGTGGTATACAGCTACAAAGGATCCTTGACATTAAGATGTCAAGGAGTGTGGATCTCTGAGGAGGCCCTAAGTACGAGTCATTATAACACTGAATTCTATATTTCAGAGATCAACTTAGATGATGCAGGCAGTTGTATTCACCGCAGCTACAGGTGCTCCTGAGCTACAAGATGTTCCTATACCTGAACCCAGTCCAGGAGAGGCCCTTGTACGAGTCATTCGTGCAGGTATATGCAACACTGATCTAGAGATTTTCAAAGGATATGCAGGTTACGAAGGCATAGTAGGCCATGAATTTGTGGGTGTCGTTGCTAAATTAAATGGCCCATCTGAATCCGAGAGGCATGAAATCAATGTTGGTCAGCGTGTTGCAGGAGAGATTAACCTGAGGTGTAACAAGTGTGAGTTATGTAACGGGACTGACAATGCCAGGAAAAGGAATCACTGCCCAGAGAGAACTGTCATGGGGATATTGAACAAAAGTGGAACATATGCGGAGTATCTCACTCTCCCTGTTCAGAATCTCTTCCCAATACCAGAGGGTGTTACTGATCAACAAGCATGCTTTGTTGAGCCACTAGCTGCTGCCTGTCGCATTGTTGAACAGAGCCTGGTAGGTAAAGGATCCAATGTTGCGATTGTTGGAGATGGTAAACTAGGTCTCCTTATAGCTGAGGTTCTATCGCAACAGGATTGCAGCATCACCATATTTGGGCGTCATTGGGATAAAATGAACTTATGCCCAGATAAAATCACAAAAGTCTTCAGTGATAAATCTGACGAACTAACCAAAAAGTATACAGATCATTTTGATGTTTGTGTGGAGGTAACTGGCAACATGGGAGGTCTCATGTTCACCTCCGCTATAACACGTCCACTTGGGACGGTTGTCCTTAAAACAACATGCGCTTCTGGAGGATTTGAATTTAACACATCCCCATTTGTGGTGAAGGAGATTAAATTGATAGGATCAAGATGTGGACCATTTGATGAGGCTATTACCCTACTAAAGGAGAGAAACATCAATGTTGATAAACTTGTTACAAAGATTTATCCATTTACTGATGCCTTGGAAGGTATTAAACATGCTGGAATTAAAGGGACATTGAAAATACAGCTATGTATGGGATAATAAATATGGATTTACTATATATAAATGGAACAATAATAAAAACGTCAATAGAAATGTCATTCAGTAAAACATATACAAGGTGAATGGTTCTGGGTCATTGTACCATTTAAAAATTTGGATTTATGAGTTAAAACGTTTCACATTTTGAAGCATTCATAGATTTAACTCCTACAAACATATTATTGTTAATACTGAGACTTCAATCCAAAGCATCATCCAAAACTGATGTGATACAAAACTCTAATATGTCTAATGGCTGATAGTTGCTAAATTATCCAGTTGATTATTATAGCTTATGGCATATGTTGAGCACCCCACACACTGATCTACTAATCCTATTTGTAGTATCTTATATTTTTAATGAACCATATTTATTTATAAATATGTGCATCAGACAAGTTGTATTTTACATTTAGCTGTTATAAAATCCATTTGATCGCTATTTTTAGTGAACTTGGTCATACACGTTATCTATTTTGTAACTAGGTCACTTTATATATTTTGTAACCACCTTGTAAAGTATCTTTTAAAGTTAGAACACTGGATGTTTTGTTTTTGTACCAATATTTCTACCAGTTCTCAGGACAATTCAGAGATGGCACTACTAACCATAGTTTTCATCTGACTCCTCAAGTGCTCTTTATGCTAAAAACCTTCTCAGTATGATTCTTAACTATTTTCACCATTTCAACCTCAAACCACAACTAACTTGTTTACAATCATCCTCTACTTGGTTCTCTGACATGCTTTGTTTACATACACCATGGATATCCCAACATTACAGGCTCACAAATCTCACAGCTTTAGTTTTGCAAAGAAAAAATCTATGTGGAGCACCAAAATGTGCATTCTATGACTTTAGTCGGTTTTATAACCAATTCTAAAACCAATCCGAGGTTTGAACGGTTGTAAATATTACATGCCGTGTCTGTAGCCAGGGGAGGTTCCCCTGGCAAAAAACTCTCTCAAAATCAGTTTTTCACCAATCTGAGCACTTTTCAAGTGATTTGGGTCGAAGTTGTACAATGTGAACCCCCTTGGAATTTTTGAAAAGTGAACCCCCCTTGGCAAAAGCTGGCTACGGGCCTGTATGTTTTGTAGTTCATGTACAATCATGTACATTTAAATGGCAAACTAACATACCTGGTATATTTCTAGATAAGAAGCTCTGACTAGATATTGCTGGTTCTCTGACCGTCCTATATGTTGGAAGATATGGTCGAATGAGTTGGGGATAACTCCCCTCAGTTCTGGGTTGTTCTTCACACCTTAAAACATAAAAATATAATGAATAAATATAATATTATAATAAATAAACAAGGCATTAACATTCAAAATGTCACCACCTGCTATTTGTTACATAGACTGAATACTGAATGCCAACCGCCGTTCTCTGAATGCCCACTGCCAAACACCATCCACAAAAAAGTTGGAAACTCTAACAATATGTCACAACTTGTGGTGGTAACATAATATCAGTACATACTCCTCTTTGGAAGAGTGACCTTCAAAATTCAATCAATTAATTAATCGCTCGATCCATCAATCAATTATTTAAGCCATTCATGCAGAAATGTGTACTGCTGGGTATATTACGTTGATTCATGTCTTATTGTCACGAGAAAATCTCAATACGTTTGACACAACAAGCATCGCATGAATTTTAAATATGAAGTATATAAATGAATGTGTATTCATCTAGGGAAATGCATACATGATAGTCAAGTAGAATGATGTTACTATCTGTCATCATGATCAAATATGCAAACTCACTCTACCTTACCACGCGACCACATTTAAAAGGGATACAAGCTGCAGTGAAGTTGCAAATGGAGGACGTTTGTTTCCATATTTCTAGAGGTATACTAGATTTCACATAATTTCAAGTGTTCTACTACACAAAATAAAGATCCATTGAGCAGTTTGCATTATATTATTACCAAAATAGCTCTATAGACAAAGATAAAGAATACCCACTCCATTTGCAACTTCACTGTAGCCTGTATCCCGTTTTAAACGTGGTCATATGGTTGGGTAGAGTGAACTTACACTAAAGAGCCTAAAGTTAAATAATAAGATCGCACTTTCTACTCAGTCTACCTTAAATATGTGAAATATAGGTGTGCCACTATATTTCAACTGCAAATTTATTAAATATACGAACTCCTCTTGATGTTACAGTTATCTCCACAGGATTTTTTTCTCAAGTGGGTGCAACATTCTTATTTTCACAATTCAGACAAATATGCCCATTTTTATGATTTTTCTCATTTCAAGTGGGTGCAATTGGATTTTCAGTTGGGTGCTGCGCCCACTTGCTTTAATGCTGGGGAGATCACGCTGTTATATATTTCAGCTCAACCAGGAGTAAAATTCATATTCGATCTATTCTCACTAAATTACAGTAAACATATGTCAACTACATGTACCATTGGTAGGTTGCTTCACTGCAAGAAAAATTAATGATGGACGTGAGTATCATGAAAGGGGTACTCACCTTGCATTGTGAATGTTTTCCCAGTGCCTGTCTGGCCATAGGCGAATATGGTACCATTGAAACCATCCATTACAGACTGCACCAAGTCTCTGAATGTCTCATCATACAGGTCCTGCTGTTTAGAACTGAAAATACATGGAGAAATCACAATGTCAATAACTGAGGTTGTTCTGCACTTTCAGAAACAATGGAGAAAATGGGGAAATTGAAACATTTTGATTTTGGAGTATTATGTGTTCTGCCATAACATCTAAATATCCACACATATTTTGGAAAAATATGACCTATTGTTAATAGTTAATTAAGTATTGGTAGTTGTAATAATGAACATTATCATCATATACATAAAAGCAATTTGTTGTAAGTTCAGGAAAAACCTGTCTTAGTAAATGGCTGGGATCAGCTAGCTTAATAATAATATGAGAGTTACGGGACCAGTTAGGCGTCTAAAAAGTGTTTGTTATTCAGATGTGTTCTTCAAAGGTGTTTATTTATAGATGTTTTACTAAAGTTAGCATACAGATAATTCACATTGGGATGCTAGGGCTTTATTATACTGTAAAGCTTGTGTGGGTAATACTAGTACAAGTAGTTGGCAAAATGTTTATGCTGACGCTGACTCATTCTGTTCAAGTCAACACTTCAAAAACTGAATCTAACAAGTGTGACCCAAGGGAAATATATGAAGCAGATTTAGTGGTTATAGCAATCTATGCCAATCTATGTAGCACAACTGGCATGAAATCAAATCAAATATTCTTTAGAAGCTCTTCTTTCATGCTAATAGATGCAGCTCACATGTCAACTCAAACTTAATCCTAGTAATTGTATGAGCAACAGCCTTTATTAGGGGTGAAGCACTAGATTCTATGTAGGTTCTATCAACGTTCCTGATCTCAACTAGAATTATTTTTGTAATGGGCTCAGATATTTATTTTCTTGCCTATCAAAGCCTAAAAGGTCAAAGTGAGAATTATCAGATAAACAATTCTAAAACAGGTTCATGATCAACCCCAGGAATATTTTCTCAAGTCTTCTCAAGATCTGATCTACAGTAATTAATTGTGGATGGTCATGCCCCTACCCCACTCCCATATATGTATCTAAAGACTGAGAAATGCACATGAAATATGTATTTCATGTCACCCTTTTAAGTTTAGAAACAAAAGCTATTCATCAAAAACAAAAACGCAAATATAGGCATTTGAAAATGTGCATGATTCACTGGACTGCATTGTCTCTTCCATGCTTGGAATAGCAATATGGTATTGATTATTACAAGAGTTTGCGGTGACCCAGCAGTTAGAATGAGAGGCATTTGATGACCATAATAGCCATATCAAAGAATGTTTTTGGTTATTCTTAAATCCACGTGGCTTGCTCTTATGACCTATTTATAAAAGCAATAGTGTTATAGCATGGAGTAAGATTACTACCTTCTCTTGAATTCATGAGGCTTATTCTAAAGATCAGAATATTAATTGATTGGTATGATGCCATAGACTAGAGTACCTTAAACATAAAGGCCATTTTAGGCATTAAATCTAGAAGACAGTGTCATGAAAATTATAAAAAGCACCTGTGACAGAGTCAATTTGTTGAAAATTTGAGATGCCACAATTAGTTGAGACATTAAATTGATCCCATTGTCTCCTCTTAGCCAGGATGACAACCCCTGAGATCCCTAAATGGTTAGATTTATGTTTTACATGACCTTGTTTAATATGTATATCATTGCATTGCAATTTAAAGGAACACAAGGTAAAGAATCAAAATTCATATTTAGCAAAGAAAATTTATGGGTATGTGATATACAGTGCCCTATTGGTATCATTTACACCAGTGGATCAATATCTCATGAATCAACCCAGCCAATGTAACAATCATGATTTCTCCCCAATAAAAGAGACCTGTAGGATTTAGGCTTCAGATTAGATATTTCTATCATTCCCCATATGGATATCTACTAATTGTGTTTCTATGGCTGGTAAACATAAAGGTGGCTTATATGCCATAGGAGAAAGTTTATGTGAAATGTTATGCACCATTGAAAGTTGATCGTCCAGTCTTTTGTCAAGCCCTGTATTTACCCTTTTTTTCTCTAAAGCAAAAAATGGTTAAAGGCTTTTTATATTAGGGGCAGATATAGTACATGTACAAAAAGTTGTCTATAGAATGTAGCTAAAAACCTTTGGGCTAAGTATAACTGATGACATTTATACATTATTTTAGCATCATCATTACTTAGATAAAAACCATTTTTTGTATTGTTATATCATGATATTGTTTTAAAATGCAAGTAATCCCAGTTGAGATATCCCTACACCCAATTAAAAATCAACTTATTATTACACTAAGTTGAGAATTGGGAAAATAATTATAAATTTGGGAAATTGTAAATCTGAATACTTTTGAAATCTTTTCAGCACCCAAGTGAAATAATTCTAATCCCTTCACTGATACCTTCAATATTTTAGTCACATCTAAGGCATCCCCCTCCCCTGTAAGTGTCATTCAAAAAAGACAAGTCAGATTTATTTTGGTTATGCAATAAAAAATAACAGATAGAAACTGTATATCTAGCATATTAATAGTATACTTAAGGATTTAAGCCCTGGACTCAGTGCATTGTTTGCTGAATCATACCATGAAGCTGTTGTTTCCAAACCTTTGCATGACCGTGCAGCGGCTGCAAAGTTTAGGAAACAATGCCTGAGTGGAATGAAGCAGCTACAATGCATTGAGTCTTGGGTTTAAATTCTTTTCACACATTGCAATTTTTTCTACAAAATCATTCAAAAGAACCAATATCACTAAAAGAACACAATTTCAATATATCCATCTTCCCAACAATAATCTAATTGACAAGGAGCCTTAGATGTCAAGGTTTTTCATTTCAGGATTTTTAGATTGGATGCAAAATTCTCATGTTTAAATTTGTGCCAAGATTGTATTCTCATGTTTGAATTATGCATTGAGTACAATGCCTTGAGTACAATGCCTTGAGTAGTTGCGAATGGGTATTGAGGTGGGTACCATCCATTATTCTAATCCTCAAGTGGGTACATCTTACAGCACCCATTTGCTTCAACAGGGACAGCCTGATATGCATAGTGCACTGAAATTTGGAAAACTGAGCATAGCCATATACCCCTTGAAATTGGTTGAGCTAAATGATAAATGAACTGCATCCAAATGCCAATACTTCCCCTAATATGCTTAGTCACAACCTTGTTTATAATGGGCTTAACATTAGATAGGGTATAGAGAGACTAATATAATTTCCGAGCCTATCCAGTAAGGCAGCAATATGGTTATTTCTAATATATTTCATAAGATATGTAGCACCTCTAGCAAAGGTCATTCATCTGAAGAGGTGGGGCAGGGCAATAAATTTGTTAACAAGCTCCAAATCTAAGTAACAATGGTTCGTGTTTTTTGTGTGAAGTAACAATGAATGTATTTCAATGTATGAGCCAAATATCTTTGAAAATTGAAAAGGAACATGTGTTTTATGATATATTTCATATTCAGTTATCGAATGATAATTTTGAAGAGATTTTTGATCAATAAAAAATGGCATGAAATGAATGAGTAAGCTTTAGAGCAGTATACAGAGTTGTAGTTCTATATTAATACCTAGTAAAATATGTGAATATCTTTTATTGACTCTTTTGGTTGTATATTGCTAGTGATGAATCACATAATAAGAAAATGTCAAGGTGTCCATGCATAGAAACAGAAATAAGATGAATTAACTTATAAAATATCAATGCTTCACATCTCACAATCTTTTAGACAATTCATGATTAGATGGGAGGTATTTAAACATAATGTATGTGTCTTTATTTCCATGTTATTTTTTATGTGATTGGATGTGATGCTCACTGTTCATTGGTAGATCGATGAAGAAATTTGTTTTGAAGACTCTATTTTGAATATCCCTCCTCTTGAACAAGGCGATTTACCATCATGTTTCATGAATGATTTATCAAATACTCGTATTGTGTGTCATGTTATCGTCTATGTTCATGTTACAATTTATAATTGTTAATATATTTTCGTTCATTGTAACACTATGTGAAATGTGAGAGATGCGCACGCTCTCGCACATGCTTGGGACTTCCGGTGGAAATGAATAAACTTTGAAAATTTTATGTTCTGTATATTGTGCCATTTGTATCGCCCACTAAACGTGTTTGTATAAAACATGACATTGTGTTCTATTTTTCATTATAAATAACCATCGTGAGATATCACAGCCTTCTCTCAGTGTCCTTCTAGAATGCCTTGAGTTACTTGGCAATAGCCTTCGATCTGATGGGGGCGTGGCCCGTCCAGATTTCGGCCAAAGTGATATGACGAATCAAATCCGTATTTACAGGTCATGTGACAGTGAGTGGCGGGTGTAAGAACTCCACCAATCAGATCGCTCAGTTTTAAATAAGTAGCGTTAAATTACATATGATTATTTCATAGGGACTCGTGGTCTTGTGGTAGAATCCTCGCTTAACACGCTGTAGGCCCGAGTTCGAATCCCGACATCACCCTTTTTACTTTGTTTTAACTAAATGATTGTTCTTTGATATTACGCAGAAATTTTTTTTTTATTTACATAAACTTTATATTAGAGCTTGAAAATGTAAAAACAATATAATATGTCAACATATTGCATTTTGGAGCGATGTGCAGGTTTAAAGTTTTTGATCACGTACCCTTCCCTTTTGGTATTTGCGCTTATATATTCAAGAGAAGTGTATACCATTGATAGAAAATAAACAGGGTGTATTCCTTAGTACTAAAACTGGAAGCGGGAAGAGTTTGTGCTACCACGATGATCCCGGAAGTGTTAGAAAGATAGACCGAACGATAATGGTACCTCGTTAGGAAAAAAGGATTTTTCTAAACTTGTTAAATGAACGCGAGTAAATCTCAGGCACGACATGGAAATCTAAAATTATAGAGGGCGCAAATCCAAGTGCACTTGTACCGGAAGTCTGTCTAAATATGGCGGGACTACACAAATTCGACCTACTTTTGTACCACGTGATGTGTTTTAGCCAATAGCCGAGGGGCTGCTAGATGTCTGTCAAGTTATAGTATTTATGTCTCAAATAAAAATGCATTATATCTCATCTTATATTGGACTTTTAAGTTACATTATTGAACCCATTAACAGCACACTAAGTGATTTTTCCCGATCCAAAAATTTCTTCTGAGCCCTTGGTGTTCTTAATTCTAAGTGATTAATCTTGATCGGGGATCTTGATCCTAGGTGATTGTTATTGATCTTAAGTGATAATGTTTTTGATCCTTAGAAATATCCTCATGATCTTGATCTTTGGTATCTGTCTTGATCCTTAGGGATTGGGTCGATCCTAAACAATTTTACAGGTGATTGTTCTTAATCTTAAGTGATTGTTTTTATTACTTTAAATTTTTCTTGACTCTTCTGGGCAATTGTTTGGTTGTGATTCTTAATATTTTGTTTTGATACTGTGATTGTACTCAATTGTTCTAATCTTAGTTGATTGTCCCTGGTTTAGGTGATTGTTCCTGATCATAAGTGATTTACCTTGATATTCTTTCTTTACTAAGCTCGGTCAATACGTGGTTGATTGTTTTAGATCATATTAATTGGTCCCTATGTGATTTGTGATCGTGCTGGTCAAATGTGGTTGTACAATGTACAATAGACTATTAATATACTAGTATTGTCCAAAATTTCCCGGGAAATCTCATTTTATTTCGCCGTGTGTAAAATGAATATGCGCCCTCTATAATTTCAGATTTCCATGTCGTGCCTGAGATTTACTCGCGACCCTTGTTAAATACACGATCGAATTGATGGAAAACGGACTAGGTATCGACTACTTGTGTAGAAAATGAGATAAAGACGTGATGTGAGTAGATATTTACCCCTCGAGGATCAACAGGTTAGAGAAATCTTTAAAAGTGAAAAAAATATGTAGGTCATGTCGGGCGTCATTTTCGTTTCATAAATTCAACTTCAAATAAGTCGGGTTTAAACGCATGGATTGCCAAGAAACTCGGTTATATATAACTTTAAAGCACCATGGTTGTAGTGAACTACAAATCATGTATAACATTGTGGGGAAAAGGTATATTTTCTAATTTTAGAAATTAATCAACTGTGATTGGTTAGAATTCTGACGTCATTGAATATATTAATATCATTATAAATCTAGGCCCTGCCCATTCGATCGGCAATCAGTGCAAAGTATATCAGAGCATTCTTGTACATAGCAGAGATGGTCTGAGTATCAGAATGATAAATAACTGTGTCAATTTCAAAAGTAATATTCCCCTTTTCCTCCAGGCATCTGGAAAAACGACTTGTGAAAGATGCACAGGTATTCCCTTACTTCTTCCAAAAAATCCAGGCTTAATATTCAAGGAAAAAAGTTTTTGGACAACATTACTGAAAAAAATCTTATCTGGTATGTTTTGTAAATCTTCAAATTACATTAACATAAACATCTAATTAATGAATTGGATTTGAAAAATGAGAAAATGAAAATATCATGGGTCCAGTAAAATCGGTGAAACATATTTACTAAGGTAAAAAGGTTACATTCCACAGATATAAGTATACTTCTAGTTTTTTGATACTCAAATAAATCATAGCATATATCATTCAATCATCTTTTTTTAATGGAGAGATGTTCACCTGTTTACAATGATAACGAAACATCAACTGACATCAATTCAGCTGCATGGGCCAATCTGAATTAGTGCAATTTTCTTGGAATTGGGCACTAAGTAGTCAACAGACAATATACTTCATATTGTTTTCTTCTAAATCAGACTATCACTCAGCCCAAATAAATGACTGAACTTGTGTATCCAAATTTCTCTGGAACTAGCCACTAGACTAAAACCAAACCAATTTTATACTTACTCTGTATCGTAGACTGAGTCAAATGTGAAAGTTTTTGGTGGATCATTGGGTGCTTTTACATTGGACACTTCTATAGTTCCTTTCTTTAAATTCATGGTGACACATCTGAAAAACAAGGTGTGAACATGACAATATGTCACAACCTGGTTTGTTATTGTAAATATATACAACATGATCAATTATAAGTAATGTTTCTACAGCTAAATTGTTTCACTCATACATCAATCATCTTCAATTGCCACAAAGCAATGGAAATATATTTCTGAAAAGCACAATAAAATATTACTTATACCATATATGGTATATTGATGGTGAAAAATCATAGAACACTTAACAGATTTTCAGAATTTTGAAATTATTGTGAGCAATCATTAAAAGCACATGTATGCTTTGATACATTTGCAATATCATGTTAATTATATTTGAATAATTGTTGAATTAAGTTTGCTTCATCATTAGTATATGCCATAAACTTAAGAATATGTGATATCATCAATTGTGCAAGGAAACAGAAAAATACAAAGTCCGTGCAGACATTCTTTTTTTTATTTTTTATTTTTTTTATTTTTTTTATTTTATTTTTTTTATTTATTTCTTTTTTTTATTTCATCATTACATATTCATATTACATAATATATATATCGTAAATCAATATCAATCATCAACCATACGATCATTATAACAATTTTACAATATTATAAGTTTCTTAGTCTCATTTCATGTTCCAACATACATTCAACATTATAACTATATAGACCACATTTGTATTTGCTAATCACATGTTTTCCAACCATTAACATAAGATTAATTTTCCTTTCAACCCTTTTGTCCTCGTCCTTATATCCAAAAATAATATCGTGCTTAAATTCTATTTTTCTTTTCAATTTGAGGAAGCATGTGTTATCTATTATTTCCCAGATTCGTTTTATTTTTCTACATTCTATAAAGAAATGCTCATATGTGTCCTTACAGGCACAGAAATTACAAAGTTCATCATTTTTAATTTTCATTTTGAATAGCAAAACTTTAGTTGGATATATTCTGTGCAATATTTTAAATTGAAGTGATTTTAACATTGGTTCTTTAATATTTCGAACATTAAGCCAAATGTCTTTCCAACATAACTGATTATATGAATCATTCCAGCCTCTTTCACTGATTGGAGTTTCCAATTTACGTTTCAATAAAGACTTTCTGATCATTTGAGCATTTGCTTTATTTACATCAATTTCATTGAATGTAGTTTTAGTGTTTTCATCATCTTGTTTTACAATCACTCTTAAGAGGCTTTGTCGGAGCATATTGTATTCAATGAAAAAGTTAGGATTTCTCCCAATTTTTTCCTTTAATACATCTGCATTTTTTATTTTTCCTGTACCTTTATCAATCACATCTGAGATAAATTTTATTCCAGCATTTTCCCATGATTTAAAATGTAATTGTTTATTTTGGTAACATAAACTCCTGTTATTCCATAAGTAATCATTAGTACAAATGTTTTTAGAGATATTTACAGTTTTATTGTTCAGCCATGATTTGGATAAGAACGAGTAAAATGTTGGAATATTTTTGTGTACTTTTAAGTCTTTATATTCACAATTGTACTTGAACAAATTTTGAGAATGTCCCATTTTACTCAAATAAAAATTCATAATTGCTTTCCATTTTTGATCAATTTCATTGTCATATAGTCTTTTTATCCAGGTTAAAATAAGGGAAGTTTGATATAAATTGATATCTATCATATTTAAGCCTCCATTTAAAATATCCTGCCTAATTACATTTCTTTTTACTTTTTCCACAGTCTGCCATAAGAATCTATGCAATATATGATTAATTTCATCTAAGTATTTCTGCGGAGCTTTAAATACCATTAACATATGAGTGATTTGGGAAGCCATTAAACTTTTAATGACTGTTACTTTTCCAAACAGTGATAGATTTCTTTTGTTCCATGATTGAATGAGACACTTGATTTTTTCAATTTTTGGCTGCCAATTTTCGTCGAGGTCAGAAGATGAACCTGAATTGCTAAAATAAGCTCCTAATATTTTAATTTTTTGATCTTTACCAATTTTCCAGTTAAGATGAAATGGTTTTTCTGTTTTTGTTTTACTTCTCCCCAACCACATTGCTTGAGTTTTTTCCATGTTTAGTTTAAGGCCTGATACTTTATAAAATGCAGTTATCTCATTTAACAAAATTGGAATTGAATCTTTTGTCCTTAAAAATAATGTGGTATCATCTGCATAAGAAGTTAATTTTATTTCTGTTTTTTGTTTATCCTTTAAACATATACCTTCAATGTCTTTATTTTGCCTTATTTTACAAGAAAATATTTCTGTTGCCATTATAAATAAAATTGCACTCAGAGGACAGCCCTGTCTCAGACCTTGTTCTAAAGGTACCCAACTACTGAGGTATCCATTATTTGAAATAGCTGACACTGCATTTTTGTTAAAAACATCAATCCATCTTATAAAATCTTCACCAAAATTATATACTTTCAACATTTTCATGACATATTTCTTAGAAATTGAATCAAAAGCTTTTGCATAGTCTAATGCTATTATAATACCCGTTTCATTTTCAAAATCAATATAGTTAATTAGATCATCAATAATTTTCAAGTTAAAATGTGACCCTCTTCCTTTAAGGTATGCTGTTTGATCAGAATTTATGAGTTTTATAATAACCTTTTGCAACCGTTTGGCAAGTGCTGCTGCCCCAATTTTATAATCAACACAAGTGAGAGCAATTGGTCTACAGTTTTTGACTTTGGCAGAGTTTAACATTTTCCCTTTGAGCAATAGTATTATCATTCCTTTTCGTTGCGAGCTGGACAATTGACCTATTTCAAAACCAAAATTTAAAGAATTAACAACAAGATGTTTTATTTTGATCCAGAACATTTTATAGAAAGCGGCAGTGAGTCCATCTATACCTGGACTTGATGTGTTTTTCATATTCTTAAGGACTTCCTTACATTCAATATCATTAATTTTTCCCTCACAATAAGACTTTTCTTCATCATTTAAATGTGGGATTTCAATGTCATGAATAAAATCATCAAGTGAATAAGTAACATCATCATTTTCAGCATACAAATTACAATAGTATTCATATAAATTTTGCATTACACAATCAATTGAATCGCTTTTTGTACCATCGTCTTTTTCGATACAGTCAATTGTCTTCATTTTAGCTCTAAATTTCTCAAGTGTTAAAAAATATTTTGTATTTTTCTCGCCCTGTTGAATCCAATCAATCTTTGACCTAAGTTGTGCGCCTTTTGCTTGTGAGACATTTTCAAGATCTAGTTTCATCTGTAGTGATTGAACTTGTTTTTGGTTTTCATCATTTGGCACCCTAGCTAGTTTACTACATGCAGCTTTAAGTTCAGTATTCAAATTGTTTGTATTCTGTTTCTTCAATTGTGCTTTTCTTTTTGAATAATTAATGGAGATGTTTCTTATTTCACACTTAATGGAATCCCACAATATTTGAGGGTTGACAACATGTTGATATTTTTCATTCATTTCTACAATACAGTCATTAATTTTCCGAACATACTCTTGATCATTTAAAATATCATTGTTCAGTTTCCACACTCCGGGACCGCGTTTGGTTGTATTCAACTTAAAGTCTGTTATCACTGGGCGGTGATCAGATTGTAAGCACTGCCCTAATTGAACATTATCTATCTTTCGAGCTAATTTTTCAGTGGAAAAGATATAATCGAGCCTTCGAGCAATAAACGGGTTTTGTTTACACCAAGTGAATTCTTTTTCATTATCATGTTGTGACCTCCATGTATCAACTATTTTGCATGTATTTATCATTTCATTGAATTTCCCAACAACTACCTCATTATGTTTTTGCCCTGAAATAACATCTAATTTGTTACATACTACACAGTTCATGTCTCCAGAAATAATATATTCATTGTGACCTATATTTTCATGAATTGTTGCTTTTAAATTTTCAGTGCAGACATTCTCTTGGAATATACAAGTTGAAATGTGAGGTCAAAAAGTAATAGAGAGATTTCGCAACTCACTTATAGCATAAATCATGAATCTTATAAATCATCGTCTATATATAAAAAATATCACACTTATGGATATATAGAGCTGCGGGAATAATAAACATGCTATAAGTGAGTTGTGAAATCTCTCCATTGTTTGGAAAGTTCTTATTTTGGAAAAACTACTTACTTTGAATGTCCTTGTGATTTTTCTTTTTCATTGAGAGGTCTGCATCGAACCACCACCTTGACAGACTCAGACTCCTTCTTTGGCTTCATACTAGGCATGTTGCTATACCTGTAAGTATATATGTGGCAGGCTAAATACAATGGTAAAGAATTAACATATAGATAGCCTACCAGAAGAGGTTAGACAGAGAAATACTGTATGTGACTTTTAATGACTCTCGGATGTCATAACAATGGCATAATAGTCACTGAAATGTACAATATATAAAACAACTAAAACTAGACCAAACTAACTAATATTGGTAGAAAAACAATACTGTATTAGTGCATTTCAGTGAGAGTCACCAAGATGTAGCTCAGGGAACTAGAAATGATTTGTAGAGAGTATAAAATCACTCCTCCCAGTGCAGCTGCAGCAAACTAATGACTTGATCATTATTGGTAAAACCCCCAATCAAAAACCAAAACGCTATTTTCTGACAATGAGGAATTGACCAAATCAAACCAAATCTTTAAATGGCTCATATATATCAAGTGTATGTTATTTAAATTTTAAATCTGTAATAAGTGCCAAAACTACTACTTATAAATATATGGGATACCTGTGAGTGCGAGACTGTCATATGGCTCCACAAGTAAATGAGGGATGATAAGAAAGTCTGAATTCTTATTAGATTTCAAATTCAGAGCCCTGCTACATTCCACAGAGAGAGAGAGAAAAAGCTGGAAATTCTTTTGAGGTAATTTAGAAGATAGTGATTTGAATTCAAACCTATTTCCTTAAGTCTAAATGGCGAACAGACTGTACAAAGACAAACACAGACTGTACAAATTCGTTTGAATCGGTTACAACTTGGCATTTCTATAAAACTAAATGCAACTTTATCAGCTTTATTTTACTGATCATGGACATGAAGTATACCGTATTCTCTCTAATAAACTCACAATGTGTCTACACAAATTCTCCCTTTAAAACTGGACTAACTCCGACTAGATAAAATAGTATCATAACTCGATGTTTTCCTCATGCATTTATCGACCTGCTGAATTTAATTTCATGGGTAAATTGACATATGTGTGTCACATTCCCTCTCTCATCTTTCCGGGCTGCCACTTTGGAAACTGGCACCGATACGCCAGTCAAAATCCAAAGGTTTTCTGTTTCTGACCAGCCTTCATAGTCAGAGAAAGTATGTTTTATATTTACATAATACTACCTCACATTTAGAAATGAATGAATATTTCTGTATGTGGGGGAAAAGGTGCAAATATATTTTTGGATCTGAAGCTCCCATGATGCATTGCGAGTGTCAAATGGCTTCAGTCAGATTTAGCGCTCATTATGGCTTTTAACTCATCACTAGAAGGTTATCCTGAATCCCGGGTCCTGAATGTACTTATAGCTCTAAAGGTTTTGGAGACAAGTCTGTAACAGCATTGTGCACAGAAATGACTCAATCGATAGCGGTAAGTTAATTAATTGAATTCATCTTATTGTCGCTCAATGCCTTTTTTCGATTTTTTATTTTTCTCGTGATTTTTGTTACTCAGGTTGACAGAGTCTTTCATGAAAAAGTTGGGTGTGCGTTTATTGGAGCATGTGTGCCTATTAGAGATAATATAGTATCTGATAGAAATAAATGTAAATCATTTTTCAAATTTCTATTTTTTGAATAAAAATCTGCACAAGGTTTGTTTGTTTCTGGTTCGTTTTTCAACAGACATCTTTCAAAGATCCCACGGCCATATAATTGTGAAAACATAGTTTAAATGACTAAGTATAACATGTGCCCATGCTTGCTCAAAATAAAGCAAACAAAAATTTGAATTTTGCATATGTTTGGCAATGTTGCATATCAAAAGGGGACATGCCATTAAGAGGCCATTCTTTGACTTAGTCATTTTTTCAAAAGTGTCAAGATAAAAAAATTCATGAAAAGTTCTTAAAATATTCTGAATAACAAGTTGAATATATATATTTAATGATGGCACAAGCAAAAGTCTGAAAATTAACATGAAATGAAGGGTTTTGACAGATGCAAAAGATGGTAGATTTGTGATGAAGAAATAGAGGTTTTTGCAGTAACAACACAATTACCTCGAAGTTATCCGTTATGAGAGGCTGAGGACTAAACTTGACATAATTTTCAATCTCAGATTATCAGTAGTATCTAACTTAAGCCGGACAGCCACTCAGAATGTATATGGAGCCCATAAGATTCATTTTTCTCAATTGAAGTCACTATTTCTGTTTTTAGCTTCAGAGGATAGGAGGTACATGAACATGCTAAGTTTACCTAGATCACAAGCCTTACCACAAATATAAAGTATATAGGAATAGAGTTGATATGTATGAAAACCTTAAACTTCACATTTTATTGGGGATGGAACTTGTGGACCATGTGTATTTCTAACTTCTTCACATGTACATGGATCTAAAATTGTGGCAGCCATCTTGGATTTGTCATATTATGTGGACATGGTTTTGGTTGTGCTGAATTTGTTTCAAAATAACATTTCTTGTATACCTTCGATAAGTGAGATAGGCATTTGAAATTAAATACAGATAGTATACTTGACATTTAATGCAGTAAACAGTAATACAATTCATTCTTAGTACATAATAAGTGAGTCCAGACAAAAAGTTGTTATTGTGTTATAGTTTAACTGGGCATAAATTACATTGGCCTTGGTTTTCTTAATTGGCTTGGATAAAATGTTGTTCTGTTTATTCAGAAAAGGAGTATAGTTCAATATGCAAGTTCACATTCGTTCCATCCTCTTGTAGAAATGAATCTCATATTATTTCATCTCAAATATAGAACACAAAAATATAATAAAAAACAAGTTTCTATTAATTGCAAAAGTTAGCTTCTATGTCATGGCTGAGTTTGGGTTCCGCTTCTAGGGAAAAAATATCCATCTGGAAATATCGTATTGATCATTGCTATATACACTCCATATTTAATCCTCCCAGTAAATAACATTGATATACAGTATACAAGTATATATGACATCGAGGATCTGGGGTTTGGGTAATGTGAGACATGAGGCCACTTGTCTTTTTGAATCTCATATTCAATATTCTTTCTTTAAACCCTCATATTTAATATTTTTGGAGTGGTAATTCAATATGTACCTATTTTTTATTCGTTATCCCATAGTTGAACTCTGTTCCACTCTGTTAGGTAACATGAAAACATATTTATGATATTTTGTAAATGCGTGGAAAAAGTGATATTTGTGGAATACGGAAAATATTTCACAGATATTACCTTTTGGCAGGGATTTGAAAACTACCACCAATATGATGTGTTTTGTTACATAGTGATTTCATGACATCACGGGGATGAATGAATGAATGGATGTTGTTTTGATATGCTTTGTTTAGTTTTAGAGGTGAACTATGGGAAAAATAGAACATCCTATGAATTTTCGTGATATTGTGTTAATCCAACTCATTGATATCAATATCTGCGCTAATTCGCTATGCCAACTTGGCAAGATATTGATATCATTCGGACATAAAGATAAAATCATTTAAAATCATATGATATCCTATACATATCCTTTACTGTGCTACAACTTTCTCATATGTTATATATTTTGGCACAGGCCATCATTTATTTTCCTTGAATTCATGCTTTTGTTCCTCATTTTAGAAATGAGAGGAAATCTTTGATTTTCCTTGTATTTAAGTTGCTTAAATGTTGCCCTGTGGTGTTGATAAAAGTCAATAGTAATCCATTACAGTCACAGTTGAAATGTACCCATTGCTAGCCCAGAACCTACCAAAATAGCATTTGCATTTTGTCAATATTGCCCTATGTGCTTTTCCATGAAAATAATTTTAATCGTATCTTTTCTTCAGTATTTCATATATTACATTTTAATATATTTAAATTGGTTAATATTTATATACGTTTTACTTAGACAACAATAAATAAAGAATTTTTTGTAAAAACACCAAAAATGGTATATGATCTTTAAATGACTGTTGTGTGAACATCAAAGGTCAAAATTCGCTGAAATTGTATTTTTATAAAGCACAAATGATTTTTCTTCAATATGATATGCATTATTATCAGATATCTTTGGGGGCTAAAAAGGGCCCTTAATGACACCCGTCCTTTCCAGAACTTATGAGAAAGCAAGTTCATTTTACAGTTAACTTAATATCTCTTTGATATTGTGTTTATGCTCAATAACTGACGCAACAAAGTCTATATGCTGGCATTCATGAATGTTTACTAGATTAGGCCAAACAAAAATATATGTCCGTTTTCTGCTCAATGAATTTTCAGATTAGGGTAGGTAGGTAGGAAAAATATTTTATTTTTATTCAAAATTTTATTCATAATTTTTGAGGGTATGTTGGAGAACATGCTGATAAACTGTTACACTAGAATTATATGCATGTAATATCTGTAACACTGGAATAAAAACATATTGTTATATCTGCCACAGTATGTATCACCCTGCAAGCTTTTATTTTGGAGTGTAGAAATAAGCAGGGCTTGCATTAACGGCGTCCATGTTAAGGACTCAAAAATAATTTGGAGGACGCAAAAATTGAAAATATTTCCGTTTTTTGGACGCAAAATTTTTAACAATGTGTTTACAACGATACCTAACAAAAAAATAATTATGATCTCTCACCTTTATTTGAATCGTAAATAAGGCTCAACATGTTGAATATTTACAAATACAGTGGGGGGCATAAAGAATTACAAAACCTATGGAAATTACATGTTGTCGCATATGTAATAAATTCTTACCTCAGTGTATTCAGTGCTCTATTTTCTCCGTCATAGTAAGTCCAGATATAGTGGAATTTGTGTCCATAATGACAAATAAGAACTTAAAAATTTGATGTGGAATTCACATGTTAATGCCGACTCTTCAAATGTTGAGGTGATTTTGGAGCCAGATTACGCCGCAATGTGGGTTGGCTCCCAGAATGCAACATGACACGTGTCAGCTTTCAAAATGCCATTCCGCCGTTTTGAAATACGTCACGAATAAATAAGGTTACTTGATGTTGCATTCTGGGAGTCAATCCTCCTTGGATCACAAACATGGCGATTCATGAAAACATTAGTCCGATTTGGTAGGGATTTATCCATCATTTGCAGGTATGAGGCTTTGGATTCATTTATTGTGCTACTTAAAGTGGATGGGAATTATTTTTCTACCACTTGGGAGAGTTTGAGACATGAAACTTAGAATTTAGCTCATTGTGACAACTTTTGAGGGTTGAGATTTATTTTTGTCCCCCACTTTAATCATGATTCTCTCGAATTTTTTCGACTTTGTTTATTTTTAGATTTGAAACCATGACACGCCACAGTTTCCTATTCAGAAACAAATATTAGGTTATTCATGAAATAAAATGTATTCATTGTCGAATGAACGAACATGCATTTATTCAGTCCGTACTTAACGTTTACTTCCGTTTTAAATTCGCAGCAAGAAATCAAAATCATGTGACAAAATTAACTTCAAGGTGTTTTGGTAAAAAAACGCTTTTAAAATAAAGTTATACCTCAAAACAGGTTAGAAATAGGGGACAGACTTTTTTTCAAAGGACACACTCTTTAAAAAAAATTGCGTCCTTGGGACTCACAAATTTTCTAACCTAATGCAAGCGCTGAATCAGTATTTTAAAAGGGAAACTTTGTTTTTGTGCATCTTTTGAATTGAATCCAAGAAGCTTTTATTTCAGAGTTTGGAGAGATCAATATTTTAAAAATAGAGCATCTTTTGAATTGAACCTCTTTAAAATTAATCTAATGAGGATGAACAAATAAAGGAATCAATAATATTATTCAAATGTATGAAGGAGTTCTAGACAGGTGTCTGGTTGTTATAAATGAATTCGGACTTCAAAAGTTTTTCATAAGACTTAGTCATAAAGATGGCAGTGCGATCAATACAAAATACCAAAATTGTTAGCTCTGAGTAGCTAACTTCCTGCTTGCTCACGGCAAAATTCAGTGTTTTTTTCTTAAATACTGATGATTATCTGGCTATTTTACTTCAAATTGTTCTTCTCTAAGGTAGGTGACTTTATATTCTTCTATTCTGGTCACGTTTTGAGTATTTTATTTTCAAATTCTGAAAAATGTTTTACGGTCGGGGGTCTCAAGGGAGGGTCGGTCGGGGTTCCGAAAACATATATTTACCCATATGAAGCTTCCCAGAATAAAAAAGGCTAACTTCTTGCTAGACTCTAAGACTAGTAAATATGACTAGGATTCAAGAAAGTTGTCAACTCAAAATCTGAGGATACCAATGCATATCTAATCCAGTATAAACCTTTATCCTGTAAACACTGGATATTCACTTGAGACTGAATTGCCAAAAAAAATAAAAATCAGGAAAAATTAAAAAATCTTCAGAAAAAAATGTTCATCCAAATTCACATCAAAAATGCTGGGAATTCAATCAATAAGTACTACACATTTATACATATTCTTGTAAAAAACATAGCTAAATATCATGACTTACCGGTATTTACTTCATAGTATAGCTAGTATGATCTCAAAACACAAATAACTGTTGAAATTTCTCTTCGATTTTCAGAACTTCATTAAAATGTCCACGCATGCGCAACAATAGATTAGAAAACACACTGAACGAAAACATTATTTTAATTTTGAATCTTCAATATTTGGTCGTTTGTATTGAATTCATGTTCATATTTGTGTTTCTGATGTTACACAGTATGACCAGCTGGTATTTGAAATTGTTTTGCCCGTTCATTACTTTATTGATTTGGGAGGAATCATAGTTCAAATTTCGCTATAGCAAGATAGTTCTTGGCAAGAAAATTGTTTACAAATGGCGGATGAAATTCCAAAACCAAAAGCGCGAAAATTACCGCCTCTCTCCCCAAGTGTAGCCTCCCAAAGAGCATCCGAGGCAGAAGATGTAACTCCACGTAAGAAGAAGAAAAAGAAGAGGATAGATGGGGAAGAGAGTGGTCAGGATTCTGTTAGATCAGTTCGTCGCAGAAGTAGGTCTCGAGAAAGAATTTCTGGAGCTGAAGGAACACTTGATTCACCCAGCACTCCCTCTAAAAATAGAAGGAAAAGAGTGAAGGATACAACTGGAGATGACGGAGGTGAAGAATCTCAACCAGCAACACCATCATCAGCAACAAGGAAAGATAGGAGATCAGGACGGAAACCGAAGCAGGTAGTCTAACCTAGATTTGGAAAGAGAATTTGACTTATTGTTACTCACTTCGAGAGCCATGTTAGATTTTGAAACTTATGGCTCTCAAACGGAGAAGTGAACAGCTGATCAATAGTGACCTTTGAAACTGAATTAAGTCGATCCGCGGCTTACTTTTGGTCTCTAACTGTGTCTTACATCAGTATCATCAATCCGTGTAAGTATTGGAGCGCTGGAGTACTTCTTTTTCGATCAAGACTTGTAAATTGTTCATCGAGTTAAAGTTTTACAGACCTATTTCCAATATGGCGGTTTGCTAGGTGCGAGATACGCAACGAACGAAATGAATTTTGAGAATTAGTTAGGTTCGGACAACCTCCGGAGATTTACGAAAATGTCCGAGCAGAAACCGCCATATTGGAATTTGGCAGTAAAACGATTCACTCGACCTAACAATTACAAGTCTTGATCGAAAAAGAAGTACTCCAGCGCTCCAATACTTACACGGATTGATGATACTGATGTAAGACACAGTTAGAGACCAAAAGTAAGCCGCGGATCTACTTAATTCGATTTCAAAGGTCACGATCACTGAGCTGTCCAAATGCTCCGTGGGAAAGCTATTATATCAAAATCCAAATAGCTTTCGCAGGAAGTAAACTTATTGCAGTTATCCAGTCTCAAAAAGATGTTTTCGAATAAATCACATATGATGAGAGTGTTCTGTCGAAAGGAGATTGGGATTCCAAATTTTTAGAAGACTGGAAACAAGATTCAAGTATTTTTCAAGACCGCTGACTCTCGTTGGGCTATTTATCCCTTTTGACTAAGTTGTTCATATAGATTTCCGTACCTTAGATGCTTTGTAATCGACGTAGATAGAAAATATTGTTTCCTAAATTGGCACAAGGTCACGTTTTCAGTCTCATACAAGACGTAACAATCTTAAAATTCCCAGGAAGTTTACCCTTCTAAAAATTTGACCTACTTTAAAAAATGTAATTCTTCTGATTGTTTATATTAGGCACATTTTCAGAAAAATTCAGAATATTCTGTTCAGTGACCTTTCCTAAGCTCCTGCTTTTAGCTTTTTTCAGTCACATTTTTAGAGGGCTGAAAAGTTATTTCATCATGTTTATTAGGGTCATTCTGACCATGTATATTGTGATCCTGGTCCTGTAAATGATATGTGGAACTAGTTGAATTGACTGGAGGTCAAAACAGAATTCTGCCATCTTTGTTCAGAAAACATCTAAAAATGCAGCATGTTTTGTCACTTCTGTTTTGGGGAAAATGGAAAGAAATGAAAAACTGAAATGTAAATGAATCTAGAAGCAAGAAAAGGAAGCAACACCCAATAAGTTATATGTCATTTTGAGGGCTATACCCATACTTTATGTTTTTTGAAAAAAATGTGAATATGCAAATGAGATAGTGTCATTGTGACGTCATAATTCAAGATGGCGCAGTAGGATTTTTTTCAAAATATAATTATTTTAGCATTTATTTTTTATTGAGACTTCAATTTAAAAATCTGGAAACGCAGAATTAAAGATCTTCTTATGCTGATTTCAGTGGTATTTATACCATGACATAACTCCTACAAATAAATTTTTTAGAGCTTCGAGACTGCAAATTCTCGGAAGATCCCTATGGCGATTTAACATGGGATTTTAACGTTTTCGCAATTTTTCGCGCGCTCACCAGCTTCGGATCACTGTAACTTTGTAAATACTTAACGAAAAGTCATGAACTTTTTTTTAAAATGTTTGCACAGACTTCAGGATTAAATAAATTGATAAATCATGCATTTTTATCATCAGGGGTCCCTTGGAGACCCCTTAGAACAAAATCGATCATATATGATTTTGGTTTTTGCTATTCTAAAACTGCAAGAATAATGCATTTTCTAAAAGAATGGACCAGTAGGAACATTTTTAAAAAAAGATTGTTTGAATCTGATGACTCTGTGCAAAGTTAGAGGCACTTGAATCTGACATGTCGCGAAAAAGTATCGAAAACGATAAAATCCCATGTTAAATCGCCATAGGGATTTTCCGAGAATTTGCAGTCTCGAAGCTCTAAAAAATTTATTTGTAGGAGTTATGTCATAGTACAAATACCACTGAAATCAGCATAAGAAGATCTATAATTCTGTGTTTTCAGATTTTTAAATTGAAGTCTCAATAAAAAATTAAATGCTAAAATAATTCCATTTTGAAAAAAATCCAACTGCGCCATCTTGAATTATGACGTCACAATGACACTATCTCATTTGCATATTCATATTTTTTTTCAAAAAACATAAAGTATTACCCTGCATGCAGAGTCTAGTTAAACTACACTCTGCCTAGTAGAGACCATATTACAGTTTAGTAACCCCGCCCCCACGACGGGTACCAGTGAGAGTTTGGGTAATAAATCACTTTTGACCTACGCGCTAACCTTTTGTTCCACCAATCAGCGAGCTTAAAGAAACATACGCCAAATGTGTTCTGATTAAATATGCGCGTGTCATTGGTCAATTTCGGGCTCAACGATGACGTCAGAAGAATGACCATATATAGAACGTCGGTCAAATTTGGCCGACGAACACTGATTGGCGCGGTGAGTTCACAGGTTTATTTTAGTTTGAAAGAGTGAAGACGAAGCTCTCTTTTAAGAAGTGAAGTCAAACGATTGCAAAGGGTAATAAAGTATGGGTATAGCCCTTCAAAATGACATATAACTTATTGGGTGTTGCTTCTATTTCTTGCTTCTAGATTCATTTACATTTCAGTTTTTCATTTCTTTCCATTTTCCCCAAAATTTTCAGTGATGAAGGAGTTAAGGCCCCCCTTTTAAGTACCATGACACCTTAACAACTGTATTTTTTTAAGGAATACACATGAAGGGATACTATCTGTACACGGTCAAGTTGTTGTTGATGAATATGCATACCCCCATAAATCTCGTTCGGTTTGCTTTTTTCTAATTTTTGACTTTGATAAGGCAAACCCCACCCACAGCTGAAACCTATTCCAAATTGTGTTGTTGGATACCTTGATGAATTGAAGATGAAAATCAGGACTATGTCAGCAGTTTCCTTACCTATTCTCTTGTTTTCTTTGACAAAACACTTTTACCAATGTAATAAGAGATTGATTACTGGAGACAATGCTTCATCTGCCTTTTTTCAGCATATATATCTGGATCTTGAAATTTTTCCTATTGTCCGCCATTTTGTTTTAGTTGGATGCCTTGATGAATTGAAGATGAAAATCAGGTCTTATATCAGCATTTTCCTTACCAAATCTCTTGTTTTCTTTTACAAAACACTTTTCTCTATGCAATAGAGTGATTGATTACGAAAAAGGCAAAACATCCCCACATTCATGGGGGTAAATACTAAATATGCATGTCCAATGAATGATACTACCTAAATGTTATGTAATGATATCTGTAGTAATTTGATTTGGCCATTTGGATCTTTTTGTATAGTACACATGTAAATATCTAGATTGTCTAATAATAACATCCATCAATTTCAGAATGTATCTGGCAGCAGAGAGACATTAGTAGATGATACTGTTACAGAGTCCAAGGCAGACCCAACAACCAAAAAGAAAAGAAAGAAACGGAAGAAGCCAGATGGGTAAGAATTAAGCTCAAATTAAATATATATACTGAATTGGATAGTGATTGAGAAAGCTGAAAAGGACTGCCATTATACTGAAAAATCTCCCAATGTGTGGTAGTTAATACATATTCTTAAACATTGGGTTAGAAAAACATTAGTTAAAAAATGATTATTATTGACATTGACAGTCAAAAATTATAGGTCCATTTGTTTCCAAAATATCATTCTGATAGTTAGTGAGAATGTACCCCTCCCCCTTCATATACCAGATCTAAGTTAAATATCCTGGCCCAAAGTAGACCAAAGATAGCGGTACATAATGCAACTTTACTTATCTACTTTTTTGTTACATCAAATTGTTACATCACTACAAATGCCAAATTTTATACTATTGTATCTACAGAGTTCACCAAGAGAGACTGGACAAACATTTTTTAGCATTAACAATCTTCGATAACAATTTCAACCCTCTATTGACCTTAATTAATATTTTTCTTCCAGTTCAAATGAACCAGATGAGTATGAAGACAATGCACTTGCTGCAGAACTCTCAGCAATAAATGATGACATCATCACAAAGACTGAAGACCACGATGAAGATGACGATGATGATGAGAGAGATGTACGTTATACGGCACCACAGCTCAAGAGTCAACCTGTTGGTAGACTGTTTATAGAACAGAAAAGTATGACTTTTATAGGAAAATAGTTTTGTATCATGTCTTTGCCCCTCCCCTATTACCTACTTTCCCAATTTGTGTGTTTTTGTGGAGAGTTACACAACATCTTCATGCAGGACTATTTAGAAAAGTATTTGAAAGGGTAGAGGGTCAGTAACTTAGTTTCTAGGATCCTGTTTATCCACTTTATAAATCATTCAAATTCACATTGCAAATGTAAACATTTTTTGTACAAACTAACTAACAAAGGCATAATACTTTAAAATGTTTTCAGCTGGTTTTAAAAGTACAGATAAACACAAGCTTGCACGACGGCTAGCAGAACAACAAGAACAAGCCCGAAGTAACGTCATAGAGACTCCTGGTCAGACTACAATACAACTTGCTATCTCCACCCATCGTGTCTTCAAGGCCTTCACTCTTTTCCTCCATGGCATTCTAGCTGGATTCGCCATTTGGCACATAGTGACTGTTTATATATTACTGGGACATGGAAACACAGACTTTCTTTTACATTATGCAATACTTGGCCAACCAGTGCAGTCCATATACTACCTTATGTTTGCACTTTGTATTGTATCTGTATTTGATAGGTAAGGTTGATTTATTTATTGGTGATATAATGAGGTTGGTTACGCTGAACCAGATTGTTAAGATTCTGGAGTCAATTTCTGCAAATGTTGCAAAGTTATGGAATGCCAAATCAACTTTTCTTTTCCAGATTGACTGCATCTTCGCACGCTCGGTCTTCACCGACGGGAGCCGAGTGAACGAAGATGGATTGACTGAGTAATTTCAAAATAAACAATTGAATTTTGAATTTGTAAATTTTGGAGAAGTTGACCACAGGCTTTCACTGAGTGTTGCACTGTATTTTCAATTAGTATACTCTATTCATGAGGCAACATGTGCCAATCAATTTGGGGTACATGTTTGAGTTTTTGATGCTTTTTCTTAAATGTTTCATTTCTATAAAATACAAAAGGCGCCATGCAAAATGGCCTTTTCAATAACAAATCACGTACTTGTGTTTTACTGGCATTTTACTCACTAACATAATGACCCAAAGTAATATTAGTCTATGATGCAAATTAATTATTAGACAAACTAATTCTGAAATGTTAAATAACAAACTAATTCTGAAACGTTAATTGACAAACTAATTCTGAAACGTTAATTGACAAACCACGTCTTAAATATTAATTGACAAACCAAGTCTTAAATGTTAATTGACAAACCAAGTCTTAAATGTCTTCTATTGTTACAGATACGATGTCAGTCATCCCAACCGTAGATTCCTAATCAAGGCCTTGACTCTACAATCAGGTGCAGTATCTGTACTGGTGTATTTTATAGGACTTGTACTCAACCTCAGTATAGCTGCACTGGATGATAGGATAGGGCTCTATACTAAGTACCCAAACTTGTGGCAAGATGAACAGGTATAAAGGAAATACCAGTTATTCTCCCCAGATATTGTCTCAAATGTTTCACACTAAATTCTACATTTATTTTGGTCGGTGATACAGCAGTTTACAAATTAAATGATGTGTGAAGTTTAGTACAAAATGTTTGAGATGACCCCAAGTTTTACATGGAAAAGTAATGGAGTGAAAGTTCATCATATTTTTATAGCACACAGTGGTATTTCTCAATCTTCCAGGAGGTTCATCATGTTCATTGCATTTTTATGCAATGGCCATGTCTGTTTCATATCAGTCATAGGTTTAAATGCCTTGCAAGAAAACTATTATCTAAAAATTGTGAAACTCTTGTTGAATAGCCTGACAAAATGAAAATTCTAATCCATTTGTGTGATTAAACCATTAACTTCTGGTAATATACATAATTACGTACCTTAAAAGTGTAGGTGTAAAATCCATTTTCAATTTTAACAGGATCGATTTATTGAATTCCGAGGTTCATGAAAAAATCTAGAGTGGCAATTTCATTTTTAGGGAGAGTGGGGGTTGAGTCAAAACTAAATGAATAACACTTTGATTCCTGGGCTGACACAATGACATTATAACTTGTGAGAAATTGATTAATCTCCTTTTCTGCCATCTTTACAAAACAAACCAATTTAGTTATTAAGATACAAATTGAAAATACTATTATTTTTGGCATCCTCCATTTCAACTGACCTCTGTTTATTCGCATATGTAGCTTTACAAGTGATATATTAATCGTTTCTTATCTAATATCTAGCATATGCAACAGAATGTATTAAAACATGTATATTTAGAAAAAATATTTGAATTTCTTCAGTCACTGGAAATGTGAACATTTATTTTAATTTTACAAAACATCCTATTCCAGGGGGATCCAGAAGTAACGTCAAAGGTGTTGCCGTTTCAATACTATTTGCCTAATCATCTTGAAACTTGATACAGGTGTTCTCCAATTTTCAAACATTACTGAGTTGATATCTCAAAGATAAACCTTCCACTATTTGATTGATTCATCTCATGGTAACTATGGTAGCCCGCTGTGATGTCACCTGGGGCAAATTCAATTTTGCGAAAGAAATAGGAACTCTTCTCAACTTGATAATTTATAACTTAAGTAATTTTTCAGAATAATTTTAAGTTTCATGTTACGATTTGAACATCAATGTCGTATCATATATGATGTCAAACACACTTTTTTAATTCCTGAGAAAGTGGTTAACCAAGCATCATAATAGCAAATATACGACTGGGACTGGGACAGATGAAAAGTTTTTACTGGGATAAAGCCCAAGCTCACAAGGTCATCTTCACAATCAGTACAGTGGATGGGTTGGGAATGCCACAACTTTAGTATGCCCTATATTTCCCCCATCTTGCCCCAAGTGAGATTTACTTACACAGTGAACTTAAGTGGGAGCTAACTGGAATCAGTTTTCAAACTTCACTTGATGAAATGATGTATTCCAAAAATGAGTTATCATGGATTTCGAGATCAGTTTGAGACCCTATCTGTTGCAAGACTAACGCCTGGCGTAACCGTCACCATGTTATTCAGTGTTTTTTAAGTAGCGCAAGGATCCTGCCATGACCGTGGTAATGTTATCGTGAAAGCCTGGTATAACCGCGACAATGCAGTATTATATTGCAATGCCTGCCATGACCGTGACAATGTAATATAGTTCTGCAAGGCTTGGTATGACCGTAACAATGTAATATAGTACTGCAAAGCCTGGCATGACCGTGACAATGTAATATAGTATTGCAAGTTCAGGTATGAGAGTGGTAATGTAGAAATTTATGATTAGGACTGCTATAACCGTGACAATGTGTATTGCAAAGCCTGGCATGACCATGCCAATGTAATATAGTATTGCAAGGCTTAATTAGTATGACCGCCATGGCAATGTGATATAGTATTCCAAGTTCGGGTATGAGAGTGGTTATGTAGAAATTTATGATTGCTATAATTGACCGTGACAATGTGTATTTGAAAACCTGGCATGACCATGACAATGTATTATGGGATCGCAAAGCCTGGTATGACCGTGACAATGTAATATAGTATTGCAAGGCCAGGTATGAGGGTGGTTATGTAGAGATTTAGGCTTAGTTCTACTATGACCGTTATAATGTATTGCAATGACTAGTAAATATGTATGACATTAATGCCAGGAATATCCTTAACAATTTTAAGTGATCCTCATTACAATTAAACAGTTTAATACTATGATCATGGTGTTTAACTACCTTAATCATGTCAAAATCAAAATTACTACTATACATATTAATATTCACATTCGCTTATAAACCACAATAAAGGCTACGGTCGCGCCAGGCTTCCACGATAACACTTTCAGGGTCATGACAGGCCTTGCAATAGAATACAACATTGTCACGGTTATACCAGCCAGTCACGGTTATACCAGGCTTACACGATAACACTACCACGGTCATGGCAGGATCCTTGCGCTACTTAAAAAACACTGATTAACATGGTGACGGTTGTGGCAGGCGTAAGTCTTGCAATAGATAGCATGTGATCAGTTTGCACATCGGGTACTACCACGGACTTAAAATTTCCTAGTCCATGGTACTACGATGAAAAATATATTGCTAATTGTGGCAATTATGCAGAGTATCATGTATGAAATGATTGAGCAATTAAATGTTCATGATTTCAATAAAATATCGTGTTTAAAACTAACATTTATATTGTCCTTATTAAAATTTTAGTTCTATTTTCTGCTTAAACAAATAATTTGCCCCGGGAGACGTCACATCGGGTTACTATAGTTACAATAAAATCAACCAATCAAACAGGTGAATCTTTATATTTAGAGTATACACTCAATAATGTTTTGGGAACATCTGTACCAAGTTTCACGAAGATTAGTCCAGTAGCATTGAAATGGCAACATCTTTGAAATTACTTCTGGATCACCCTTACCCTACCTCTAGTTTAATTAAACTACACTCTGCCTAGTAGAGACCATATTATACAGCGAGCTTGAAGAAACACACGCCAAATGCGTTCTAATTAAATATGCGCATGTTATTGGTCAATTCCGGGCTCAATGATGACGTCAGAAGGAATGACCATATAAATAATGTTGGTCAAATTTGGCCGACGAAAACTGATTGGCGCGGTGAGTTCACAGGTTTATTTTAGTTTGAAAGAGTGAAGACGAAGCTCTCTTGTGAAGTCAAACAAATGCAAAGGGTAGATCACCCTGTCATTGTTCACTTGACAGCTGCCACTCATATTTAGGCTAAGACAATTAATAAAATGTTAAGCATGTCCTCCTACATCCTTATTTTAAACTGTGAAAAAAGAAAGCTCCATGGGGCATTTAATAAAAGATAAACCATGAATTTAGCACATTTCATCCATTATTGTGATGAAATTTGTATGTATATAGTAACAACCATGTTGGTAGCCAGAGGGGCTAAAGAAATTTTATTTTTAAGATTGTCCTAAAAGAATAAAAGGGAAAATAGACTGCTCCTTTCATTAACAAAAAATATATTCTGCAGATATTATTTAATTACAGTTGCCTTATTTTATGATGCAAGTAAAACAATTTAATTTCAAAGTATAATGATTTGTTTCAGTTGACTGCCACCCACCTTGACACCTGGAAGATCTTAAATGTCCTACGAGGAACAAGCGCTATTCTCGGGTGGTTCATCCTTTCTATTCAACCAACCAAAGACAGACTTTCAAAAAATCTCGCAAACTCAGATGAAAACCTCCTAGGTGGAACTTTAGAAATGGTGCAAGTAAACGGCAAATGATAACAAACTATTTGGATTGAGGATTAATGAGTATGGATTAAAATTGCCAAATATGTTTGCTCAATTACATTATGTAACCTGTACTAGCTAATGATTGTTGATGTTTATTTGAGGAGACTGATAAGGTACCCTGAGACTCTGAGGCTAGCTAGTTTTATAATTCCACACTCTGAAGATGTGGAATTTAAGGGTCTGGCCCGTAGCCCTGGCCAAAAATTCTTTCAAAATCATAAGTAGAGTTTTACCATCCTAAGCACTTTTCAAGCAATTTTGGCCATTTTTTTGCCAAAATTGTCATAAGGAACCTCCCCTGGAATTTCTTAAAAATTGAATCCCCCTGGTCAAAAGCTGGCTACAGCTCTGAGGGTTGAATGCATTGTCAGGAAAGCCAACTTCCCTCTGATCTACCATTGTTTACATAGCATAGAGAATTGTAAAGGGTAGAGTGACTCTCAAGTCACTTTCATATGTCAACATCAATTAGTAAACTGTATTTAATAAACACTGACAATCTACTAACTTCAAGCAACGTCTCGATGCACTAAAGTTTATCTTACTTACAAAGCATTTTTCTTAATTAATTAACTTTTTTGTCACAAAAATTATGCCGTTATGTTGTCAATGTGTACTTAAGGGGGCACAATAAATCTTGCAGAATTTATTATAGGGGTGTCAGAAAAAGAGCAAGAGATGAGAGAGGAAATTATTTTTTTCTGTAGATCATCTTGCTTGGCTTACATTAAAGATGTAATGTGCTATTGTTGAGAATAGTGTGTTAATGAATCTTGTTAAGAATAGTGTGTTAATGAATCTTGTTAAGAATAGTGTGTTAATGAATCTTGTTAAGAATAGTGTGTTAATGAATCTTGTTGAGAATAGTGTGTTAATGAATCTTGTTGAGAATAGTGTGTTAATGAATCTTGTTGAGAATAGTATGTTAATGAATCTTGTTGAGAATAGTGTGTTAATGAATTTTGTTAAGAATAGTGTGTTGATGAATCTTGTTGAGAATAGTGTGTTAATGAATCTTGTTGAGAATAGTGTGTTAATGAATCTTGTTGAGAATGGTGTGTTAATGAATCTTGTTGAGAATGGTGTGTTTATGAATCTTGTTGAGAATAGTGTGTTAATCAATTTTGTTGAGAATAGTGTGTTAATGAATTTTGTTAAGAATAGTGTGTTAATAAATCTTGTTGAGAATAGTGTGTTAATGAATCTTGTTGAGAATAGTGTGTTAATGAATCTTGTTGATATTATTGTGTTAATGAATCTTGTTGAGAATGGTGTGTTAATGAATCTTGTTGAGAATAGTGTGTTCATGAATCTTGTTGAGAATAGTGTGTTCATGAATCTTGTTGAGAATAATGTGTTAATGAATCTTGTTGAGAATAATGTGTTAATGAATCTTGTTGAGAATAGTGTGTTAATGAATCTTGTTGAGAATGGTGTGTTAATGAATCTTGTTGAGAATGGTGTGTTAATGAATCTTGTTGAGAATAGTGTGTTAATGAATCTTGTTGAGAATACTGTGTTAATGAATCTTGTTGAGAATAGTGTGTTAATGAATCTTGTTCTTGTTGAGAATAGTGTGTTAATGAATTTTGTTGAGAAAAGTGTGTTAAGGAATCTTGTTGAGAATAGTGTGTTAATGAATCTTGTTGAGAATAGTATGTTAATGAATCTTGTTGGAAGTGTACATGTTGTGTGGTAATACAGGCCCATTGCAAAAAATCCTTTCAAAATCATGCAGTTTTGAGCACTTTTCAAGTGATTTTGTGTCAAAGTTGTCAAATGTGAACTTCCCAAGTCCCTGGATTTTTTTGAAGTGAACCCCTCTTGGGAAAAGCTGGCTGCAGGCCTGTAATTTACAGGGTGTTCATAAAGTACATTTTACACAGACTGCATTATAATTATAAAGAGACTCTATGGAGACCCTGTAAAATAAAATAATACTGTACATGTATATATTAAAATATATATTGTGAATAAACTGGTGCTAAACAATTGAATCCAAAAATAAGTAATAAATAAATAAATGAAATTCAGTGGAATATTATGTTCATGATAAAACATTTTTCTTTTCTCTGGACCACCTCCCCTCCATCTACTTCAGCTCCTGAGAAGATGGAGATTCTGCGTAGCACAACTACTTTTTCAAAAACATTTTTTCCAAGAACATTAAGACTTGAAAAAGTGTTGAACAGACTAGTTAACAAAGCAAGAAGAATATTACTATCGCATTTGTGAATGTATTATATTGTTTTTATCTAGTTGCGATAAAGTTACCGAGTAATCAATAGATGTCAGGCCAATTCAATAATATCAAGTGGCAGCAGAATGAGAATGAATATGATGTCGTGTATGTGAGAAACAATATTTTTAATTAATCCAATGTCCCGACTTAATATCTGGAAAAAGTTATCAGGAGATATCAGATAAAACAAGTAAGATTTGAAATGCAGAAATGTTGAAAAAAATGTTATCCTTTTCGGAATAATTGAATTTAATTCAAAACATTTTTATGAAATAAAGGCAAAACTATTACAGTTTTAGAAAACATGCATCGTGGATATAAATGTATTAAGGATGTTCCCTGGTCAGATAGGAGAATATTCAATAGTATTTAACTTTTTCTCAAAAATGGTTTTCTGGGATTCTCACGGGCAACAAAGAATATTAAAACTTTAAAAACCATATGTTAGTGTGCTTTTTTCTGAGCAAGAGGCCTCTAAAGTGTCAATATTTGACAAAAGTGGGCGTGGCACTTTCTCATTGAAACCCATGTTAAAAATCAGGTTTTCACCCCAAAACACACTTTTGAATATTTAACTTTTTCTTAAACTCACAGAAACACTTAGTTATGCTATGTACTTCACATTTTTAAAAGAAAAATTAGGGGTTGGTGTTCATCGTTTTCAACTTCGTCCAGGGAACATCCTTAAGCATAAGTACTTGAAAATTTTACAGAATTTCACAAAACTATTAAGTTAAACATCATTTTCATGAAAATAAAAGTGTATCCATTAATCCCAGTAAACGCACCTGTCTCATACCTTCAAAAAATACACAGTAAAGTATCGAGAAAGTTATGATGATCGTATTAGCAGCGCCCAGCTCGGATTCATCGCTAAGGCGATCACAAAATGAAAAAAGCATTAACATGACAAAATGTCACCGCCGTATAATTTGTTACAGACTCCCACCGCCAGAGTCCAGTTATAAACTACGAAGACGAAGCTCTCTTTTAAGAAGCTAAGTCGAAAAAATTCCAATGGTAAAAAACATTAATTAACTGACTGGAAACAACCCATGTAACAATACTGACCAGGTGAATAAAATGAATAATTTAAATACAAGTAAATAAGTCAGGCTAATCCCTGTTCTTGCTTGTAGATGAGGTAGATATATTCCTTATGTTAAATCATGTACCTCTAGTACAACTGAAGTATTTCTGATTTTATCTGTATCTTCCCCTGAAGAAAAAGAAAGGGATAGGTATCCAATAAGGCCGTTAATTGATCATCAGTTATGAATCTCTATTCATCTCTAGCTCTTAAAGAGAGTTTTGATGACAAATTATACCTTATTTTTCAAAGCCATAAATATTTGTCCGTATTAACAAGACAATGTACATTGAATTATATCTTATTAGCTAGTTCAATGAGTAATATTTCACCGCATCTTTCTCGCCTAAGAAAATCATATTCACGACCTTGAAACGAAGTTGAGAGAAAATAACGATTCAAAGATTAAGTTTTAGAAAAATGTCACAATATGTTTTGCTCTCATCATCCCTTGTAATGTTTTGACTTTAGGACAATCTGGCAAAAATCGGAAATGGGAGTTCTCTTTTTCAACAGTAATGAATTCAGACATGTCTACATCTTAAATCTTCAAAACTCTAAATCTGATACCAATATTTTCAGGAAATAAAAGTAAGGATTGTGAGGGACCGTTGGTTAGTCTTTTTTAGATTTCTTTCAACACTTTTACACACTAAACACAAAATTAATCGAATCCTTGTTATCCTAGTAGTACCGAAACGTTGATGGGGACAACTATATCTACATCAGTAACAAAAACACAAGACTGTCTTTATTCGGTTATCTTTTTAGAGAAAAACTCAAAAATATCCATGGAAACGTGCAGTTACATTGAATTCTTGTGTAGGCTAAATGAATCATGAGATCAGATAATCCATGCTGCGTTTTGATTTTATTTATGAAGATATGATAATATTACAAGTTATACAAATTAATTATATTCATTTATAATACATAAAATAGATTAACATAATAAATGTATTCACGTGACAAAATACTTTTTTAATGAAAATATGGAGTCTATTATGCTTGGTTTGGGTTTCATCACGTTCATATTTTATTTATGGGCCACTTGATATTTTTCTGCTACCATTGCATGCTCAGCAATAAACCGTCCACTCTCAAATGAAATAAGAGGAAATTGTTATTACGTTAAAGCATTTGGGCTGTTTTCTCGTGGAAAAATGACTCAATTGTTAAGATCCATCATGGGCTCTAGTGGTAGAGCCCATGGATCCATGTATAATATTCCTGATCAGTCATAGAATGTTCTTTTGGGATTTTCAGGGATGCGTTTTACAGTTCACGTTTCGGTTGTTGGTATAATTGGGACGATACGTTATGTTACACGTTTTAAAGAGAACCCGTACGTACGTTTTTAAATACATGTATCTCAACCTCCCTAATCACTGGGACTAAGTACCTTTATGCGAATACTCCCAGGAAATACTACATCACTTTTCAAACAGTCATGTCGAGTTTTACAATTTCAACGGCATTTGTTTTCAAAATGGTATTTGCCCAATAAACTTGCTTGGAACAACATCACGCTAATCATTTCTAAGTAGAATGCAAGAAGTATCTTTGGAACAATAGAGAGATTTCGCAACTCACTTATAACACGTTTATCATTCTCGTATTGTATAACTTATGAAACTTTCATTTATCGGCAGCTCGATTAAAATACATTGGTCGTATAAGATGCTCTGGGACAAGGTACCCTTTGTATTGGTTTGACTTCGCTTCTCAGAAGAGAGCTCCGTCTTCGTAGTTTAAAACTTGACTTTGCGCGCAGGGTAGGGACAAGCATGGCTTATATACATTAAGTATATCATATCATTTTCTTCGGTATACATTTTATATACATTTTTAATATTTTTACCGATATAATTGCTGTCAAACGGGAATTTCACATGTATAAAGTATAAATACATTTTCGTACGAAGATTTCATAAGAAATTAAATATCTTTTCACCAGTGTTCAATTAAATTTACCATTTAACATAGCGTCAACGGTGTGTTTGTAGTTCATTTAAACGATATTCCAAGATGACAAACCCTAAAAAACATAAACCACATTTGAAATTCGTTTAAAAGTGACCTTTCAAATTCCTCAAAGGCCTAAATAAGATGATACTGTTGGGAAAATTGTCGAGATTATCAAAAGCGAAAATGAATACAAGTAAATATGCTTTTGACGTTTCTGAAATGCGTTCCTTTAAACTGCCTCTTTTTGCAAGTCAAGAATAAAGTTAATTAGAACTCTCCTTTCAAATGGCATTTCTCCATGAAATTTCAGATCCTTGATGCAAGAATCTTGATTTGAAATGATCAAAGCCACAGAGTTGGGAAATTGGGGAAGGCCAGTCTTGTGGCACGTCAATGCCCACTGGGACAAGGAAGAAGGAACTTCAGGGAAATTTGAGAAAAGAAAGTGGTAGACTAATGCCGATTGAATGATCTCACATAACTTATCAAGATCTTGTGGACTTGCCCGGGTGGGCTTGCTTCAACCCCCAATTGCTCAGTTCAAACCGCCCGGTCCAGGCCGCGGCCCGGTTATGCCCCCTTCGGCCCCATGGCACCAAAAGAATTTTGAACAACTTTTTACCTTCTTCTTGGAACAAGAAAATTGAATACCATTATTAAAAAATTGCACCGGGATGACTCCCTCACGTTCTACAATTATTACAACTTTACAATTTCGAACACTTGATTGAATGGCAAAGTATCGCTCCACCCAGCAAGGCTCACGTTTGAATAAATCACCTTTATATCGAAGCTACGGAAGCTTACTATTGGTCAGATTCAGGCAATCATATAATAAGTACTGTAATTGCGTTTTAATTGAGGATGCTATATCATTTGGCACTGTGCCAAGTGTGAAAACAATAAAATCAATTAAGAAAGTGAAAGTAAACAAAGTCATTATGACTACTGCGCATGCGTAATTGAATGAACTGCGTGCGCATTTCGTTACAATATACAGCTGTCCAAACATGGAGTATGATTCGCCGTACATTATGCTAGTTCACAGGCTTATTCACTGACAAACACCGAGTCTCATCGACCCAAATTAACGGTAAGCGCATCAAAGAACTATAGTGTTTATGTGTATTTATTGGACCCGTCGATAAGGGTTAGCATGAGAATGGAAAGCATGGGAGAACTATCGGACCAACCGGGACTGAACGACTCGGCAGCAAATTCTGGATCAGTGAGCGTTGTATCTCCAAGCCAGCAAGACGAGTTTAGTCAACACCAGGAGCTGTCACCTAACAGGTCTACAGCTGGAGGAGTTAGTGTCGCAAACATGATTGACCCTAACGAGTATCGGAATCAAATGGCTTTAGAGCCCACATATCAAACTTTGAATGGGCGGATGAGCCCAAACTACAACACAACTTCAGGACCTAACAATTATGCTACACTTACCCCCCTACAGCCACTGCCGCCTATCTCGACAGTTTCAGAAAAATTTGGACAACAGACTCCGAATGTTAGTGGAAGTTTTACTTTTATGCAGAACAATAGTTTGGGAATGGCAGACATGGGAATGAATATGAACAGTTATCGCTATGACAAACTTGGTGGTGTGAATGTTAATATGGGTGGAAGTCCCATGTCGATGTCAATGATGACACCAGTATCACATAATAATGGGTACCCCAGTCAGAGTCTTTGTGGCTCATACGGGTACAGCACAAGTCCTCAACACAATGGCCTACATTCTCCCAAGCAGGAGCTAAAACCAATTATTTCTCCCAACAATACAATCAGTTACGACCCATACTCCAGAAGTTTGGCACCCCCCATGACTGGGCGCCTACATTCTCCTAACCCCATGATGAGCCAGACGATAAATGGGCTACATCAAGCTACCCCCTCCCCACAGCACAGTCTCAGCCGGGAACGAACCCCAACTCTCATGGACAATGGCTCTGGTAAGGAGCTGGAAGAAATCAACACTAAAGAGTTGGCACAGAAAATCAGTAGCGAATTAAAACGGTACAGTATCCCGCAAGCTGTGTTTGCACAACGTGTCCTCTGTCGAAGCCAGGGCACTCTCAGTGATCTGCTGCGCAATCCCAAACCATGGAGCAAATTGAAGTCAGGACGTGAAACTTTTAGGAGGATGTGGAAATGGTTACAAGAGCCCGAGTTCCAACGAATGTCGGCACTCCGGCTTGCAGGTATAGGCAAGTTATTTTTACATTGTTATTTTCTCAAGGGGACTTTCGGGGGTTAATTTGGGAGACTCTAGCCATTTCACGCTCATCTAGTCACAGTTAACTGTTTATGGCACTGCAAAAGAGATCATGGTTGAAAAGTACACTTAATGTCACTTTGATATTGGCTTGAGATTAAAATCCATTGATTGAATGTTTTTCGATATTTGTGAACTTAACCATTATAGAATTCAATAAATGTTTTGCTGTTTTTTATATTTTATTTCCTTATTTGTACACAAAAATATATTGAAGGAATATTGAAGAATTATTTCCAAAACAAATGTATATGTCTGTTTCCTTATATATTTTATATAGCATTGTGATTATTAATGAAATGAAATTATTCATCTAGTAGTATAGTATAAAAATCTTGCCATTACATGAGTCATTTTATGAGCATTTTCTTTAAAAAATGAAATAGCTTAATGCAATATGTTCATTAATGTTATATTAAATTTGTAGCAAATTTATTGTTGTAATTTGTGGTGATTGTGTTATTGTAGAGTGTAGTTGTTGTAATGTGGATTGGTGACGTAAAATTTCAGCAATATTTACAAAGGGCAAAAACCAACTTATGACAATGACAATATAGATAGATAAACTACTAAACTTCTAAATATCAATAACATCAAGAACCATGACAAAGACGTTCTATGTAAAGCAATTAAATGTGTTTCAATTAAAACTAATATGCCAAGATAAATGAAAAATAAATATTTGATTCTTCTAGTTTTTGATCGGTGCCAGTGCTATTTTCTTGGCGTAACTTTTACATTAGGGAGCTGTTAGCTGTTACAGCTACATATATAGCAATCTAATTTCTAACCGGAATCTAAGAAAAATCGTGGCACTTTTGCTGGCAGGAATTATTCAGTTAAGCTCGACTCAAGAGAAATAATTAGGAAAAATAGCAGAAACCTTAGTTTAGGCTTCTGGATTAGAGAGAAAATTAGCTGACTTTATGCCTTCTCAGGGTGCTGCCATTGCTCAATCATAAGAATTTGTCCCAATTACACAATTTTCTTGCATTGAATATGAACCTAAACCTTAATCTCCTTTATAATATAAACTCATTAAAACAACAGGAATTTAAGAAATAGGTATTACAGTAAGCCAATACATATATATAAATACTTTAATTAGACATTTCGTAACACACATGTTATATTTTGAAAATTGTGTTTCGGTCACCTTATATACCTAATTGTCAAATGTTAAATATTGTTATAATTAATTTATGACATTTCCTAATTGTATAGTTCACCATCTGTGGTGTAGGAACACATCTAGCAAATTCTATCATCTTCCTAATTTTCTCACTAATTGGACCCATGCTCTCATAATTTATTCATTTTCATGCATATTATTTTTTGAGACACATTTTTAATTTCTTACATGGTCTTACCTAGGAAACACATGTCATTAAATTTATGACTTCCATATATTTTGAAGTCATGTTCAGATATAGATTTTTTAAAACCTGAAAATTTATAACTAATTATTGTATCATAGCAGGCCAAATTAGATATTATTTGGGAGTGTTAAAACTTCAGTTTATCATATCTGCAAAACCTGCCCTAGTGAACTGCCTGACCTATGGGTCTGTGCACCAATACATGTTCCATTATTCTTCCTCTATTCACATACTTCAAACTTTTTATTTTAAGGTTGGTTACTTTATACACAGTTGAAACTGGGCTGAATAATACAGAGTTATTTACAAGCGCTGAAATTATATATTCACAGGAGAATCTTAAGAAATTTCAGTTTACCTGTTTACATAGAATAAATAAATAGGTTTAAGGACCTAAGTAAAGCCTCATTTTAGCGGGCTTTGTGAATGCCCCAAATTTACACATGTTAAAAAGAATTTGAACATGTTTAAAATATGAATTGTTCTAATTCTAACATTTTATATATAAATTTTCCTGTCAGTTTGTGGTGTTTTAATGATACTTCAAATAATTTGAACGAGAAGTTGGGAAATGTTCCAGCGTTTAAATATTCAATAACTATTATCTCTTGAAAAAGAAAGAATAGAAACAAAAATGCAAGATGGAAACAGCGTACCAAATGACCAGCTTTAGGTGTTAGTATTAAAACATAGGAGAATTAATGTTGGTAATTTCTGTGATTATGAGCCAGTTAAATCAATCATTTTGTTGTGCAGCGGTGTGATATTTTTACTCCAGATAGTATCTGTTAGAACAATAGAAAAATCGAGCTATTCTGTTCGCTAGATGATTAATGATACAGGTTTGAATCAAGATAGGTTTAATGCAAAACATGGGAGGCACATTGTTTGAAAGTATATATTATTTTGTCCACGTTGAATGATATAATACAGCTACTACGCCAAATTTTGCTTTTTCAGAATTTTGAATTAATCAATTTTATTTTTCAAAAGTTGCTTTTAATGTAACAGATTACTATTTTTATAAAGAGGTCAAATCTGTATTTGTGGAGTAATATAATGAGGTATTTTTCATGTTTCTTTAATCATATCATTCAACCATCATTTGAGTGTAAGGTTTCCAGGACAACGTGATGCTTAGATCTGCCTCAGCAGAACTCCCTTAATAAGCACCTTTCGCATAATTCCCATCTATATTCCCATTCAAATGCTTATCAAAGGCTTTAGGTTAATCAAATCTAAATAATTCTAATGGTTTTCATCATATTCACATGCACATCTTGTAACTATGCATTATTTTCAAAATAGAGGAAGAACCTTACAAATCGTATATAGATTATTCAAAGAATAAAAGTAAACAAACGATACACTTTAATTAGTGATAAGAAATTTATTTTATACTTAATATATACATTATAGCAAAATATATTTTAATATAAATGGCTTTCTGACTAGGGGAACTTGTTTACCACAATTTTGTTTAATTTTCCCTGGATGGAAAAACAATAACATTATCTGTATGTCATGTAATATTATCTGATGGTATTGAATTGTTCCATCGCTAAATTGTCTCGGGGTCTATAAAAACTGACCAAAGTGAAGTAGGGGATTATATGATATCTATGCTCATTGTTTCATCCAATATGCTTAGTTCATTAATCCTTATCATTTCCCAGTCAGACAATTGTCTGTTTCGTCTGGGCGTTATATTAAAAATAAATTTTCCCAATTGGACCACTCAGGCTTTAAAGCATATAGAGTTCAGAATATAACAATAGGCTGTAGTCTCCACAATATAAGGATAAATACATTATATAATGTACTTTGTGTGTTTAAAAGTGTTTGATGTCACTAGAATTTGGTGACATTTTTCCCATCCCTGTCTTAAGTTACTTGCAGAATTCCCAATTTCCCTTTGTATTGTTCTGCCATTGTAAAGCGGTAGTCTATACAATGAAAATTATCGTATTTGCCAGAACAGGATAATTAGCAAGCACACGGGGACAACAACCTTTTGTAGTTTTATATAATTCACATTAAAACCTGAGTCACATCCTGTTACAACTTTCAACCAAGTGCACAACCTCTTGCACAACCCACCAGATTTCCTAGTTCAATCATATCTGACCAACAGTTCAGTTTTTTTCTCATGCCTTGTTTTTCTCTCTCTTTGTTCTGCCTTTGTTATGCTATTAATTCAATAAACTTGACAAAAGGAACACTGAAATACACTGCATGACATTTATTGAGGAATGACAAATACTTTTTGAAATAAAATAGGATTTAGATGTGCAATTTAATATATTATTTGTAAATTGAGCCACATTTTCTGCTTTGGGCAAGTGTTTGATTCCAAAACGGACTCCCGTTAAATTGTATCTGGTAACCTCAGTTAGAACTTTTGGTTTGAGGCTTTTCGTCGAAGAGATTCTTATATATGAAATTATATGGCTTGTGACCAAGTGCCTTTGACAGCCCAGAATGTAAAGTCATAACTTCTGACAAAATTAGATTTTTGGCCTGTGCAATTATATTTGGATTTAATCCTTTCTATAATTACATTGCAGAATAACATGGAATGAGAGACATGGATGACTGTGTCTGTTCTAACCAGCGTTGATTCAGTTAGAATGCCATCTTGTTGAAGGCTTACTGTATATTCGGCTCAGCCTGAGATGTGATGAAACCCTTGACTGCTATTTCACATCTCTCAATAACCCACCTTCCTGTCCCATTTTGAAACTTCGCTAGAAAATAAAATAGAACTTTATAATGATTTTGTATGACGGCAGTCACATCTGTTTGTTATATGTTCATAATGGTACCTCTCCCATACATATAATTTAGGATTACATCATATGATATTTGCCAAGAGACAATTTAATAACCCGGGCTGTGAGATAGCACTAGCATAGGCCTGCTAAAAGACAGAATTGCCTAGAGGAGGACCTCATTGCTTAGCAATGACGTAGGCTATAAACAGGGAACATAAATGGGCAACCATATTCCCATGATGCCTCAATTTATGATGGAAAGAAGTCCCATTGTAAATGTTATCGTAGTTTATATAGCCCCTGGGGGATAAGGGTAACTGAATGGGCTGCTAACTTGATCCGTGTTATGGGAACAGACTATCCTTTGGCACCCAATATCACACTTTTGGCAGTATCACTCTGATACAGCAAAAGTAAACCCATAATTTTGATATTTTTGAGAAAAGGGGACATAGAAATACAGTAGATGGAAATTAGCAAGTCCTATAGAACTTGGAAATTCACTCTCTGAAGTATATATCGATATAATTGATAGAAAAATGATCAGGTTCTCTTAATTAAAATGCACATAATGAAATTGACCAATATGACATTTGGCTTCTTCAAAACCTTGGCATCATGGTTACCTGGTAAAAACAAGTACAGGGTTGAAACAACTCACTGAACTTAGCAACTTGCAAGTATGGAGTAATCCACATTTTTCGCCATTTGCTCCAACTTGAAAACAATAGGTGCAAATTGTAATCTTATTTCGACATTTACACAGTATAATCAAGACAAATCTGTCAGAATGTATCCTCACTTGGCAATCAAGTCAATGTTCCTAAACTACAACTCTGATGCTTATTTCTCAATATTTCTCCATACGATATAATTTAAGTGTCTCATTTATCTGACATTTTCTTAAGATTTACAACCCAGCTCATCTAAATGACTTTATTCTTTGCTGATTTCCCTCATATCTTATGTATTTTACATTTTAAAAAGGTCTGTTTTTGAATTTTATTCAAGGTATCCTTACTAGGTATAGGAGGCAATCAGTCCAGTCAGTCTCAGAAGGATTATACAGTCTTTCATTTTTCTAACCCTATGAACACTTCTTCCTAATTACTTAACTATAAGACTACTCCATATATGTTAAATACATCTGTCATAATTAACCAGAACAACAAGAGCAACATCCTAAACCCTTGTCCTAAATCTAACTCAAGTATTTGTATCAAGTGGAATATGTCATAAAACAATATGTTATATTGTCACTGTATTAACTTATACAGTTATACTAAAGACCAATTCATTACTTAATAGCAGAGGAATTTCAGGTTTTCTTGTTAACACAAAGTATTTGATAATCATGTACCTTCAATGATTGATAAGATTTATAAACAATGATGAGGGTCATCAAAATAGTTTTATGAAAAAACTTTGACCTGACCCCTCGGATTTCAGATTTTTATACAAGGAATATATCTTAAAGTGATTCAGACAAAAGCTTACACAGTTTAAATCTACTCCTTGCGTAGGGGATAATTGAGAAAGTTTTTTTGGAACCTTGAATGCATATGCTTATTTCTCACGATATATTTGGCAGATTTCTTTGGTTAATGCTACCTAATTATAAAGACTGAATTAAAAGAACAGTATTTTTATTATATTTATATCCTTTATATTGCGTGCAGACTCATTGTTATAAAAGAATTATACATTGTTGCTATTGTGCGAATGCTATGGTTTCATTCATTGGTCAAACGATTTTGTAAATTATCTGATTAATTTTATATTAAAGCAAGCGAGTAGAAATGTTTCTAATTTGAGGCAAACTTTTTGAAAGAAAACATACAGATAACAATCTAGTTTATTCCTTATTTATAGGCTTTTTGACTTTGAATGGTGGTTAAGTCTAATTGGATTGTAGTTTAAGATATAAAGCAAAGTGAAAAAAAACACACATGAAAAATAATTTAAGAGTTTTAATATGTCCAGTTTTGTTTGTTAGAGATTTTATACATTGACCGTACAAAGAAATAATATTTCAAAGGCTAATCCTACATTTTTTTGAAATGGCGTATTTTATCATTTATAGTTTTGAAAGGTTGAATTCAGTATGGTTTATTTGTTCAAAAAGGTCTTGAAAGGTTCAAGCATTCAGGACCACAGACAATATGGGAACTTGAGACCCATTTAGGTTGACACCACTATTGAAGGCAAACTCCAGTCCTTAAAAGACATTAAAAACATC